>CM035116.1:65268880-65868880 GCA_020205555.1 Panax stipuleanatus
TATCCTTAAAACTCTCTTATTAAAGAGGATAAGATCAAATCATTTGGCCAACAAGTAAAAGATTATCCCATACCTCTATATCTCTCTAGGTATTGATAACACAATCTATATCATAAATAACCTAGGCTTATGTGTCAAGAAAAGAGAAAGATAAATTTTTACCCTACTTGAAGTTTTCATATAACGCTAGGTTAAAAGAACCCAAGACCACGAAATCTCTACTTAACATACATAGCCAACTGACCCATAAACCTTTCTTAGCAAGCCAGAAACAGGATCAAGAAGGAAAGAGAAAAAAAATTGCTCAAAAGGGTAAAAACCTAACCCTAACTTAATTTTTGATTTCTGCATATTTAATTGTTGTTGTTATTGTGTAAGAATGTTAATTAGTAAGTTAGTTAGTGGTCTGGGTTGCTAAAACATGAATCCATAACATTTAAAAGCATCAAAATGGAGTTTTAAGAAAAATTGTCGAAGTTGCAAAATAGGGTCTGACAACGAATGTCAGCCCTCTTAATTATCTCGCTAACTGTTTGTTGTTTAGATGTGTTTAAAGTTGTTAGTTGTAGTATGTAGTGTTGGTAGTAGCCTAGAAGTGGTGGAATGACAATCGGAACACAGGATTGGAAGTTATAAGCCATCCAAAGTCGTTGACTGACCATGACCGGCTGCTTTCTGGGTAACCCAGAAAGCTTAAGAACATGATCTGACAGGTGGTTTGACCGCCTATATCTTTCTCCTGTCAGTCTGGTTGGATGTTAGATGTTAGTAGAGTTGTACCTTGACATGAGTACTATCTAACTAGAGCACTCTCGAGCCCTATAATATCACTGGCCGAAAAATATGAACGCTTAAACCACGTTGACTGTCCAGATTCAATTTCTGGGTAACCCATAAATGTTGAGCAGCGGCTTGACCGATTATTTGAAGGCTAAGATCTTGCTTCTGGTTGGTATATGAATTCTGTAACTGCTCAAACATTGTACCCTTGTAGTTAGTCTACAGATCCCGACGACTAGAACACCCAAACATTAACCGGCCGGCAAGATATAAGACCATAAAGGTCGTTGACCAGCGTTGACCATTCAATTCTAGGCAGCCTATAGTTGAAGAACATCGTTGGTGTGCTAGTTTGACCGGCTGTGGGAACTTGTAGCAAGGTTTCTAGGTACTGAAAGAAACATAAACATGTACTCCTACACTAGCACTACAACTTCATTGAATTAGATTACTCAGAAACCAAGTTGATTGCCAGAACAATCGAGTCAAACGGAACCCCTGACCGTTGACCATCGTGTTCTTGAGGTGATGAAGAACACCTATAGCGACACTTCTGTCGCTAAATGTCTTTAGCGGCAGGCGATTTTTGGAAATTAATTTTATTAATTAAAATAATTAGAATAAATAGAAATAAATTAAAATAATTACTAAATAACTAATAAAAAATTCTGAAAAATCATTTTTAGTTATAACAAAGAATTTTTAATATTTTGACATAAAATTTTATTAATATTTAATTTATTTAAATATTAATAATAATAAAATTAATTAATAATAAATTACTTAAAAATTATATTAATGATTTAAAAATCATTTTAAATAATAATAAATTATTTAAAAATGATATTAATGATTTAAAAATCATTATAAATTATTTAAGAATAATGTTGATGATTTAAAAAACATTTTAAATGGTTATTAAATATTTAAAAATAATATTAATAACTTAAAAATCATTTTAAATGATAATAAATCATTTAAAAATTATTTTGAGCATTTAGAAATTATGATAAATAATATCTAAAAAAATATAATTAAGATATTAAACTTTTAAATAAAGTTATGGAAAAACTAATTCGATAGCTATTCAATGAAGCAATAAAATACCGAATGGACTCCAAAATTCAACCTAGACATTAATAGTTTAATTAGAAATTAATTGCTATTTTTTCTAATGACTGTTATAACATATATAGGTTGCGAATATACTTTCAAATAACTTAAGTAGCCGATCGTGATAAAAGGCAAGTTTTTCTAACTTTATTTAATTTTAATATTAAATGTAAGTCTTGTATATTGATATACGGAATTGTTATAAACATTATTCGTGATATCTGTGATTTATAAAAGGTTATGACTTTTTGTTCAAGCATAACCAAGACATATGAACTGTTATTTGTGTAAATGTGTTTGATTGGATATCTTAGTATAAAATGTGGAAAAACCAGTATTGTTCGATACATATATACTCTAACCGTGTTGGATTGGTAGGATGATATGCATACTCCTAGGATATGATTAAGCTGACTCCCTATGAAATATCCAAACAGAACTCCTATAAGTCTTTATGACTCTTAGGAATGACAGAACTCCTATAAGTCTTTATGACTACTAGGAATAACAGAACTCCTATAAGTCTTTGTAACTCTTGGGAATGTGGAAAATACTCTGAACTTTATGTTCCTTCAATTTAGATACTGTGTAAGTATAAACTGTAATTCTTTAAAACTTGCTGAGCATTTTAAAGCTCATCCTTGCAAATATTCTTTTGCTTTGCAGCTTCATCGAATACACTAGAAGGTTCAGGAAATCATATATGTGGGTAGAAGTAAATTTAAATGTTTATTGTATGAAGACTAAGAATGTAATTTGGTATTTCTATGATGTAATAGTTGAACAGTAGGTAACCAGATATTATTATGTAGTTAAGTTATTAGTTGAATGGTTTTATATTATTAATAGTGAATAAAATCAAGTACAGTATCTATATGAACTATACATCTGAATAGGGGTATTGAATGATCTTGGGAGTTTTATAAGCATTGAGGTCGCTCCTCAGTTCCAAGAACAATCTTATCATTTATACTGTGAATGTCAGATAGATAGGAATTATTGATATGCAAGAAATATCTATAAGATCATAAATCTATACATCCAAGTGAGGGTATCCAGATATAGTAATTATTCTGACAAGAACTCTTAACTGATTAGGATATTGTGAATTTTGGATTTATAGAAGATATTATCTTATAAGAATATTTACGTGAGCACTAAATCTGTTACAGGAAATGTAGAGAATTTGGGGGCGTCACAATTTGGTATTAAAGCCTTAGGTTAGAAACCTTAGGTGGAAACCCTTAGGTTATAACCTCGGAAGTATTTAGATGATAAAGGAGATAAGCTCAAATAGAGTTATTACGAGAGAGGAAAAGTTGTTAGGAAAGTTAATAGATAAAAATACTAATAAAGTATTAAGTTATGATTTTTAGATACTAATCGATTTTTTAAATCTGATTGTAGGATGTTAGAAGAGCGACAATTAATCGTGGCAGAGCCAGTCATAGATGTGGTACCATTGCAGATAGTACTCCCTCGCCATGCTTGGATAGAAAAGACAGGGTCTTCAAGTTCCCGATCAGGATCTAGAGTGGCTCAAAAGGTCAAGTTTCTAGAAGAGAGGTTATACAAGCTGGAGAAAATGGTGGAAAAGCTGAAGAAGAAGATAGCAACAAAGAAGAAAGAACTTTAGACTAAGGAAAGATCATAATATAGCTAGCGATAAGGATAAATCGCTAGTCGGATAGGCTATGTAGTTTATTTTCTGTCGTGTGTAAAATTAGTGATCTAGAATGAGTCACTAGATTTGTATATATAGATTTGCAATGTGAAATACAAATTTCTATTTATCAAACTAAGATGTTTAATTATTGAACTGGTATTCATACTTAGTTATTTGTTATATTTAGATAAATGGCACACAGAAGAAGAACTCAGTGGAGAACTTGAGCAAGAACAGGCAGAGGAAAATCCAACCCAAACCCTGGTAAATATTTTGGTAGGAGCTTTACAAGGAAGGCAAGCTAACGCGATACCAGCTGCACCCAATAACCCAACCACAACCTAGTTTAAGGATTTTAAACTAGTGGGACCACCAGAATTTAGAGGAACGGATGAACCCATAAAAGCTCAGACTTGGGTTACCGAGATGGAAAAGATGTTTAAAGTAACAAAGGTGAATGATGACAAAAAGGTAGATTTTGCCACTTTCTTTTTGAAGGATGAATCTAACCACTGGTGGGAAGTAAATAAGGGGAGAGCTGGAGAAGGTGCCACTAATTGGGATAAGTTCAAAGAGTTTTTCTTTGCCAATTACTTTCCAACTTCGATGCAGGATCGTATAGAGGTTCAATTCCTGGAATTGAAACAAGGGGAGATGACTGTGTCACAATACGCAGCCAAATTCAACGAGTTGGCTAGGTTCGCATCACATCAGGTAGATACCGAGGCAAGAAAGACAAATAGGTTTGAAGGGGGGCTGAAATCCCAAATTAGGAGCAGAATATTGGCATTTCAGGTGAAGACTTTTGCGGAGATCTTAGAACCTCCATTATAACAGAAAAGGAAGGAGAGGCTCTACTGTAGTTCAATAAGGAGAAGAGAGTTATTATAGGAAAGGGCAACACGAGTGGGAGTAACAACAATAATAACAATAGAAACAACAACAAGAGAAGGTGGGAGGTAGCTTTTCCAAACAACCCTGGAAAAGGAGGATTAACCCTAACAATAATCTAAATAAAGGAGGTAACAACAACAATCAAAGGTTTAAGCACTGTTAGATATGTGGAAAAAATCACAAAGGGGAATGCTATTTTAAAGGGACGTATTGTTATACCTGCGGAGAAGATGGGCATTATTCCAAATGGTGTCCACGAAAGAAGGAGAAGAGCAAGGGTATCAAATGTTTCAACTGTGGGGAAGAGGGTCATGTGTCGAAGTTCTGTCCAAAACCCAAGAAGGTGAATGTGGGAGGAGGTCAGAATTTCAATAATAAGCCAGGAGCAACGGCTGCAGGAGTTGCTCAGAATCATCCGAATGCAAGAGTTTTCAACATGACAGTGAGGGACGATGTGGCAGCACAAGATGTGGTGACAGGTATCATACCAATTGATGCTGTAAATGCTTATGTGTTATTCGATTCTAGTGCTTCTTGTTCGTTTGCATCTGTCGATTTTTTTAAGAGATTAAAAATGCCATGTGAAAATCTAGATGTACCTTTCAACGTTGAAATTGCTAACAAAGAAATAATCCCTATTCATACAGTATATAAGAATTGTAGTGTAGAAATTCAGGGACATACGTTACCGATGAATCTTATACCTATACAACTAGGGGAGTTTGATGTGATATTGGGGATGGATTGGTTGGGTAGGCATAAGGCAGCAATTGATTGCAAACGGAAACAAGTAAGTTTAAGGACATCTTTGAAAACAAAGGTAGTATTCAAGGGAAGTTGTTCACCAAAGCAAGTCTGATGTTTAACGGTTATGCAAGCTAAGAGATTGCTTCGAAAGGGTGGTACAGGGTATTTAGCCTATGTGGTGGATACAAGGAAAGAAGGGGGAAAGTTAGATCACATACCTATAGTAAATGAGTTTATGGACGTGTTTCCAAGTGATCTACCTGGTCTTCCACCTGATAGAGAGATTGAGTTTGTAATTGACCTTGCACCGGGTACGGCACCAGTTTCAAAGGCACCATATAGGATGGCACTAGTAGAATTGAAGGAGTTGCATGTTCAGTTACAAGAACTCTTAGATAAGAAGTACATACAACCTAGTGTTTCACCATGGGGAGCACCTGTGTTGTTTGTAAAGAAGAAGGATGGGACGTTAAGATTGTGTATAGATTATCGGGAGTTAAATAAGTTAACCATCAAGAACAAGTACCCTTTACAAAGGATTGATGATTTGTTTGATCAGTTAAAAGGAGCGGAGCATTTTTTGAAAATTGACTTACGATCGGGTTATCATCAACTGAAGGTAAGAACAGAAGATGTACCAAAGACTGCCTTTAGGACCCGATACGGACATTACGAGTTTCTTGTGATGTCTTTTGGGTTAACAAACGCACCAGCAGCTTTTATGGATTTAATGAATCGAGTATTTAAATCATGCTTGGATAAGTTTGTGGTGGTGTTTATTGATGATATCTTAATATACTCTAAGACACGGGATGAATATGCGGAGAACTTGAGAGTGGTATTAGAGATACTGAGAAAGGATAAACTCTACGCAAAATTTTCCAAGTGTGAGTTCTGGTTAGAAGAAGTCCAGTCCCTAGGTCACGTAATTAATAAAAATGGTGTGGCAGTGGATCCAGCAAAGATAGAAACAATCATGAATTGGGATCAACCAACGACACCAACAGAAGTTCACAGTTTTCTTGGTTTGGCAGGGTACTATCGTCGTTTTATAAAAGATTTTTCCAAAATAGCGATCTCACTAACCAATTTAACTCGAAAGACTGTGAAGTATAATTGGACGGACAAGTGTGAAGAGAGTTTTCAAGATTTGAAGAAATTATTGAGTAGGGCACCAGTATTATCATTACCAGATGAAACTGGGGGTCTTGTGGTTTATAGTGATGCTTCACACAGGGGTTTAGGATGTGTGTTAATGCAACATGGGAAGGTGATCGCCTATGCTTCGCAATAACTTAAAGATTATGAGAAAAGGTATCCCACTCACGATCTAGAGTTAGCTGCAGTAGTTTTTTCTTTGAAGATATGGAGACATTATTTGTATGAGGGAAAGTGTGAGATATACACAGATCACAAAAGTCTGAAGTATATTTTTACACAAAAAGAGCTAAGCATGAGACAGAGAAGGTGGTTAGAATTAATCAAGGACTTTGATTATGAGATTCTATATCATCCTGGTAAAGCCAACATAGTTGCAGATGCATTAAGCGGGAAAAATCAAGAGAAGTTAAATACCATCACAAACAACGAGGTACTGATAAAAGAATTTGAAAAACTCGTGATTGAAGTAAGAGCTCCAACTAACTCTAACCAGAAGCTATTTGTGATAGAGACATCCTTAACCTTAATGGATAAAATCAAAGAGATGCAGGAGAAAGATGAAGCATGTCAGAAGTGTAAGGCTGAGATAACTCAGAAGAAGAACATTAAGTTCTGACTGGATAAAAAAAGAGTACTGAGGTATGAAGATAGAGTGTGGGTTCCAGCAGTACAAGTATTGAAAGATGAAATCTTAGCCGAAGCTCATAGTTCCAAGTTTGCTGTGCACCCGGGAAGTACTAAGATGTATAAAGACTTGAGTTGGCATTTTTGGTGGTCGAACAAGAAGAGAGAGATAGCAGAATGTGTAAGCAAATGTCTCACATGCCAAAGAGTTAAAGTTGAGCATTAAAGACCGAGTGGATTACTACAACCTCTACCGATTCCTGAATAGAAGTGGGAGCACATCACCATAGATTTTGTGGTAGGACTTCTTGTCACTCAGAAAGGCCACAATGCTATTTGGGTAATAGTTGATCATTTCACAAAGTCAGCCCATTTTCTACCTATTAAAGTTACTTATAATCTCGATCAGTTGGCCAAGTTATACATAAAAGAGATTATTTCTAGACATAGAGTTCCTGTATCCATAGTGTCAGATAGAGATCCATAGTTTACTTCGAACTTTTGGAGGAGTCTTCAGGCGCACTTGGGAACCCAGCTGAAGTTGAGTACAGCATATCACCAGGAAATCGATGGCCAAAGTGAGAGAACCATTCAGACGTTGGAGAATATGTTGAGAACCTGCATTATGGATTTTAAAGGGAGTTGGGAGGATCAGTTGCCTCTGGTAGAGCTCGCATACAACAACAGTTATCATGCCAGTATTGGGATGCCACCATATGAAGCCTTGTATGGTAGGAAGTGTAGAACACCTTTATGCTGGGATGAAGTTGGGGAAAGGCAAATGCTTAGACCTGAGTTAGTTCAACAAACCACTGAGAAGATTCGAGTTATACGACAACGGTTGCAAGCGTCTCAGGACCAATAAAAGAAATATGCAGATCAACACATACAACTACGAGAGTTTTGTGTTGGGAGTCATGTATTTCTGAAAGTGTCTCCTTGGAAAGGCAAGATTCATTTTGGTAAAAAGGGAAAGCTCAGCCCCAAGATTCATTGGCCCATTTCAGGTGCTAAGGCGAATAGGTGAGGTAGCTTACGAGGTAGCTCTACCCCCAGAGTTAAGACACATCCATAATATGTTTCATGTGTCTGTGCTATGTCTGTATAAACCTGATTATAAACACGTGATAAACTATGAACCTGTTCAGATAGAGAAAGATTTATCGTATGTAGAAGTTCCGGCCCAGATAGTTGATCGGAAAGAACAGGTGTTGAGAAATAAGGTTATATCATCGGTTAAAGTAATTTGGAAGAATCATGATATAGAAGAAGCTACATGGGAGCTGGAAGATAAAATGCGAGAAGAGTTTCCACAGTTATTTTCATAGGGTGTAATTTTAATTTCGGGACGAAATTCTTATAAGAGGGGGTGATTGTAATATTCCAAACTTTAAATAGGAATATTAATTTAAACAGTAAATATAATATGTTTTATATCTTGTGTGATGTGTATTTAACTTTATTATTGGTATATATAATTATATATCAACACATAAGATATAACTGTGTAAGTAGATGTGTAAGGTTTTATAAGTAAATCCCTAATTTAAGAATTTTATTTAAATAAACCGTAATTGTTATAATAAATAAGAATTATAACATAATACATTGATAATGTTATATAGAATTATGAATATATACATATATTAATTTAATATGATGTATTAAAGATTTATTTGAAAAAGATTGAAAGGAAAAACTAATTAGGGATTAGGAAACCTTAACCCTAATTATAAAACCCTAATCTCAATTATAAACCCTAATTCTAAACAAATAAAATCTAATTGTTCATTATTGTTTTAAAATTCTCTAAAGGGAATATAAAATGAATAAATTACCCTTGGATTTAAGTGGAAAATTACCAAAATACCTTTAGTACATGCAAAATTACCAAAGTACCCTTAGTGTATGTAAAATGACCAAAATATTCTTAAAACTCTCTTATTAAAGAGGATAAGATCAAATCATTTGGGCAACAAGCAAAAGATTATCCCATACCTCTATTTCTCTTTAGGTATTGACAACACAATCTATATCATAAATAACCTAAGCTTATGTGTCAAGAAAAGAGAAAGATAAATTTTTAACCCTACTTGAAGTTTTCATATAAGGTTAGGTTAAAAGAACCCAAGACCACAAAATCTCTACTTAACATACATAGCCAACTGACCCATAAACCTTTCTCTGCAAGCCAGAAACAGGATCAAGAAGGAAAGAAAAAAATTTGCTTAAACGGGTAAAAACCTAACCCTAATTTAATTTTTAATTTATGCATATTTAATTGTTGTTGTTATTGTGTAAGAATGTTAATTAGTAAGTTAGTTAGTGTTCTGGATTGCTAAAACACGAATCCATAACATTTAAAAGCATCAAAATGGAGTTTTAAGAAAAACTGTCGAAGTTGCAAAATAGGGTCTGACAACGAATGTCAGCCCTCTTAATTATCTCGCTAACTGTTTGTTGTTTAGATGTGTTTAAAGTTGTTAGTTGTAGTATGTAGTGTTGGTAGTAGCCTAGAAGTAATGGAATGGCAATCGAAACACAGGATTGAAAGTTATAAGCCATCCAAAGTCGTTGACCGACCATGACCGGCTGCTTTCTGGGTAACCCAGAAAGCTTAAGAACATGATCTGACAGGTGGTTTGACCGCCTAGATCTTTCTCTTGTCAGTCTAGTTGGATGTTAGATGTTAGTAGAGTTGTACCTTGACATGAGTACTATCTAACTAGAGCACTCTCGAGCCCTATAATATCACTGGCCGAAAATATGAACGGTTAAACCACGTTGACCGTCCAGATTCAATTTCTGGGTAACCCAGAAATGTTGAGCAGCGGCTTGACCGATTATTTGAAGGCTAAGATCTTGCTTCTGGTTGGTATATGGATTCTGTAACTGCTCAAACATTGTACCCTTGTAGTTAGTCTACAGATCCCGATGACTAGAACACCCAAACATTAACCGGCCGGCAAGATATAAGACCATAAAGGTCGTTGACCGGCGTTGACCATTCAATTCTGGGCAGCCCAGAATTGAAGAACAGCGTTGGTGTGCTAGTTTGAACGGTTGTGAGAACTTGTAGCATGGTTTCTAGGTACTGAAAGAAGCATAAACATGTACTCCTACACTAGCACTACAACTTCATTGAATTAGATTACTCAGAAACCAAGTTGATTGCTATAACAATGGAGTCAAACGGGACCCCTGGCCGTTGACCATCGTGTTCTTGAAATGATGAAGAACACCTATAGCGACACTTCTGTCGCTAAAAGTCTTTAGCGACAGGCGATTTTTGAAAATTAATTTTATTAATTAAAATAATTAGAATAAATTAAAATAATTACTAAATAACTAATAAAAAATTCTGAAAAATCATTTTTAGTTATATAATAAATAATTTTTATTGTTTTAACATAAAATTTTATTAATATTTAATTTATTTAAATATTAATAATAATAAAAATAATTAATAATAAATTACTTAAAAATTATATTAATGATTTAAAAATCATTTTAAATAATAATAAATTATTTAAAAATGATATTAATGATTTAAAAATCATTATAAATTATTTAAAAACAATATTTATGATTTCAAAATCATATTAAATGGTTATTAAATATTTAAAAATAATATTAATAACTTAAAAATTATTTTAAATGATAATAAATCATTTAAAAATTATTTTGAGCGTTTGGAAATTATGATAAATAATATCTAAAAAAATATAAATAAGATATTTAAACTTTTAAATAAAGTTATGAAAAAACTAATTCGATAGCTATTCAATGAAGCAATAAAATACCGAACGGACTCCAAAATTCAACCTAGACATTAATAGTTTAATTAGAAATTAATTGCTATCGTTTCTAATGAGTGCTATAACATATATAGGTTGCGAATATACTTTCAAATAACTTAAGTAGCCGATCGTGATAAAAGACAAGTTTTTCTAACTTCATTTAATTTCAATATTAAATGTAATTCTTGTATATTGATATACAGAATTGTTATAAATATTATTCGTGGTATCTGTGATTTGAAAAAGGTTATGACTTTTTGTTCAAGCATAACCAAGACATATGAACTGTTATTTGTATAAATGGGTTTGATTGGATATCAAAGTATAAAATGTGGAAAACGCAGTATTGTTCGATACATATATACTCTGACCGTGTTGGATTGGTCGGATGATATGCATACTCCTAGGATATGATTAGGCTGACTCCCTATGAAATATCCAAACAAAACTCCTATAAGTCTTTATGACTACTAGGAATGACAGAACTCCTATAAGTCTTTGTGACTATTAGGAATGTGAAAAATACTCTGAACTTTATGTTCCTTGAATTTAGATACTGTGTGAGTATGAACTGTAATTCTTTAAAACTTGCTGAGCATTTTAAAGCTCATCCTTGCGAATATTCTTTTCCTTTACAGCTGCATCGAATACACCAGAAGGTTCAGGAAATCATACATGTGGGTAGAAGTAAATTTAAATGTTTATTGTATGAAGACTAAGAATGTAATTTGGTATTTCTATGATGTAATAGTTGAACAGTAGGTGACCAGATATTATTATGTTGTTAAGTTATTAGTTGAATGGTTTTACATTATTAATAGTGAATAGAATCAAGTACAGTATCTATATGAACTATACATCTGAATGGAGGTATTGAATGATCTTGAGAGTTCTGTAAGCACTGAGGTCGCTCCTCAGTTCCAAGAATAATCTTATCATTTGTACTGTTAATGTCAGATAGATAGGAATTATTGATATGCAAGAAATATATGTAAGATCATAAATCTATACATCCAAGTGAGGGTATCCAGATATGGTAATTGTTCTGACGAGAACTCTTAACTGATTAGGATACTGTGAATTTTGGATTTATAGAAGATATTATCTTATAGAATATTTACGTGAGCACCGAATCTACTACAGAAAATGTACAGAATTTGGGGGCGTCACACACACACTCTCTCTCTCCCCCCCCCTTTTTCTATTTTTCTTCTCTCACCTCCAATAACCATACATATATATATATATATATATATATATATTAAAACATTTATAATTATAAAAAAAATTCCAATTCTATTTTCTCTCTTCCACCTCATTTTATTCATATACCATGAATTTATTGTAAAAATATTACCATTTAAATTATAAAATTATATTATTATATTATCACGTTATACACTTATAATATAATATTATAATAATATATTTGAATGAATTATTTTATCAGAAAAGATAAAATATTAATTTTCAACAATTGTCTCTTTTGCTAAAAATTCCTCCATTTATATCAAAATTAAATAAATATTTACTTATCATATTTATCAACAATCAATTATTAGTCACAAATAATATTACAAAATCACAATATTAATAACCAGATTATTCCCAGGAAAGAGGGGGCTTTCCGATAAGAATTTCTCCTTACTGGCGCGCAATTAAATAACCTAACCCCTTTCCTCGACAGAATTTTCTAGACATTGTCAATAATGTTATCTAATAATATTATTCAAATAATATGAATTATTGATTTGATAATGTAAAATACTGTGCAGTGATAATTATTGAATCAACAATAATATAAAATACTGTGCAATACCGTGTGCTACTGTGCAACAGCGCGTATTACTTTATTTTAACCACCGGGTATTTCAATAGTTTAACGGTAACCGTTATGCCGTTATTTTTAGAAATCTTATTCTTGTCATTTTCTTCATCCAACAGTTTTCCGTTATAGGGTCCACAAATGGCTGCGCCGTCGTACGAATATTCCCCAACAATAAAAATATTCCACGACCAAACAAATATTCCCCGACAACAATGAATATTTTATAACCACTTGCTTATTTTAAAATATTTACGCATATTACCCATAACTTACCACATTTATCAAATCAACACCTTACTATTTCCAAAATAATATATAAAGAAAATTAAATCTTTATTCATAAAAGTTGGGGTCTTACAAAACGAGTTAGTATAAAAATATATATAATTATATATATATTAAAGCGATAAAAAGCCACGGATTAGCAATCCAGGCTAACGAAATTAGTATATACATATACAACTGTATATATATATATATATATATATATATATATATATATATATATATATATATATATATATATATATATATATATATATACAGTTGTATATGTATCAAAGCAGGAAAAAGCCACAAATTTATAATTCAGGCATGACTGAATTAAATGTAAATATATATATATAGTTATATATATTAAAGTCAAAAAGGCCACGGATTAGCAATCCAGGCCAAACAAGTTAGTATAAATATATATATATATATATATATATATATATAATATATATATTAAAGCGAGGAAAAGCCATAGATTTGAAATCCATGCTGCAAAAAACATTAAAAACGTATATATACATAAAAGTAAGCTAGAAAGGCCACGGATTTGAAATCCAGGAAAAATCAGAAGCTATAAATTTAGATATATGCTCATATATATATATATATATATATATATATATATATATATATATATATATATATATATGATAAAACAGTAAAAAGCTTTAGACCGTAAGAAATCTTACAGTGTGTAGGGCTAAACGCTTTAAACCACTTGGAGGGCTTGAAAACTCTGTTTCCACCAGGTTAAAATTTGATATGTTGGTATATATACGTATAACAACGTATTGGAAGAATAAAATTGAAAATTGGAGTATTACAGGTAGGGTGAAGAGCTGAAATGGGCGGAATTTTCTTTCTTTTCTTCTTTTTTTCTCTCTTTTTTCTCTTGGTGGGGGGTCTTATTTATAGACCAGGGAGCCGCGGGTGTACTCGCGACCTCCGTGAGTCTATCTGCGGCTCCCCGAGTAGGCCTCGGTCCCGTGGGTCCCGTTATCTTGAAGTACGTGCACTCCGACCAACGTGATGTCTGCTTCGAACCTTCATAACTATTAATCCAAGAGTCCGATTGAGGTGTGCTATACCTTTCTGGAAAGCCCTTTTCGAGAGCTACACTATGACATGGGATTTGACCTTTTCCAAATCCAATAAGATGGGTCCATGACCAGATCTTCGAGCCTTCGCAGTCCGTTTGTGGAGCTGTCTTGTGTTTTTTTCACTCAGAATTTATGTTATGGTTCTTCATCACCCTCATGGCATTGATTTGGCTTGATTTTGGCTTAATTTGATGTCAAGTTGGTAAAATGACCAATTTTCACTTCCGGGGGTTGTCTCCAAGATTGACACGATTTTTGACTTTTTCTCGGGGTTATCTCCGAAGTTTGATCCCAGTCGACTCTGTTCTTTCTTAAGGTCATCTCTGAGGTTGACTTGATATCCCAGAGTTGTCTCTGGGGATGATTTGATGCTTTGGGATTGTCTCCGAAGGTTGGCTTGGTCTCCCGGGGTTGTCGTCGGGGTTGACTGTACCTCTCGGGGTTGTCGTCGGGGGTGGATTTTATCTCTCGGGTTATCTCCGAGGGTGAATGTGATATCCCGGTGTTGTCGCCGGGGCTGAATGTGATCTCCCGACGCCGGGGCTGGATTTGATCTCCCAGGGTTGTCTTTGAAATTGGATTTCTGATCTCTCGGTGGTGTTGTCGGGGTTGACTGCATCTCCCGATGTTGTCACCTGGGTTTGATTTGTTCTCCATGTGTTGTTGTCGGGGTTTGATTTGATCTCCCGGTGTTGTCGTTGAAGTTTGATTTCTGATATAGACTCCAAGGGTTATTTCTGGAAGGTAAAAGACGGTTTTGCCCTCCTGCAAGGTTAGTAACAGGAATATAAAATTTCAAGTGTCTACACCGGTCAACATCATAAACTGTCGACGCAACTGACCAATAGTTACTCGGGCACAGGGCCCATCCAAGGGTAAACCAGAAATGCGCTGGTATTCCTCCAAAGTTGGATTCAACTGCTCTAATCCAAATCTAAACATGTGTCTCTCAGGAATCCAATGGGCCAACATACCCTCTATAAAACCGTCTGGGACCTGGAAGGACAGGTAAGAGATCGAATGCCCCATCATGCGGTCAACGAAAATACGATCTGAATCTGGCAAGCTATCATACCATGACCTCAAGCGCGAGGATATTCGAGTTGTAAGGACCGAAAAATTTATATGATTATATATGTATATATTTTTATGGATAAATTTTTTTTTTTTGGGGGAAGGGGGGAATTACTTTGAGCATATGAGTAAATATGTGTTACATGATGTGAATTAAGTAAGTTAGTTAATTTATTTATTTTTAAATTGACTAAGAAATGTAAAAGAAGCCAAGAGGAATAACTAATCAAATTGATTGAAGAAAAGTAAGACAAGCTTATGTATAAATTAACATAGCTTGAATGTTGACCTTGAATGGTTAAATAAAAAGATTTATAATATTTAAGTGATTAATTAGTATGACTATTATAAAGTGGATAAATATGAATAATATTTTATCAAGCCATTTAGGGCTAATTGAATTAATAAAATTGTGGAACAAAAAGGAAAACCAAGAAATAAGTATATTACATTATTTATCAATGTAATGAACACTTTATGACATATATTAAATGAATATGTGATTAAATAAATATAGCAATTATTTATCAATGATGGTAAATATTTTATGACTCATGCGAGATATGTATGTGATTAAATAAAAATATATTGTGAATATGTATATATATATATATATATATATATATATATATATATATATATATTTATTATATAAAGAGAATTAAAAAGAAAGTTATATAACCTAATATTATATATTATGAATAAGAATTAAATAACCTAAAGGTTACATTTATCTGAGATTTCTAATAATTAAAATATATACTAGTAAACTAACACCAAGAGAGTTATGTGACATGTCTCAACTAATTATTTATTTTAAACCTAATTAAATAAAACCTAATTGGGTTATATAACTAAATCTATGTAAGAAATTATTTAAAATCCAAAATGAGTGGATTAGAAATCTTAATTAAATAATTAGGATAAGATAAAATTAGTATGTTAGACCATGCTAATTTATATGGCCCAATCAATTAAATTAGAGAGCCCAAATAATTAAATCAAATGGCCTAAACTTGAGCCCAATTTAATTGGACTTTATAGATTATTTACTAAGCTAATAGATCAATTAAATTAAATCAAAAATGGGAGAGAAAATAAGGAGATGGGCGGATGAAGGATGAGAAATAAAGCACAAGGTGAATACATATTTTCAAAACCTACACCTAGCCTAAGATTTGCTTAGATAAGGAAAGAGAAAGGAAAGATATGGAAGATTTCTAAAGATATTCAAGAGATTAGAGAGAGAAGATGGGATATATGTTGGGAGATTTCATATACATACAAGTGTTATACATATACACAATTTCACCAACTATATATACCCCTCATTCATTTGGCTATCAAAAGTTATTTCTTATTTCCTTCTTAACTTCCATAAAGCAAACAAAAAAATAGAAAGGAGAGAGAAAGAGAAAGAGAGAGAGAAACCGTGGGTCACATAGAGGAAGAAGAGAAGAAATTTTCTCTAGCCATCTAGCTTCATAAACTATTTTTGGAAGGAGGAAAAATTTGCTCATAGAACAAGGTATTAAAAATCTTAACCTTAAGCTTTGTTTACATTCTTTTGATGGTTTGATGAAATAAAAATCTTATGTTTCTAAACTCAAAAACCTTGGATCTACATGTTAAAGAATACTTTATGTATAGATCTAACCATTTTGGGTGTTAAAAAGCTTAAACAAAGAAAGAAAGGAAAACTAGTTTTCTGAGGGCTAGAAAACCCTATTTATCTTCTACTTTGAAGAGTTACTATTTGAAATCTACACATTCTTTTTGTGATCCGTCAAAGAGTGAAGTTAGAGCTATGAGTTAGATTTCAAAACCAAGTGTTAGCACTCAAATATGTTAAATGTACTTGAAATGGTGGCCATTTTTCTAAAAACAGTCCAGCTGAAACAAAATTGGAAAGAAGCTATCCAAGCCAGTTCCTTGTAAGGGCAATTTCCTCCATTTTTCTTTCTCTAAAAATTCTGAACTTTTTTGTTGTGTTAGACTGATGAGTTAATAAGGTTCAGTCCAAAGATGGTGATTTTTGGAAGTATAGAATGCGAGTTATAATTTTTACAAGAAAATACTATTTTAAAATTGAATAGGAATAACTCTTTGTGTGTAACTCCAACAATTGTAAAACTTTTACTGGAAGTAGATGTTCATAACAGGAGTATACCCTAAATATTTCGTAATTTTTGGACAAAAGAAAATTTTATGATAATTGTTACAAGATCTGACTATTTTGGACCATTTAAAATTAATAAAAAAATATTGGCAAATTCCAGAAAAAATATATGTTCATTAGAATACCATGTACTGATATTTTCTAGAAAAGAAACATTTTCGAAGTTATTTTGGTATTTTTCATATAATTGTTTAAAGATAAGAATAAATGAGAATAATAAGTTATTTGATATTATAAATGGTGAAAATGTGATTTTATTGACAGATGACCCTTAATATCGTGTATTCAGGTTTTTTGAGGGTATTTTGGTTATTTTTAATAAAATATTATATTTCTGGCATTTTAGGTTTGTTAAATAAATAAAATAGTAATAGATAAACAATTGAATTTAATTATTTAGAAGTTTAATAAATGATTAAAATGTTATAAAATAATTAATAATATTAGATTAACATGTTATTAAATAATTAATAAATTTTATATTAAAATATTATTATATGATTAATAATATTAGATTAAAATATTATTAAATGATTAAAAAAATTAGTAATTAATTAAATTATTAATAATTGATTAAAATAATATTAAATGATTAATAATATTATTTAAGGATTAAAATAGTATTTGATTAATAATATTAGTAATTGATTAAGATATTATTAAATGATTAATAATATTATTAAGTGATTAAAATATTATTAAATAATTAATAATGTTAATAAGTGATTAAAATATTATTAAAGGATTAATAATATTTATAAATGATTAAGATATAATCAAAGAGTTATTAAAATATTATTAAATGATTAATACTATTAGTAATTTAATAAAATGTTATTAAGAGAATAATAATATTAAGAAGTGAATGAAATATTATTAAATGATTAATAATATTATGAGATGAATAAAATAATATTAAATGATTAATAATATTATGAGATGAATAAGATATTATTAAATGACTAATAATATTATGAGGTGAGTAAGATGTTATTAAATGATTAATAATATTTGTGAATAAAAAAAATATTATTAAGTTGTTAATAATATTGGAAAGGGAATAAAATATCGTTAAGTGATTAATAATGAGAAGTGATGAAATATTATTTGATATTAGATGGGAGTTTAAGATGATGATTATGTGATAGAATATTCTTAAAGGATGATAATATTACTAATGATTTATGGTAATATCTAATGTTTGATTATGTGACTAAATATTAGATAATTTATTATTAATAATAGTAGTGTTATGAGTTAAAATGTGTTATGCTAATTGAGAGATCAATATTATTAATGATATGTCTTTCAAAAGAAGTTAAATTAAATTGCATAGCAGTAATCGACAATTGAGGCAAGTTTCCTAACTCAAACTCGAGTTATTATGTTTCAAGCATGCTAGTGGATTAATTATTGACAATTATTCCACATTTATGATTATTGAGATTCGCACCTAGTGCAAGTTTCCTGAACTTTCTTATATATTATCATGTACAAATTATTACCTTATGCAGATTTATTTCTCTTGTATAGACTTTATGATATGCGAGTTCCTTAATTTCCTTTGATTATCTAACCTTGTTCAATTGATTATTGTGTGCAAGTTCATATGTCCATTTAACTTTGTTCTTATGAGTATTCCACGATGTTTGAAAATTCTAAATTTGTTCGATATTCATACATTGATTAAATCCTAAAACTTATACGAATCTTTTATATTTTTATAAGTGTTCAAGCTATCTTTAAAATTCAATTATACCTAAATTGTTTAAGTACTATGCCGATGCCATTTGTTTTGGCTAGACTAATATTTGATAAAGCGTTCTATTATTTGTGAACTGATTTGTTATTGAAGATCGATGTCATTTGTTTCGGCTAGACTAATATTTAATGAAGTGTTCTATTGAAAGATTTATGACATTCATTTCAACTAGATCAATGTTGATATTATATGTTGAAATCATAGCATTCCTTTAAAATCAATCGAAATCATATTATTGTGGTACGGACTCAAGATGTAAGACTGAGATGAACAACCCTTATAAAAACAAAGGAAACTTTATTGTCGGAAAACCCGACCCGCACAACATTTTTGAGTATTATGCATAATCACGGGTACAATGAGGCTGATCACCTTACGTACGTGCAGAAGAGTATGATTTAATCTTTACGGTTAACTTATACTCTTAAGGTATTCAGTATAATTAACTGATAATTCCTTGAGAAGTTCTAGATCCATTTGTGATCACTCAGCATGAAATCTGGGAATAACCCTATTTATTGAATACTGTTGCAGTATTGCTAATTCTTCAGAATCAATTGAATATTGTTGAACCCTCGAAAGACTTTAACTCTTTCATTCTTGATATCTTATTCAGCATGAAATTTAAGAAAATCCTTGATTTGGAAATGATTCATTGTTTTAGCTACTTCACCATCTTTTGAATATTGTTGAAGCTCTAGAGAATTAAACTCGTCTAATCATAATATATCGTTCTTGTATTTAAACTAGTTGAGTGAATTAGTTGTTCACCCTTTTTATATCATGATATTATTTCAGTCAAACCTGAATGTTCGAAGAAGGACAAAGGCAAAAAGAAGACGATAAACCTTTTGTATTACTAAGTCATGTAATGTTAAGGTTAGTGAAACCTGGGATAATGTTATATTTTTGTATTAAGATATGTAAGGAATGATGTAATTCACAATAAATTGGTAGTTAGATGAGTTGTGTATGTTGTATCGTGAGTACCGAATCTGAGGTCCAATGGACTCGGATTTGGGGGCGTCACACGAGTATGAGGTGAATGATCAATACGGGTCACGGAAGATGAAGACATCTGTAAAACAGTATCACAAGACCACAAATGGGTCATTTCTAACTAAAAATTTATAAATGCAAATCCATGACATATAATGCATGCATCATGATAAATAACAATATTACATATGCAGTAAATGAAAAGCATTATATATACATCTCTGTGAAGTACATGAAACTGTATACATCAATATCATCTCTGTCCTACAAATGAAAACAAAAAGTACAGGGAAATGGGGCACAGACGCCTAACAACTAGCAAAAGCTTATACAAAGAAATCTCGGACATCTATATCCCCAAGACAATCAACCTGAGCTAATTCCTCCTGAGTCACAGTGTCTCTGCCAAAAGGTATATCCGGACGATAAAGAGGCGGGTCTCCTCCCACAAAACCATCCATGTCTGGATCACCCGAGGGACCAGCATCAGATCTGAAAGAATCAAAAGTATCCACCTCCGATGGTTCCCTACCCAAATGGCGAATGAAAAGATGTGCTCAGTCCAACCGATGTGTTAACTCGTGATTTGCTCCAAATGAGTCGGCTCTCTAATACAGGCCATCCAATCGGTCATCATCACAGACCCCGACACCATGTCTCCCAGGAATTGGGTAGCACGGGTCTGAGCTCCAATGATACGAGGCATCCACCACGAAGAAAACTCAATCAGAGAGTAAGGACCGTCTAACAATAGGAATCCATCATGACCCATCAAGGGAATATTTGCAATCGATTGAGTCAAAGGCCAAAACAGCCGAAAAGGAGGAAATAAGGGGATCTGAATCTCCCCGATAATACACCGGATAGCTCGCTCTCCCAAATAGAGCTCCCAACCACCCTTAGTTAGCAAGGGAACTCGACGGGTAGACATGGCATACTCAGGGCCTGTCAGAAAACCCTCATCAAATCCTTTTGCTAGATGCTCTAAGGTGTAAGGAACCCACGTCGTGTCAAAATTAGTCAGCAACTCCAGCTAAAGGCTACAGTAAACAAAATTTTCCATCACATGGACCTCAGCTAGGGTAGAATGGTGCCACCGGCGTCCCTGCGGATAAGTCTCCAAGCTTAAAGTAGTGATGGGACGCAGACAAGGAAGCCTCTCATAAGCCTATAACTGAAAAATTCATAAATAAACTACATCAATCCAGAAATCAACAACCCGAACGCGAGGAATTAAAAAAAATTAAAGTTACTCATCGACAGAAATGAGTAGAAACCCAACCAAGCATCTGTCACGCTCTTTGAGCGCAGACGTATCCCACGAAGGAAATATGAAAAGGTAAATGATCCTCAGTCAAAATCCCCTATGCGATCCACCTCGCAAAGACCAAGGCAAAGGATATAGTCGAGCAGTTATCTGAAATAAAATAATCTCTGATGATAGTCAGAAACAAACGCCATAAGATGAGATCACGCTCCCTCAGATCATCAGGGAATGGCTCTGTTAATTAAGGCCCCACTGGAAGCATCAATGCTCAAGGGACCCTAGTGAACAGTCCGACCCTTAATGGACGAAGGAGGAACTCCAAGGAGTGATTAGCAGCAGGGGAAATGTCAGCCACCAAAGGCACCCTCTCTCAAGAAAACCCCAAACCTGTGATGTATTGCCAATTCATCGGCGTCATCACCACCTTACAATCCAGAAGATGGAGTGACTGACTCTGATGAAACCATCTCTCGGATAGAGCTCTCAAATAACCCCACGGGCAGCGACGGGGTGTAATGGAAAATAAGGCCTTAAAACCCTAAAACCGTACTCTGGTCTGGTAGTCAGCATGAAGGGATATATTCAAAGAGTGGATACTAAACAAGTTCCCTTTGGGCTGAGTAAACCCCGAAACCTGCATTGCATTCAAATTAAGGTTCAACCATTGCCAAAAATGGAAAAAAAATAATTCAATATAAAAATCCCCAATAACTCATTTGTATGTAGATAAATTGACGGATGACGGCTCAAATTGCCTAAAAGGTCAGGAATGGTCACATGTGTGCTGGGAAAGTCTTGGCGCGAAGTAGAGGAAGAAGAAGCAGAGGCATCAGCAGGAATGTCAGCCTCCTCCTCAAGAAGCCCCGTCTTATCAACTGCGATGGGTCGAATCACGGACTCCGTAAGCCGACGCACCTACCCGATCGAACGAGACAGGAGAACGTCTAAAGCTATCCTGCAAACACCCGACGAACTCTACAGGAGGTAGAGATGCTAGGCCTATCTGAATCCATATCTGAAAAGAAACTCCAAATTGCCTCAGAAAGGGTGAGGTATGTCACTATATCTAGTCAATTAAATTAACATTTGCATCAACCTAGGAACAACAGACTCCTAAGGATAAGTTTAGATCATAACATCATGCATAATATGCGTTTGCAAACCCGCATTAATTCAGCAAACATCCCTAGTAGATTCTAACATGCATATATATTTATATGCCTTGACTCGCAAAAAAATTTCGCCAGAGTCTCCCCTATAATATGGAATATCCACATGCACATAGGCATGGCCAGGTGGCCATTCATACGCACACCAACAACCCAAGAATAATATTAAATGTTAAAATTAAGTCAAGCCCACAATGGTAGCCAAATTACCCAGGGCAATTTAAAATATAACCATGTCAATATCATGTGCATCTGTACTAAAATAGGTTAGCTAAACTAGCAAAATGCGTTGAAAATTATTTCTGAAAAAATGAATTTTTTTCACATCCGGGCATTCAACATGGTAAAATACAAATATTTATCAAGCCCAATCATTTTTATCAAGTCATCTATGCATACATATTTGATACATTGTATTTAAACTCATTAAACATGAAATCTAGCAATCTAACAGTCAAAACGCAAAAGAAAAGGGTGTAAACGTTACTTGTAGTGTGCAGAACGATTGTACGGTGACAGATTTCTCGAAAACTAGAACAAAATGAGTAGATCTGAAGAGGAAGTTTCTGATTTTACAAAAGAAGAAATTTAGAAATTAAGTTGAAATGAAAGAGAAAGGAGCCTGCAGGGGTTAAACCCACTCACGACTGGCCACAGGTGTACCTGCGACTACCACAAGTCTACCTATGGCTGGCCCAGGTGGGTCCCACCCCATCCGGTTCAATCAAATTCAGGTCAAGACAGTTTACTCCAGATCTAAAAAAGTGTAATTGTCAAGAAAGATACACGTGATTGACCCCTGCCGACCAATTAAACCCCCAGAATCTTGAAAATATGATATTAAACTCCTGAAGCATGTAAATCCTCAGCTAAACCGTTGGTGTCAGCCCCAGTGAAGGCATCGGGAGTTTTCGGTGGTTAAAGTCATTGTAAACTATCTACATTGAAGACATTGGGAGTGTCCGGTGGTGTAAACCATTGGTGTCAGCCCCAGCGAAGGTATCGAGAAAGGTCCGGTGGTGCAAGCCGTTGAAAACTATCTTCAAAAAAGACATCAGGAGTGTCCAGTGGTGTAAACTATTGGTGTAGCCCTAGTGAGGGCATCAGGAAAGGTTTGGTGGTGTAAGTTGTTGAAAACTATCTTCAACGAAGACATCGAAAATGTCCGGTGGTGTAAACCATTGGTGTCAGCCCTAACGAAGGCATCGGGAGTGTTCGGTGGTGTAAGTCATTGAAAACTATCTTCAGCAAAAACATTGAGATTGTTCGGTGGTTTAAATCGTTGGTGTCAGCCCCAGCTAAGGCATCAGGAAAGGTCTGGTGTTGTAAGACGTTGAAAACTATCGTTACCAAAGACATCGGGAGTGTTTGGTGGTGTAAATCATTGGTGTTAGCCCCAGCTAAGGCATCGGGAGTGTCCGATGGAGTAAACAGTTGAAAACTATCTTCAGCGAAAACATCGAGAGTGTCCAGTGTAGTAAACAGATGGTATCAGCCCCAACGAAGGCATCAAGAAAGGTTCGGTGGTGTAAGTCGTTGAAAATTATCTTCAACAAAGACATCGGGAATGTCCTGTGGTGTAAATCATTGGTGTCAACCCCAACAAAGGCATCGGGAGTGTCCGATGGTGTAAGACGTTGAGAACCATCTTCAACGAAGACATCGAAAGTGTCTGGTGGTTTAAAACATTGGTGTCAGCCCCAGTGAAGGCATCGAGAGTGTCCGGTGGTGTAAGCCATTAGAAATTATCTTCAACCAAGATATCGGGAATGTTCAGTGATGCAAGCCATTGGAATCAACCCCAGCGAAGACATTGGTAGCGCCAGATGGTATAAGTTGTTGAAACCAATCCCAACAAAGGTCGTTAGCATTCATGACATCATACCATTTTTTCACATAGCATTGCATCATTAAATATACCTTATCATATTTCAAGTGTATAGTAGTCTTTGTCATATTTATTTCATTGCAATACATAAACACGACAAAGAGGGGCGTCTGTACACATTCAAAATTTTGCTTTCCTTTTACTAACCCTGCAAGAAGGCAAAGGCATTTTTTTCAACCCTGAAGACAACCCCGAGGAAAGACAAAGTCATAACTTCAACCCCGGAGACAACCCTGGGAGGGCAAAGATGTAATGTTGACAACACAACATAAATAACAAATCGTCTAGCTGAGGATAGGCTCACGAAGAACCACCGTAGCAATCCTGAGTGCAAACTGCACAAGACAGATCCACGGACTACCTTCCGATACTTAAAGATGCTATGCTAGTCATCAACCCATCTTCCCGGATTCAGAAAAGGTCAAGCCCAATGTTATTGCGTAGCTCTCGAAAAGAGCTTTTCGGAATGGTATGACACATCACCGAGCAATTTTTGGATTACAAGATATAGACGTTTCAGCATACAGTGCAGCGATTGAAGGAACGAACTTCGAGGCAACAGGACCAACCAGGCCCAACCGCAGTTGTACCTACGGCTGGCCGGGGCCTTTATATCAACCCCACCAGCTCATTTGTAGAGAGGATTTTCAATTTCCAAAAATTTTAGAGAGAGAAATCTGAGAGCAAGGGAGAGAAAGAGCTTAGATCTGGCTTCTAAACACTGTAAATCTCAGTTTCAAACACTTTTATACATATAAATCTTGTTATATCAAGTTTCTACCGGTCGAAATCAAGTTCTTGGAAGCGAATAGCCATCCTTTGCACTGATCTCATGTGAATACGTAAGATCTTCTCAGATTTGTGCTCATTTACTGCTTTAATACATATATATATAAGTGTTATATATATACTGCTTGGTTGTGCATAGATCTAGCTTTTTACCGATTAATTTGCATATATAGTTGGTATTTGTAGTGTTTTGACTAGATCTATCCTAGATCTAGCCTGATCTAGCATTTAACCAGTTCAAAAGCTTTGTGGCTTGAACCATTAAGCTAAATAGGCTTAGATGTAGGTAAATCTAGTTTATTTTTGAGTTTTTTGTAAAGATTTGGCTACCCCGTGCTACCTAGATCAGTATCTAGCGAGAGCGGGAGGTCTAACTAATCGCGTGCAAGGATTTAATCTATAAATCACCTGATCAGGAGTTAGGAGATATACATATATATGATGTTTTAATATCAACATCGTGCAAGCTTTTAAATGATATCATGTGAGCCTAGGAACTATAGGGTCAAAGATTCAATCAATGGATCCAAACCCGGTTCCCGTGATGGACTTGTTTAAGTTGTACAATCAGCTTGCAATCCATTGTATATGTAATCTTGGGCCTTAAACGGTATCCGGATTTAAGGCCCCACAATAGTGAAAATCGTGGTTGTGGGTGCTCGGGCTTGCTTAGACGGCTTTCATGCCCACAAGGAGCTCGACCCTCGTATTTAATAGTTTTGATTTTGTCATCAATGATGCTTCGCATCTCAATTAAAACCAAACGAAGCCGCTTCTAGTTAAAATTGGAAGTATCAAAGGGTCTCGATTCCTATTTGGCGAAGGGTTTGAAAAACCATCTTTTTAAAATATCACTTTCATATGCTTTGTCTGAAAAAATGAACCTTTATTTAAATCAAACCTTTTGTACATAGGTCCAAAGAGGCACTCACACACCTTCACATAATTAAAGTCACACACACACACAATTCATATTTAGGGAATGAAAAAAATCACGGTAGACGTATTTCACGGAAGTCGGGGGTGCCTAACACCTTCCCCTTGCTTTAGTAAGTCCCCAAACTCTATGAATCTTGGGTTCTAGACCAATTAAACGGAGTCACATATTGGGCCGTATTGCAAAAACCTTTTAAAGCCCAGATGAGTTAGTACATCCATTTGAACTCATACTAACTGGCGGCTCTGTTTAATTCAGCCCAATAACATAAAATAAATCTTTTCAAATTGTAGACATTTATGTCGGTTTTTTCCTAAAACTCACCCTTAATAATCAACAAGCGAATATAAAATCAACAAAGGGTAGAAACAACACCCAGGAAAAGCATAATCTTCTGGCTTCGACACCCGAATTGGGCGATATGCGGCCTTGGGGATCAGCAGTTTACATGCACAACACTTCTCATAAATATGGGAAGTTGGGCTTGAGGGGTAAGAAGTGTATCTTTATAAGATATTCTGAACACTACAAAGGATATGTGTTCGTTGGAGAGCAGCCTGATGGCACTATATCCGAGATAGAGTCACGAGATGCCGATTTCCTTGAGATGGATTTCCCTAATAGAGGAGATGTGAGCAAGGATATGAACCTTTATGAGATGGAGGAAGATTTGGACACCCCACATTGTATAGTAGAGACCAAAGAAGCTATTCTTTAGGCTCCTATAGATAGTGGGAGTGACATACCTTCGAGCAGTTCTCTTCCATCGAATGAGGAGTCTCTTATTCCTCAAATGCGTAGAAGTTAAAGGTGTGACACCCCCGAATTCGGGTCCTCTGACCCCGATTCGGTCATCACGATACTATACTAACATCCACCTCTAAACAACATACGATAACTAAAAATGCGAAATATAACAAATGTACGTCATTCATTCAAAAGGTGTTACTAGTCCCATGATTCGATAACCTTAATACAACAATACAAACATACCCTATAATAGTCATTAGGGTTTAAATTACAATAATAGTAATTAAATTAAGCATAAGGTAAAGTCTGCTCTTTGCAAACTATCCTACATCTTTCCTTTGCTCTTGTCCCTCCCTGAGGTCTCGGGCTTAACTGCAATGGAATTCATGATATAGCAAGAGTGAGCAACAAGTTTGCTTAGCAAGTTTAAATACAACAATAAAAGATATATCATGATGAATGGAAAATAACTTACAATGAATTCAACAATATGAATATCTGAAGGATTCAATAATATGAATATCTGAAGGATTCAACAATATGAATATTAGAAGCAAAGATAATGATTGCTTTTAGAATAACTGATAGTCAAGTAGACTTTGAACTATAAAACTCCAATGGATTCAATAGCTAATTGACCCTTTGGTTACTGGTTACAGAATAAGTACTTGAGGGGATCAGCCTCGCATACCCTATGTATATGCATAACATTTAACCCTGCTGTTTGTATCATATATTAGATACCTGGGGTGTTCTTTCAGTCTAAGAATCCTTACCATCAATTGGTTTGGATAGATTTTATAAAACATCATACACTTGTTTGACCAAACAAAGGTTCAGACTCTATAGTTTAAGAATTATAGAACTTTAGTGATATACAAGTCCAAGACTGTACGAACTCTAATGCACCAAGTGCGAATATCAATAATATCGACGTGGAATAATAGTAAAATAATTAAACCACTTAAAGCATGCTTGGAAATAAAGTTCAAGCTTAAACGAATAACTTTCAATTCAACGATAACTTGCTCAATTCAATATGAGAAGGGTAGGAACTTTCACAATAATGAATAAGTTCCAGAAGACTTGCACAATATAAGTGAAGTTTAGAATCTTGCACAATAAAGGATATAAATCAGGGAACTTGCACAATCAAAGAGTGAAGTTCGGGAACTTGCAGTTAATATAACAATCAAATGAAGTTAGGAAACTTGCCTGTTTGCTCGGCTACAAATAAGTTCTAGCTTTACTTAACTCGTTGAAACAACCTAATATTAACAAGTCGGCCTTTCAATAAGCATGTGTAAACCAATATAAGTCTATACTTACAAGCATCTACTTATCATATAATTCTATCACATAATCCACGTAAGTCAATCTAATCATGCCTTAGATTTAATAACTTTAGATTACCTAGTTACTATGCATCAATATAGGCTTGAACACATAGCACTTCAAGTCACTGATATAAATCAACACACATGCTTATAAGTTTTATAAACTCGAGTTCGAATCTAATATGCTCATTCCAATTCAATTCAAAATCATATGTCTTCATGTCGGTAATTCACATACCTTAAACTAATCAATTCCATGTTACGAGGGTTATCTACATAGTTATATTACCACATAACGAGGCTAACCATACTTAGTAAGCAAGCTTGTGCGTATACTACTCATGTATACTCTTATCACATAGGCTATGCTTTAGAAATCCATTTTTTATGAATATGCGTGCATAGGTGGAATCTATGTTTAAACAAATGAGGTTCATGTCAATACGTCTATAGGCATAATGAAATCTTAATACACATGCTCGCATGATCATAATGTAATTCACATGGTAATCAATGCTATTTCACATTCTAAGTTTCTTTGAAATTTACACTAAGTCCACAAAGGTCATTTAGTACGTGTAAAGCATCTCAACATATAATTCGTATGCAGTTGAAACACATATCTAAACCTTGTAAATGTTCTCATATGGTCAGAATCTAAAAGATACTAATCTTGGTCAAGTTTGTTTTCAAAAGTCTTAAATTTCTCGTTGAAATTATTGAAATCTTGCAATCGTGTATGCTAGTGTGTTCGACACTTTAAACGTACATTTCATGTCAATATAGACTATACGGTCATGCTTGCCAAAATCAGAATATACATAATGCGTATATGCTCATCACAAGTTCACTTTAGCAAACTCTAAGTTCACTTATAAACTTCAAGGCTTTTCATTAATAATGTGTATTAATATCGTTATACATGTTCATACTACATGCATGTACTCATACATACATATTAACCATGTCTACATGCTTGTCAAATAAGATATCACATGATTGCATACAATAGTTCTACAACAAAAATTAAAAATAGAATCTGTAGAGGGGCGCGACCGCGCCCCATTTGTACTAAGGAGACGCGCGGCTCCTTTTCCAAACTAGGAACGGCTGCTGCTCGGCAGAAACTTAGCCCACCTCAGAAATTTCATACGAAAATCACTTCTAAACATGATACATTGCAATTCTAAGCTAACATATCAACTTATATAATGCATAGCATTCATTCTCTACTCAAATGATCATCCAATTTAGCATAATCAAGATTTAGAAATCTTGCAGAAATGAAGAACATGATTATACCTCTGCAATTGTTTTGCTTGAATTAACAAATTCTCCTTCACTGATAATTCTCACAGAACTTACTCACTATAAATGCTATCAATTCTATACTTGTATGAAAGTCTCAGCAATTCAAATTGAGAAGAAGAGAAGCCAATTTATAGGCAAATGTTTACCCATACATTTCCATTCCACTTCAAATTAAACTAAGGGAAAAAGCAATGGTATGATAGATAAGAGAGGGTGGTTGAGAGTGGGTGGATTCATCATGAATCCCACTCCCCTTACAATGATTATGGCTAGAAGTGTTGAATTTGAGAAGGAAAATAGAGTATAGCTAGCTTCTTGTTTTCACGTGAAGAGCAATTGAGGGGTAACTCTATGTGAGACAATGTAATATAGAACTCAACAACTTGCATTTCATCAGACTAATGTTATATATGTACTTATATATAGTATATACTTAAATGATGCAATTAAATGGGTGTCACAATGTTATTTCAATTAACAATTAACAGTATAATGTATCAAGTAGGTACACATATATTAACATATAATTCATGTACATTTTTCTTAATACCGAATGTAATTCCATATAGGCATTATTATTACTTACCATCATAATTGTTATTATAATAACTTATTGAAAGCATTATCAAGTAATAATGTTATTGATATTAATATAAGATAATAGAGTATTCATTAAATTCTCTCACACATATCAAGTAACTCACATAGTGACATTAATCTCACTATATAGTTTATAATGTATAATCATATTAATGTGTCACTTGTACTATATATAATATATAGTTAACTACCATATATTAAAGGTTTAACATATCGTATGCTTGTATAAAATAATTAATCAAGTAAATATAATATTATTATATTTATTAATTTCTTACTCATTAATTATTATTTATTCATAATAATTATAAATCAACACATTATCAATTAATTACTCATAATCGCAATAAATCAATATGTTCAAATTCTGCCACTATATTCAAATAAATTAAATATTTAATTATTAATAATCATATCAATTCTTTGTTATTAAAGTCTTAGGGTCGGTCCACTAATTTAAATTATCCATTAGTGACTCCTTTAATTATTTCACAAATTTACATAACCAGTTAAGGTTTAAATAAGCTCGTAAAACTAACTCATAAAAATTTAAATCACATATTAAATTAATAATGGAGTTTAAAAATTCATGGTCGTTACAAAAGGGGTAACATTCTACGTCGTCTCTTTGAGATTGAAGGGGAGGAACCTTGATCTTATCGAGATGCTTTATCATCTACTGTGACACCCCTAAATTCGAGTACTTCATTCCCACAGAATTTAGTGTTCACTATCCAAAATAATAACATCTAACTACCCACAATAAGGGATAATAGCAATATGTAAACTTAAATAACTTAAATAATAATCCTCCCCATTAAAGGGTTACATAATCTCAACAAATAAATCTCAGGTTATCTAACCTTTATTACATCAATGCGAAAACAAAACATTTAGTATTTAAGTCTTGTTATATAACATCATTAAATAATACTAAACAAGTCTTCATCACTTGTTCATCTTTCATTTACTCTTGCTAGTGGATGGCTCGTCAAACTTTTCCACTTTAGCTGCAATGTTTATATGCAAGAGTGAGCAAAACAAATGCTCACTAGAATAACAATGTATAATGATAATATACGCATCATAATGAGTAAACGTAACTGGATAACTTAACCTTTCCTGTCAATGATAATCAAAAATAGAAAGCTCAATAGGAAATCCAGCTTTTGAATTAATAATAGAAAACAAGGTCAAAATACATCTGAGGGTCACAAGACCACGAACTATGTCCTAGGTTAACAAGTATCTCTACCGTAACCTTTAACGGTCGTATAGACTATCTGGACCATCATCTCATACTCTGGGGGATCAGCCTTTCGTACAATGTATTGTGCACAAACATCTTAATGCTATCGCGTAATATAATCCCCTATAATAGGGTTGTTCATCTCAGCTTTGTCATAAGAGTTCGCACCAAAGAATGTTTGGTTTGAAATAGCTTTAACAAAAGTTCTAGAATTTTAAAATGCTCATCAACTATGGACTAGTCGAATTAATAAGGGTTCACTAGTCATTTAAGAATTTTATGCAACAGTAAAGAACTGATAAATGATATATACAGTCAATGATCCACATCAACGATTCACAATTGAATAAACGTTTATAAAGAAGTAATGCTTTCAAAAGAGTTGTAACTTTGGAATAATCAAAGAAACTTTGATTGAAATGATGAATCAATTCTTATAACTTGCACAATATGAAAACTTGCGAAATTTATAACAAGGTAGGGATAAAAGAACTTGTTCAATGAAAGTTTAGGATTAGAGAACTTGCACAATGTAAAAGTAAGGTATAAGAACTTGTCTCATGCGTAGATTATACAACTATAATTCACGTTCACCAAACGTCCTACACGTTCCATTACGACCACAATATCAATTAGTTCCATTACCACTATGTTTAACAATTAAACTTCCCACTTTAATACAACTTGGTAACTTAGTTCATAATCTGAACTTCCTAACTAATCACATATCTCAAAACTAAACTCACTACCATCATAACAAATAAGTCTTAGCTTTTAAACAACATAACCAACCCTTACGGACAACAAGTTTAAGTCCATAAATAACTTGTTAATTACAACTTGAAATCATCATATACATGTTATCAATCTGTTATAACATTATATAATATGATTAACATCCTTTTATGTTCATAAGATTAGGTTACGATTGCATGCTATGGACTAGAAAAAAAATAGTTTCTGCTCAGGTTCCGACGCAGCTGCGCCATTTCTGGTCTTGGCACCAGCCAGCTACGCATGTGCACAGACTCAGAAACACAGCGGGGCAGCTGCACCGTTCCTGTCCTTGACACCGGCGCAGCTGCATTGGTGCGCAGACAAGAAGGTTGAAGACTGCTACACTGTCCCAAACCAACTACCAAAACTCCAAACTAACATCAATATATGCATACCCATATCATATCAACTCCATAAAATCACTACCAAGCATGCATAACATGATTCTAAACAATAAAACAACATAAACAGCCAAATTGGAAGATTTAAAACCAAGTTCTTGCTCAAAACTCATATTTTCACATATTTAGCGAGAACAATCACCACGAATTCATTTCTTGACCAAATCAGTTCATATAACTTGCATTCTTTTCGTATTTGAATGTATTAACAATAATAACTATCAATTTGCAAATTAACACATGATTCGACCTTCAATTTTAGTCTCAAAGTAAGCTAAAATACATATATTATCACATAAATCAAGTTCTTCATTCTAAACATGCTTTCAAGGATTTTGAATTCCTGAAAATCATTTACAAATGCTTATAACAGATTAATCTAGCCCATAAACACATACATAATCAACAACTCAAACATTCATTCATAAAAATCCAATTTTCAAAGAAAACTAAGAACACACAAAAAAAAACTAAGAACTATGAAATTTTGAGAGTTTACCTTTGATTTCTTGTTTAAATTAAGCAAGATAATTAGCAAGCTTGATAACACCTTCTTCTTCCTTTTGATTTTACAAACTTAGATTCTCAAAATTCACATAACTCTCTTAAGCTCTCTCTCTATTCTTTCTTCTCTCCTAACTCTTATTTTAGACTTAGCAAATGAAACAATACGTAAAAACATATAACTGATAAAATATAATACGTATATTTAACATATCAGTTATAAAAATAAAAGGTTTTGTTAGTTAAGTAAACCAAAGGTTATAAGACCATGTTCGGCAAACCATCTCAAACCCTTTTTAAATTATTTTCATTATTCTCTTATTATATAGTATCACGTGTCACACTCCTTAATTAAATTATAATAATATTAATTCAATTATACGTTAATAAAATTTTCTTTATAAATTATAATTTTATTTAACAAATTAATAAATCTCTAATTTAATTATTAAACTAAATTAGAACTCCACCATTACACAACATTGTAATTATTTAACAATTCATTTAATTTAATTATCTCATTAAATTAAAACTTCAAACTATAAAATTATTTAACATTAATTTAATTAATATATCACACTTAGTTAAATTACTCCACAATAAATTCCATCAATTATTTATTTAATCAATAAATAAATCAACTAAAATATTTATTTAATTCAATAAATATTTTAAATTAAATACAAAATTCTTGATCGTTAGATCTGTTACAAGCGATAAGTAGATGATTGTAATGGAAGAAGAGATGGAGTTTATGAGGACTAATCAAGTCTGAGACTTGGTTGACCTTCCACCAGGGCGAAAAGCTATTGGGAACAAATGAGTTCTTAAAGTCACACGCAAAGAGGATGGTTCCATTGAAAAGTACAAAGCTCGTCTTATAGCCAAGAGCTACACCCGGCAAGATGGAATTGATTACGAGGAAAGCTTCTAGCTAGTTGTGAGGTTTTTCCCAATTCGCCCCATCCTAGCGATTGGCGTGCATTTGGATCTGGAGTTATATCAAATGGATGTTATAACAGTTTTTCTCAATGGAGATTTAGCTGAGGAAATATACATGGATCAACCAGAGGGATTCATCATAGATGGACAAGAGCGCAAAGTATGCAAGCTCAAACGTTCTATCTATGGTTTGACACGGGCGTCTAGGAAATGGTATATGAGATTCCATTGAGCCATTAGTGATGGGTTTTTGATGATCGAGGAAGACCATTGTGTGTATATCAAACACTCCAAAGATAAATTCCTTATCTTATCTATGTATGTCGATGACATTCTGCTAGCTGGGAACAATAAGGAGATGATCGTCGCCACTAAAGGGTGGGTGTCCTCTAACTTTGAGATGAAGGACATGGGGGAAGCAGCTTATGTTCTTGGAGTTAAGATCTATAGAGATCTCTTAAGGAAGCTTCTTGGTTTGTCTCAAGAGACTTACCTTAAGAAGATTCTTGAGCAATTCCAGATGAGCAACTGCAAACCCATAGACACTCATATCGCTAAAGGCGATGCCATTGGACCCGAACAATGCCCTACTTCTCACGAGGAAATTGAGAAAATATCTCATTACCCGTATGACAATGCTATAGGAAAGCTAATGTATGCAATTATGTGTACTCGACCTGATATAGCATATTCAGTCTCTTATCTCGGTCGTTATCAGTCAAACCCTAGGATTGCTCATTGGAGGGCAATCAGAAGGATCCTACGATATTTAAAGATTACTTTGGACTACATGTTGTGCTATGAAGGATCAGACCAACGTTTGATTGGTTACTCCAATGCCAATTGGGGAGGTAACTAGGGGATGCGCTAGTCGACCTCAGGATATGCATTCTTGTTACATCGTGGTGCCATCACTTGGTGTAGCAAGAAAAGACTTGTGTTTCTCTTTCGACGATGGAGTCGGAGTTTATAGCATGTACGTCAGCTGTTCAGAATGCCATTTGGCTGAGGAGATTCTTTGAGGATCTTGGAGTCTTCTCTCATGCTTTGGATCCTATGACTGTTTTCTGTGATAGCACGGCGGCCCTAGATTACATCAAAGACCCCAAGTATCATCGCAGGAAAAAGCACATTGACTTGAGGATGAACTTCATTAGAGAGAAAATTACAAATGACGAGGTGATATTGAAGTACATGACCACTGAACTTATGGTAGTTGATCCTTTGATGAAGCTAATTCCTAAAGATGCCTTTTGTAGGCATGTTAATTTGTTAGAACTTCGTAGGGTTTGATGTACTTTCTTTTTTCTTGGATATCACTCATTATTTTGCTTGTATTTGAGATATTCATTATTGTTTCGAGATTTTTATCATTTATGTGAGATTCATTTGTTCCCACTTATGATTGTGTTCTTTTAGCGTATATGATAAATATTAGTAGTTCACACAATTATTATGTATATTAGATATGCATACACTAAATATATGTCAACAGGTTGATTGGCTCACTCACACGAGCAATCACTCTTGGCACTTTGAAAAGCGATCAAGGTTAAAACAGTTCATTTATTGGCACTTTGAGTAGCGAGCGGTTGATGCTTTAGATAGCAATCAATTGGCGCTTAGTAGCGAGAAAAATGAAACATGATGTCACCTTGGCATGAGCCAAGATGAGGTTAACTTAGATTAACCAAATATACTATGCCTCACTATCTATATTAACTTGTACTAATAGCCGAATACGAAGTCTCAGGTTTGGCACTTGGGAAAACGAGCAATCTGGAAATTTGAGTTAGGCACTTATGAAGCGATTGAACTAAAATCCGAATGACATGACCATAGGACATATGCTCATGTAGATGAGATTATTTGCCGTGACATGATAACTGGACGCAAAATTTCAAATGTGGCTCTTTAATAAGCGGAAAATTTGAAATGTTCAAGTTCAGCACTCTGGGAATGACTATACTAAGGTCCGCGCAACAAGACTATAGAATAATATGTTGTGAGAGGGTTACATATACTTAGCGACCATATAAAGGAGGTGAGAGAATGAATCCATGTTTCCTCACTGTGAGTCCTATAGGACAAGATTTTTGTTCTTAAATCAAGTACTCTTTGTGATCTTTGACTATACTACAAAGACATGGATTAAGGTTGCTACTTTGGTTTTCATTCCTAAGGTCAGGATTGAAGAGAATATAAGGACCGATTCTGGGAAAGTAGTTGATTCATTTTTTTAGTAGTATTAGGGCGAAGGGAAGACAATTTGATTTCACCTCGTTTTGCACTTATTGTCGACAACTATAGCGATTTGATAGCGATATAGTAATAAGTGAGATACGAAATGGACTTGGGCCCAAATGTGAGTAAGTAAGGCTCTTTGAGGGATTAAAGAAACTTAACCTAGTAAAAATTTAAATGTGTCTGGGGTACTCTGAGTTTATGGGTTGTAGCCTCAATGTGAATTAATTGAGTTTGGTGTGAGAGCTCCCGCAGTGTTTTCTTTAGAAGGGTATATGTCTCTATGTTGGCCCTAATAGGTTTGATATAGAGCTCCCGCATTGCAGGTGAACTCAGCGGTCACACGATTTGGCAGTTAGAGGTTTATATGTTTTGATTTGAGCTGGTTTTGGCAAATATGAGGATTACGTCGTCCCCGCCATGGCCGGGTGGGAGATGTTGGATTTTAGGTATCCAAATGGGGCGCCCATGGAGGTTCTGACCCATTTGGTTTATTAGTCAGCTTTTGATATTGACTAAGTTAATTACGTAACTGAGAGTTGGAGAGATTGTAAGGAAGTGGTTCAACTACTTCAGCCTATAAGACTCAAGTCTCCTCTCCTCAATTAATTGACGATTAATTCGGTTGGCCTAAAACCCTAGAAACTTTTATCAGTAACCTCTCCCAACACATACCAAACCCTAGCTATTATGAATCGTGGATTTGGGCTCCATTCTCGCATCGTAGTTTGGAGACACCATTGGGTTGCAGAGGATGATCAATTACAGAAAGCTTTCCGTACCAAAAGTTCTATCACGCTTCAGAGGTATGAATTTATTATTTTGTTTTTGTGTAAATATTTCATGACATAGATCATATTATTCCACCAATAATTGCATGTGCTCTAACACCGTAGCGTGATCATTAATACCCATCATTTCTTGAAGCCTATTTCTCGCTCGACAAATCCTGCGGTCAATACCGTGCTCTATTATATTGAGAGAGAGTGAATGCACCCCCTTGCTCTGACCTATCCTCCCACATTTATATCAAACTTTATAAATTTTCTCATACTTGAATTGTATCTAATGCAGACGGCTATTGTCTAGCTCTTAATAAGCTCATGGTAAAAGAGGCTCTCTAATTTTGAGCCTCACTTTAACCCGCATCGTTGAACCGTTCATCCCCACCCTAGTCATGAGATCAACCTCTAGCATCTGTCTAATCAAGGAGTAATATAGGTGAGCCAAATCTTCATCAATATATTCCGACGGACTACCCGCAAGATGCACCCATAAAGTTGTTTCATCAAAGATGAGTGCATGTAAATCTAGATTGAGCTTCCGTTCTATAAACAACATCAGGGCCCCCAAGATATTTCAAAGTCCGCCATGCAGTAAGTCCCTCCAATCATCATCATTGGAAACTTCAAAGATAAAGAGACCATTAACTACCCTTCCAACAATCACTCTCTGCTTAAGAAACCAATACATATCCAAAGCATTTTGGACATCTTCTGTGTTGAAAAATCGGTGATCAATGAATAAGTTACCCATGATACTGTTGGGAATTAAGTTAATGCAAACCACACAAAAAAATAAAGATTGATAAAATAATACAAGATTTAATGTGGAAAACTCTTAAAAGGAAAAACCACAAGCCAAACTCCGAGTCTCCACTATATCAAAATAATGAGCTTACAATAATCCTCCCAAGTTTTACGTCCTATAACTTGAGGTTTCACAATACCATGACACAACTTTTTGCACGGAATAAAAGCTCCAAAACCCTCCCAGGTGTTGGGTTTGTACGTAATGCAATCATGCAATCAAATCACATAAATAGGGCGGAAGCGTAAAACTAGGTTTTCAAAAATTTATACAAACCCATAACCATGATCATGCTTTGTGCTTGTTATCAATAACAGAAAAGAGAGAACATGAAATTATACCTTTGAAGATCTAAGCTTCCTCAGGTACAAGTTCTACTCTTTTGATTCCTTTAATTCCTCTGTAGTGGCTCCTTCCCTTGATCAATGTCAGCCACCCAAATGTTTGGCCTCTAACGGTGATCCACCAAGGAAGATGAAGAACTCAAGAAGATGGGTTATTGGCTTAACCCTTGTTTCTATCTCTATAGAATATGTGTACTCCCAACTCTTGAAAAATTTCCCGTCCCTTATTTCTGATATAAGACTCTCTTATATAGATATTAGGTTAACCCTCCTAATCCAATTAGAATAGGGTTTTATTTAATTAATTTATATCCTAATCTTTATTAGGATTGAGAGAGAGTACTGATATTATATTAATTCCTAAACTCCTTTAGAATTAAAATAATAATAATAATAATATTAATAAGACTCCTCTTATTAATTTATATTTAATATTTCTAAAATATTAAATAATAAACATTAAGCTATTTAATTTATTCTATCATCATAGATTAAATTAATTATACTTAATGCATTATTACTATCATGCCATTTTCTTCTTAAATAATTCTTCTTCCTTTTATGGTGTGACCCTTTAGGTTCTCCATATTAAACCGGTTGTGAATAAATCAATTAGAACAATTCTAATCTTATTTAAATAAATAAATTAAACTAATAATCTATTTAAATAAATAACATTTATTCTACAATAGGGATAAGCCTCCCTAGCGATCAACGACTTTTCAGATAATATAGATTTCAACATTAATCATAAAAGAACCTGTGAGTTAATAGTTACCGTACAATTCAATCCTTCCACCATACAATGTCCCAATTAAATATAAGACATGGATTTACTGTCAAGTCTTAATTTATTTAATCATATGTATTTCAATTAGAAAATGCATAACTCCAAATAATACAAATTAGAAACCTCTTTCTAATTTCATTCTATCTTGGCTAAGGATTCCTGGGTTGTCATTTAACGAATCACATAGGACATATCTCCTCTTTTACTAGAGGTGGTAGATTCTTTATTGATCATTCATTATCTCCATATGTAACTCATTACACCCAAGCATACCCTATATATGCCTTAAAAGGCCTTAAAGAATTAGTCAAAGTATAATTTGTTACATACAAGATACTATGATGATCTCAAGTCCAAGGATCACATGTACTACTATCACATTAGGAATTCCTATTGACAGGCGAGTAAAACTCTATTAGGTATTCCATAGCGAGTCACGTTCAGTGAACTTATTCTCCAATAAGCACCTACATACTTGCTTTAGTGTCTCCACACAAATGACCATGAGATCAGTCATCCTCATCCAATGAGCAAGCAACATATGTACCAATCTATCCGGATTTACTAATCCCCTTTTTAGTAATCCCACGATTGGGAACTATTTTAGTTTTAAAGCTTTCTAAGAATTTAGATCTCATTAGCATGATCAACATCATGATTCTAAAAGCATTGCTTAAAACTTATGGGTTATTTACATATTATAAAAACAGCACCATGTAGATAATTAAATGCCTTTAATAAATAAATATTTTATTAATAAATAAATAAGATTGTTTACAAAGTATGTGCTTTATCATCATACATGATTGGCTTGTATGCACACTACTATCACCAGGTTACAAGGCAAGGCATTCGTTACGGTATACGTTATTAAGTTCATTGATTTGGTCCAAACAAAGAATCATGATTGGGGGAAGTAAAGGACGGACAAAGGGTTCATTTCTGGACTTAAAAACAACAAAGAAACTATTTTGAATAATTGGCGTTGTCATGCCTGAAAATAGGCCTGTAAGAACCCGAATTTTCAAGAAGTTATTAAAATGAGAATTTAATAAATAAAATGCTTAAGGCATGTATTGGGTTCGAATATATATATGTGTGTTATATGGTAGGATGTATTATGTTACATAGGGTAATATGAACTATGTAATATGTGATTTTTGTGATTAATAAATATATTATTAATATATATTTGTTATTTATTGTAGAGACAATTTAGTTGAGATAAAGGAGGTGGATAAAATTTTCTATCGATATTAAATAATTTATAGAATTATTTTATCATAGTAAGTTGGTGATATTAAATATGTTTAATGAATAATCACCTTTTTCTTGAATAATATATGTACTAGTGACTAGTATGATGTATTATAGGTTAGTGTTAGTACTTAAGCTATCCATGGATGGATTGGAGAGTGAGGCATGAGTTAGTTAAGGGAATTAACTAATAAGAATAAATATTAGTTAATTTAAGTTGAAAGTTATATTATGGAATAATATAATATTAAAACCTAAATCAACTATGGTGATTTAATAAAGGGGAATTAATTCACTTGAGTAAAGGGGTGAATTAATATAGGTGTTGAAAATATAATTATAGTTAATACTTTATATATATTACTTAGAATGGTAATATGTGAAAAAGTCTAATGTGCGAATAACGTTAATAAATATATATATATATATATATATATATATATATATATACGTTATTAAAGGGAGATGGAAATCATTATATCTTTAAACGAATATTTAATATTTGAGATATGATTAAATGTATAGATTAAAGAAGTTGTGTTGGGACAATTTATAGAAAGGGAAGAGAAATAGTTATTATATATTTTTGATAAAGGATATTAAAATAATTTTTAATATTGAATTATTTTAATAAAAGGAGAAAATATTATTTTTGAATAATAATATTACCTTATATGTTTTTGTATGAGGTAATAGGTATGATTAATTAATATGGTAAATATATTAAAATATATTTGCTATATGTAAATAAATTGATATAAATAATTTATTATAATAGAAAATAAACTTATTATCTATGTACATGTGCCGTACATGTAATTATTTTTAATAGATATTATATTAAGAATAATATCTTGAGACAATAAGTAAATTATTTTCTAATAATGAATGTCTTTATTTGAAGAAAACCTAATATTTTATGTTATGACAAAATACATAATTTCTAATGTATTTTCAAGAGAGTTAATTAATGAAAGAAAACTAAGTTATTTTAATTAAATAACTTAAGTTATTATTTTATCGTAGATATTATTATTTAAATAATTAATAGAGTAAATCTTAATTATTTTGTAAGCATAAAGGGTATACATATTATTAAGTATATAAATAATTGAGGTAGCTTAGAATTTAAATGCATGAGTCACACAAACATTATATTGAATGAATATAAAGTGTGATTGAAGCGATAATGAGCTAATGTAAACTCGTGGAGTATGCCTAGTGTGGCTAAGTGGTGGAAAGAGAAATTCATTAAATAAATTAATGAACGAATGATTTAACGAAATTAATTAATATGGGAGTTAATTGCTTTGTGCAAGTATAGTGTGACATCTTAATGTGACTATATAATATATAAGAACTATATATTATGGTTGACCAAATTGTATAAGTTACATAAATAATGTATATGTGACAATGTGTGGGAGGGCAAATCCGGGTACTTCGTTTCCACATGATTTCGTGTTCACTTTCTAATATAACATACATCTACCCAATGAATAATGTAAAATAAACTACAACTTAAATTAGAATAGATAAATCTCCCTTAAAACAAGGGTTACAACCTTTTCAAGATAATCCCGGGTTACTCTAACCCTGACATGAATATAATAAAGTGCGGAAACAAAAACGTAACATTCAAGTCTTATTACAATCATTCTCAATATAATAAAAACAAGTCTTCACTTGCTTTGCTTTCCCTTGCCCTTACTTGTAGACGGAGCATCAGCGTTATCAACCTTAACTGAAATTGTTATTTAATGCAAGAGTGAGCAAACCACAGCTCACTGGAGTTTAACAATAATATAGACATGAAAGGATATATTTAAAAGAATCTGAACAACTTAGCTTGCTTCAATAATAAAGAATTGAATAATAATTCTCTATCAACATTAAAATTCGAATATAGAATTTATCTGAGGGTCATAAGACCTTTGAACTCTTGTCCTAGGTTATAAATATTTCTATTTAAACCTTTAACAGTCAATAAGACTATGGACCTTAACTCGTACTTAGGGGGATCAGCCCTTTGTACCATGTATTGTGCACAAACATCTTAACGCTATGCGTAGTAACCTCCCCTAGTAAATAGGGTTGTTCAACTCAGTAATTTGAATTCAAGTCCGCACCAAAGAAAGTTTGGTTTGGATAAGCTTACAAGGGTAATTTAGAATTCACGTTCATCAACTAAGGATTAGTTGAATCGACTTTCAATAATTCATAAATAAAAGAATTATGAATTAACATATGCTTTAGAAGTAAATTTAAAGCATTTAACATAATAACTGGATCTTACTTGAACGATGAGTTAAGATCATTTCAATTAAATAAACAATTGTCCAATACATAAATGGAAAGGACATTCTCAATAATGAATATATGAATTCCAGAAATTATACAAGATTAAGTTTAGAAAACTTGCATAAAATTAACGAGTTTAGGGTTTAGAAGACTTGCCTCAAGCGCAAGCTACTTAACACAATTCACGTACTTTAATACTTCCTACACATATATATTCAATCACAATAACCTAAATTAGTTAACACGTAACTAATTCACATAAGTGGTTAACCCTCATGGTTAACTCACTCTAATAATAATAAACTATCACATAGTTAATTAAATCAATTATGTATTTAACTAAATTATAATTAAACAATTATAATTCAAACACTTAATCAAATTATAAGTACTTAAATTATAATTACCATTTAAATTATAAATAATTGTAATCAATTAAACCACATCATGCATTTAATTACACAAATTATAATTAATCATGCAATTATCAATTTATAATCCATAATTAAACATGCATTTATTAAATTATAATTACATAAATTATAATTTAAATTAACATCTAATTGATTAAAATAAATCAACTTCTATACATTATAATTTCATAAAAATTATAATTTAAATTAAACATTTACTCTTAATTATAATTAATAAAATTATAATTAAGTAACTTATTATACAATTAAACAATTATAGTTTATAATTTAAATACCATATTAGTTTTTCAAAACTTCCTTTTTCTCAAATTATAACACATGTTATAGCAGCTAGATACCTGCTCATTGTCATAGAATAATTAAACTAAGCTTAGAATTAACACTGCACAAAAACAAAAGTCACTGCCACTGCCCGGGACACGGCGCAGCTGCGCCACCTTTAGCCTTGACACCAGCGCAGCTGCGCAGGGGCCAAACCTGCGAAAACCCAGCGGCGCAGCTGCGCCACTTCTACCCTTACTGCCTGCGCAGCTGCACCGGCAGCGGACAGAAACAGAGCAGCTTCACAAACAGTGCAGAGAAAAGCTAAATTGGCTTAATTCTCTACAATGAGTTCTCAATTCAACCAACAATTTTCATATAAAACTTTACAGAAACAAAGTGCAAAGCTTCTAACATATTTTGAACACACTAATACATCAATTAGCAAGATTACAACGCTTAATTTTTACAAAAATTTAAAGAAAATACCAATGTCAGTGTTCTAGATGAAATTGAACACTGCGAATTTATTTTAAAACCAATTCTCACAATTCCAATCCCAATCAACTAATTTTTAAACATAATAACATATTCCACAATTAATTTATACAAAAATCAACAATCAACATATATTTCGATTTCTATGAGAAACTTTATTTTTCCCAGACACTTCACTGTGACTTTTGAAAAACATAAATTCTCCATTATATCATATATATATATTCATGAATTAAACAAATAATTAAGCATACCATCACATATAGACATGATATGAACACAATTATATATATATATATATATATCCATCATGCTATACAACTTCCAAAACATGTTTTACAGAGAATGAAAATATAAGGATCATAACTTTAAAACTGATTTTTACAACAATTGTATTTTGAAAATCTTTCCATGGCACACAATTACATATGAAAACATATGAACATCATATATACATAGTCATAAGTATACAACTTCATGAAAACTCAACTTTTGACAGAGAATAAAATATATGAAACATATGAATTGAGTTCTATAATAATTAGAGATTATAGATAATACCTTTTGTTAATAGATTGAAAGAGAAAGCGATGTGAGTTCAATTCTAGCAATTCTTCTTCCTCTTTTCTCTTATCTACTCTTCCTTTTCTCTGCTCTCTTTTCTTCTTAGTTCTTAGTTTAGACTTAAGAAAAACTAACGTAGTTTAGATATATTATAACTGATATAATATACGTATACTAATGATATATATATATAACTGCTAATTACTTAATATATAATAAATACATTTATTATGTAAGTTACAAAAATTCAAAAATCACAATGCCTTGTTTGGCAAAACAAGGTTATTTTCAAAAACAGATTATTAATGCTAAGGTATTGTTTGGTAATAGTTTATTTAAAAATAGCTTTTTGATAGTTAGGGCCCTGTTTGGTAGAAATAGGTTTAAAACAAATACAAGGGCCTTGTTTGGCAAAATAATTTAAAACCTTTTCTTTATTTTAACAAATCATTTAACACATACTTTAATGTCACATTTTAATTAATTAAATATTAATCAACTAATTTAATTAATTAAAATTTAACATCAATTAATCACATAAAGTTATCACATAATTATAATTACTCGCTAATTATAATTCATGTAACACTTCATCACATAATTCATCTAATTTAATTCTCTCAATTAAATTAGAACTATAATATAAAATTAGTATATACACATCAATTAAATAACATTCATTAAATTAATATGTAACACTTAATTAAATCATTTTCATAAATCACATAATTATTTATTTCACTCAATAAATAATTCACATAAAATATTTATTTAACTCAATAAATATTTAAAATTAAATATAAAATCTCAATTGTTACAGAGGGAACATTAAATAAATACCTCATAAATATTATAATAAGTAAACAATTGTTAATTGATAAGGATTTCAATAATTGGAATGATAGAGTTAGGATAATACAATGTGATGATACCCGAAAGAATTATACCCGGTAGGATGAAATGTACATGGATTATATGTGTGCAAATTATATTTACTACATTGAAATATATTTATGTGAAATACATGATGATATTAAAACTATATCCTAAACATGTATTATATGAATACAACTTAAGTATATAGTGTGTGTATTATAACACATGTGTAGCATGTAGCTTATTGACCAATAGCTGAGCTTGTAATTGTTGTCCCATAATAAGGGTCACCCCTCATTCTCCCTCACACGTGAAATACTCAAGGCTATTCTACTCCCTACAATCTCAAAAATCAGCAATCTAACGAGCAATGATCAATGGGGAGTGGGGATCATGATGTGTTCTACCAACCATTCAACCACTCCACCTTAACCAACATACAAACCTTAAATCTATTAGTTTGATTCAATGGAGGATTTCATGGTCTGTGCAATGAAAGTTCTATAAATTGAGCTCCCACCTTCTAATTTCATTGCTGAGATTTTGTTTAAGTGTTGGATTGAGAGCATCACATACCTTAGTGATAGCATTCTAAGAATTAAGAGACTTCAAATTTGCAACAAGCTCAACCTACATTGCAGAGGTAATATACCTCTTGTTCTTCATTTTATTTTTTGTCAAAACTCTAATTCTTGGATTAAGCTTAAATGTTGTGATAAGTTGATTGGATTATGTTTGTTAACTATTATCTGAGTTAGTAGTATATTTACACTACAATGTGGCATGATTGTAATCAATTTCGTGAAGAAATTTTTGAGTTGGGCTTGAGTTGCTGTCGAAGCAGGGCAGTCACCATCTCTGGTCGGCCACTTGTGCAGCTGCGCCAGTATTGTACTGGCCAGCGGCGCAGCTGTGCCAAGCCCTGCTGTTGAAATTTGTTTCCTGCTTCAACCTGCTAAATGTTATCATGTAATACCACTTAGAGCAAGCATGAGGACATGATTAATATATATGTATGTGTACGATAAAGTGATATGAGCATGTATAACTACGATAGTACACTCTATTGATGAAAGGATTTAAAGTTTACAAAAATGAACTTAAAATTTTAAAGTAAACTGTGACACATACGTAATATGTGTGTTCTGATATTTGTAACTTGTGTAAATGACTTAGACATGCATGAAAGTTGGTATTAACTTATAGTATGTGTTCTTGATACTATATGTACATTCATGGCCATGTTAGTATGTACTATAGAAGGAAAATGTATGATTTTAAAATAAAACTTATAGTTTTGGATTTGAACTTGGACGTATACATAGCATGTATATATTCTGATTTTGTGAACATGATCTTGTGGTCTATATTGACATGAAATGCATGTTTAAAGTGTTGAGCACATACTAACATACATGATTAAAGACTACATTGATTTCAAAAGACAAACTTAGAGTTTTTGGACATATATATAGGATGTCCACATTCTGATCATTTGAGCATGTATAAGTGGCTTATATATGTGTTCTAATACATGAGAGTCATGACTATGAGGTACTTTGCATATACTAAGTTACCTTTGTTGACTTAGTGCGTTTTTTATGAAAACTTAGAATGTGAAAGGTAATAGCATCAAACTCTGTGTGAGTTACATTATGATCATGCAAGCATGTATACTAGGATTCATTATGCCTATAGACATGTTGACATGAGCATCCTGTGATGAAACATGGATTTCACCTATGCACGCATATTCAAGAAAATGAATTTCTAAAGCATAGATTATGTGATTAAGTATACATGTGTAGTATAAGCACGAGCATGCCTACTTAGTATTGTTTAGCCTCTTTATGTGATAATATGACGTTAGTGGTTGACCCTTGAGGCATGAACTTGATTTACTTGAGGTATATGAAAGTCTGGCATGAATACCATATGATTTTGACTTAGAGTAGAATGAGCATGCTAGGTTTTAAAACTTGAGTTAATGCCCTTATAAACATGTATACATAATGAATATAGTAGCCTTGCATAACTAGTTTAAGTATGACAAGGATTTTAAAAGGTGAACTTAGAAAGTTTAAATGAAACGGTTATATAAAATCAGGAATTATAATTTCGATAAGGTTTGAGAAATGTAAGAATAATGTGATTATATATTTATGAGTTTTAAATATATGTCGAACACCTTTAGTTAAGTGTATGGTACGTGTATATGAAAGGTGATAGTAAGTACGTACGGTTAAGGCATACCTATACGTACATAGTTATTCTAAGAATACGATGAGAGAGTAAAACGAAGGTTCTAAGAACCAAGATAGAAAACAATGTAATACTTATTATTATATTGAGAATGTCTAGAGGTGTATAACTGACGAGTGTGAATCCATAATTATATAACTGTGTAGGATTACACGAAGTGCAGATATCTTTAAGCAGTTAAGTCGTAGTTGTTAAACTACGAATCAGGCAAGTCTTTCAGTTCCTATTTGATATATGAATTCAATAACTGTTAGTTGAATTATATTATGCTGTGATGATGTGAACTTATAAATGAACTGTATATGAGATATGTATGAGATTGAAAGTTGATCTTTGATGATATGCTTGTTATGTGAAAAGTAATATGCTTAGTAAATATAAATTGATTATAAATGCATGAACTGAGTATAATGTTATATGCTATGTGATGTATGAAAACTGTTAGAATTGCTGAGATGTCGAGCTCACTCTTGCAAATAACCACTTTTGCAGGTTAAGGACTCACGGTAAAGACTACGTGCTTCTTGATTGATAAAGTTAAATAGTATCGTAACGAAGAGTACTACTTAGATTATTGCTTGAACCATGTTTAGGTTCTAGGAGTTGTACTTGATAGTTGTTTACGATGTTTAATACTTATCGTATTGTAAAGATGTATTAGTTAATACATAGAGGACATCAAGTTGAGATGTAAACGTTTATACAGTAATTCGAATAAGGAGAATCATAATATAGTTTGATTCAAGGATATGTAATTGATTCAAGTTATGAAATCAATAAAAGATTTTATTCAAAGAAGATTGAAAAAGTTTAAATTATTCTGTATTTTTATAACATCGAATATGATGTATAGACAGGAATGTTAAATGACCGAGATTGAAACTTATAAAAGTTTGGGGTTATTATACAGATCCTGGAAATGGAAATAATTTATATTCTAATTTGTAATAAAGTGGAGTTATATTATTTAAGTAATGAATAAAAGATGTAATAGTTTGACGATAGTAGTATCGTGGCGGACCGGATCCGAGGTTCGAAGGAACCCGAATTTGGGGGCGTCACAAGGCCTGCGCTACAAGGGTAGAACTTCTCTGGTGACATGGCGTGTCGCGCTAGTTTCAGTGTATTGTGCTACACGGCACAGATTCTAAGAAACACCCTTTTTCCATATTTCTTCCATGTATTTAGGGATTTTTCAGATCTTTTTATAATTCTAATGTAATTAGGACATTTGTTAGACAAGGTTTGATTTCCTTATTATTTGTTAACTATAATTTCTTTTCCAAGTCAAATCATTGATTCCTTATAGAATTAGGGTTTTCGTGTATTAGTATAAATAGAATACAAGGCTCATGTAATAGTAAGACATCATGTAATTTTTAGATTATCAATACAATTGAGAGGTTTCTCATCTTTTGGTTCTTTAAGAATTCATAGGTTAGGTTTTAGTTTTCTTGAGATTCATTATCGACTTATCATACAATAATACATAGTTGTGTGTAGCGTTTTCTACCATACATTAATCGTTGAATGTATCAAGTTTACCGCTTACATATAAGCAAGAGATCAATGTGTCATTGATGTTTCATTCAACGCAGATTTCCTTTACGCGATCAATTGTACCAAGGTTCTCGTCTCATTATAGACGTTGGGTTAAGATGTTGTGAGCGTTTCACCTTTATAACTTGCTAGAAACGATCGGGGCGACGACTACCTCACACAAGTATGCCGTGTAGTCTATCATACAATTATCTTCTTCCTATTCAAATAGAACTACTTCCAAAATAAAATTTCTACTACAAATAGATTCATTTCCAAAATAATACTCCTATTAAAAATAGGAGTTCTTCTTTTCCATATTAACAATTCTTTTCTGAATAGTATTCGAGGAGTAATTCAACAATTCCTCCCTCGACTCGAATCCCTGAATACTTCAACTTAATATCTGAATAGGATTCGAGGAGTTTCCCAACAGATACACCTCGACTACATCGATCACTGATGCACTGGATCAGGCCTGGAAAAATATGGTTATGGGTTGGTTTTGGTTTACAAAATTTGGTTATTAGTTGATTTAGAACTAAAACTACATTACTTATTTTTAATGTGTTGCGTGAGTTAGAACTATATAGTTTATGTGTCAAATAAATATAGGTCATCAACCCATATTTATATTTTAAATTTCAAGCTTATCATTATTATGGTCTAATTAAATAAATTATTTATGATATTTAATTTCTATATTCTTTCACCTTCTATCTCTAATGTTTTATCCTCTGTCAAAAAAAATTTACAGTCTAAAATTTTAGACTCTCCCTCTAAATTTTTTTTTATATTTTATTTTATTTTATTTGGTTGGTACTGGTACAAGTTTTCTGTTTGAAATTTGATAACGTAGGTTGATTGGTCTTCTTTAAACCAATATCAATTAGTTAAAACATCATACTGTGTATATGGTAAGTAACTCGTGGCATGGGTTTTAAGCCTAAAATAATTCTAAAATATTCTCATATGAGGCGGATCCCATTTACAATTCATGTGAAGAAGAATTTATAGAATTATCAAATTTATTTGTAGAAATATCAATTCTCTATGATGAGTCTATTTCAATTGAAAACAATTTGTTTAAAAAATTATATTTTTTGTTAGTGTTATAAGTGAAATAATTCGGGACATCTGTGAGGTCTCTTTGTATTAGTTAAAAATAATGGTTCAAATAATATTTTAAAAATTAGTTTATTAAACATAAACAGTTTTATTCAAATTTGAATTTAGAAAATTTGCAAAATACTAAAATTTAAAGTGTCATATAAATTTATTTTGTTCATTTTCAAAAATTACAGTTCATGAGTTGACCGTAAAAAATTACAATTCAATGATACATTTGTAAACCAAGACCTAGTACTAGTACAGTGAGAAAAGTGTATTTAACCCTAAGTTAAATAGAATAAACCCATGTAGGAGATAAGAACTACCGCCCAAACTCCCCAACGATAATCGACCAAATCTACCGGATTCCGATGACAATACCTCCACAATGAAAAAAATGAACTCCACTGATCCTAGCCTCAGATCTCCTTACACACGGTAAATAAAGTAATTAATGTTGACAGGACAAAACCAAACTGACCAGGCTTCGAGATGAATTAAGAAGAGAGAAAAGAAAGACGTCTCCAGAGGCTAACTACTCCCTCCCTGGGCTATTTGATGTGCTCAAATTTTGCTTGAGCTTTTGAACATTGCCCCAGTAACCATTGTTAACCAATTGCTCCTAAAGCATTGTCCACTCAAAAAATAATAAAGAGAATTATTGAAGCTTTTGCAAAGCTGAATTTGAGCTTGTTCAACGGGTGGGTTGCTATATGCTTGTTCAACAGCATACACATACATCCATTTTCCACTATCAATTCAATCAATAATTTAGTTACTGAAGTTTAGTATTGATAAAAAAAAATTAAATGATTTACAAAATACTGTAGGATTATTTTTTTTATATCCAAAACAAAAACAAAAACTACTTCACAGAAAGGAAAATATTAAATGTGTTTTATTGAAGGTATTAGCGAAAATATGTTCAAAAACTAAATGTCATACAGAATCTAATTACACAAAAACACAATATGTTTAACATGACGCAGCCAAACAAAACCTAAGCCATGTAGTTATTAAAATGATGAGAGCCTGTTACATTCATCTAAAATCTAAATAAACATACAGGGGATGACATTGATGCACACAAGAAGTATCATTACAGTTGTCTAAAATGCCAGAAAGACCTTAATCCATGATATAAGAAACTAACTTACTAAATCCTTGACCTGAGAAGTAAAACAAAATAAGAAGAGAGGAAGAAAATCCACCTCTTCTTTTTTAATATACAAGTAGACCCCAAAAGGGGAGTTGCATACTATATATACGACAGGTGTTACTTACATACAATATATACAACGGTGACTACATACAATATATAAGGAGAGAGGAAGAAAATCCACCTCTTCTTTTTTAATATACAAGTAGACCCCAAAAGGGGAGTTGCATACTATATATACGACAGGTGTTGCTTACATACAATATATACAACGGTCATTACATACAATATATACAACAGGCATGGAGGAGGGGAAAAGAAAAAAGGAAAAAAGGAACTAGGATCCAAGACCAAAGTCCCCACAAAACCAGAAGAAGAAAAGTGATACATACAAGCATACAACAGGCATGAGAAATAAGAAACCCCCTCTATCTATCTCCCGAGAGCATACGAAAAAATAAGCACATTATGATTGTAGAAAGGGCCAAACTCCCCCCAAAACCAGAAGAGGGAAGAAAGGGCCAAACGTCCGCCAAGAAGTCGACAAAAGATATAGTAGAGACCTGCTATGCTGTGATTCAATAAGAAGAAAGTCCACCTTTCTTACCATATATATCCGGTATCATACCAAAAAACTAACATGATGGTCAATGCCTGCGATTCATGTTGAGAAGCGAACATAACACATTTGATTAGTTTATCCAAAATGATACCATATCTCCATCTCGAGCATTCAAATTTATCTAGGAGAGCTCTTTCTAGGTCTTTCCATACTGCAACTTCTCAAATGGAACATGTCACCAGGAACTGATGCAGGATCAAGTTCCCAGCAATGATTTTCTCCAATGAGCTGAATAGCAGGAATCTGATGAGAGAATCTGGCTAACTCACCCCGCCGTATCTCCAAACAAACAATATTTGATTTTTGCCTTATTGGAGACAGAAAAGTCCACTTGACACCAGTTAGGGGTACCAAGCATGAGACTTTTATGCAATAGTCTTTGTTTTTAAGAATTTCCACAATTTCATATTCACAATTCTCCATGTCAGAAAACGATAGCTCAGCATTCCAATTCTTGTAGATTGCCCAGATCTCTCCTTCCCTGGGATAAATTCCATATATGTTCTTACAGACGTACCCTACTTTCACCTCATGTGAAAAAGAACTTGGTGGAAAGATTGTAATTGTTCTATGTTGGACTTCAAATATCCCACAGCAAACAGGCTGCGTCAATCTGCTACATGGTTCAAGCAATGCTGCATGCAATTTGAATGGGGAAGATTCAATCTTCTTAATCTGGGCATAGGTTTTAGGCATCCCATCCTTACAGCTGTACAGTGCCCATATCTGACCTGGTTGGAACTTGCTCTTGGACTTCTCCCTATCAAACTTGCCAAAGACATCTTCTGTAAAAGTTGGACAGACACCTGGGCTTTTGATTAAATCAATGGGTAGAGCAGCAGGATCAAGTTCAAAGGATCCTTCTGGGACACCATCTCTTTCGGAGCCAGTCATTTTAAACGAGGGAATTCGATGGGAAAATCTAAGTAGTTCACCGGATGGTATCAGATTTGAGCCAACTTCTCCCCTTGTCATTCGCCGAAACAGGCTAACGAACCCTTTGATTTTTTCCAAGTATACAACCCTTATGCCAGCATCATGGACATATCCTGTGAGAATCTCCACGATTTCAAAAATGTGCTTTTTGTGATTTTCTGGATCAGAGCTCCATCTAATATCCCAGTCCTTAAAGACAGCCCAAGTCTCACCTTTTCTAGGATATATCCCATAATAACCTCTACTGCTACCTCTTTCAAAATGAATCTGATGAGAGAACATAAGACGATCTGAAGTTTCCTCAGACATGGAACGTTTAAACTTACCACAGGTGACAGATAAGCCATTATCTATCCATTCAATCTCACTTTGGTCTTCCGGGTCAGCGTCAAGCCAAGAAATCAGTAGTTTAAATTCAGGTGAAAGAACCTTCATGATCTCGGCATAGAATCTTGGCATGGAGTCTATTGTATCATAAACAGCCCAGATTTGACGAGCAGAAAAACATCTTTCTTCTTTATCCTTGTCAAAATTACTGAATTCTGGATCAGGATAATCGTACAATGCGGGATCTGACCTATTAAACAAATTAAAAGTATAGTCAGAATCATCAACGACATTGGATTTTTTAGCATTGGGGTCCAGTGTGACATCTTCCTTGATGTTCACCTGATGTTTCCCAGCACCATTTTCGTATAGCAACACTGGAATGGTAGAAGCACTTCCTTTTCGTTTAATGTCTTCCTCGTCCGCATTTGCAGCAGAAGGAATACCAGCTGAATTACCAACTTTTAATTTCTCAGCCCCCAAAAGTTCTGGTGTTTGCACCTGTTTACCATCAGTAGATGATTTGCTCTTACAAGATTTTATCGAAGAGCTCATAAAGTCGTATACGTCTCCCAACTTTCTCGCCCTTTTTCTGTTTATGTTTCTCGAAGTTCCTGAGCCCCTGAACTTCGGCATTCCAATGCCTCCGTTAACATCTTCTGTAGTTACATGACCAACTTCCTTCCTTCTATTCTTCAAACTCCCACCAATCTCAACTGCACCTCCTGCCATTGTCACAGGATCTGACCTCAGTGTATTATTAGAATCTGCCTCGGGTCTCAAATGGGAACCTAATATCCTTTCAGAAATTACTGTGCCAACTTTAACAGCCTCCCCTGTTGGAACATCCTCCTGTTGGCAAAAGACAGACTGACCCCGATTGGAACCTGACGTTACAGCTGCAGTACTACTCTTACCCACATTTGATCGAGCCAGTGCACCTTGGGAACCTGAATCAGAGCCAATGAAGGGTAAGCCCTACTCATAAAATTTTTGTAATACGATACTTATATTATATAAAGGACCGGACTTCCAGAACATTAATAGTCTTACTTAACTGAGAGCATACATAAATTGGAGAATTACATATAACTTCACTTGTTTCAAGCCCATAGCTATTTATAATATTGAGAATATTTTCTACAATTACTTCTTTGAGACTAATTTGGACAATGTCTCATGGTCTTGAGCCAATCAATATGTTAGAGGTGGAAAATTAGTGGGTATCTTACCAAGAAAGAAAAGGAAAAATGATCTAAAACATTCATATAACTTCAACAAAATTCAGATTTTTTTGTTTTATAAAAGCAACTTGTCAAGTACTAGTGTTTAAGGGTCTGTTTGATAACCGTTGAATTCATCTGAATGGTCAAAAACTGACTCAGTAAGTTATTCAACTTGTTTGTTTAGGTTAGATAAGGATCTGAATGAGTTTGAATAGTTCTGACTGAAGTAGTCAAATATTCCTAGCTTCTTCGGTCAATTGGCCCTCTTAATGAGCTTTTTACATAAACAACCTTTCGTACTAAAAGAAATTACCAATTATCGATCTGAGATCTCTCTCTCTGAACTTCAAAGTAAAGTCTCCTCTTTCTCCAATTGAACCCTTATTGCTTAAATATGTGTTCTTCCTTGGCAATAGAGGCAGTATGTCTTCTCTCCTTCCTCTTTTAAGTGCTCTCTTTTACCTCTCCTATAATGGTAGAAATTAGTGGGAAAGAATTGGGGATTAGTACCATGCTTATAGCCTCCAAATATGAAAAAATTGGGCACCTTTTATGCAATATCAGATTGGTTTTACTGATCTGCAAATTCTTGTTTACTGAAAGTATTTGGTGGAATCATTCTCGTGATGTATTTATTGTTTGTTTTATTGAAGTCTCTGTTTTAGATGAGCATACAAGTATCTTTTCACTTTTTAATATATGTATGAATCGATAAATATGAAAACTTAGCATGCTGTCAATTTTTTTTTAAAGGTAATACAGAAGGAGAATATTAGCCAAGTTGAATATTAAGGCTATGTTTGTTTACGAGGATTATATTTGGGATAAAGAATATTAATCCCAAGTGTCTTGTTTGTTTTCAAATTTAGATTTGAGACTATTAGTTTAGGGATTATAAAATGATTTAATAATCTTGAGATTATAATTCTAGAATTAATTGTCATGGGATTATAATTTCATGGACTATTTATGAAATTATAATCTTTGCAAACAAACATATAGAAGGTTTTTCTTTTAATATAAATGTATGCATACACACACACACACGATATATATATATATATATATATATATATATATATTAATATATATATATATATAGTGATATTGATATAATAATAAAACTGTGATAATAGTCTTAAAATATTCATTATGTCTAATGAGACAGTAGAACAGAGGGAGTATTATTTAATTAATAATATAATTTTTTTAGTTTTATATGAAATGTTGTTCAAAAGTCCATTCAATTATATTTCAGTAATATTAAGAATTATCAAAAAACTTGATCTAAATAATTCTAAGGGCTAAAATTGGAAAATACACACATTCAGATGTTTCAAACAGATCAATTATCAAACAACTTATTTCATTCGGCGTTAAACTTTTAGGTTTCATTCAGCTCATTCAAATTTCTTAAATATTCAGAAATTTTCATTCAATTTTATCAAACAGCCCCTAAGGCTCCAAAATAATCTGAATTACTTTTCTTTCCTTTTCTCTTTTATTTTTTTAAAAACCTATTTTAGCCTTAAATGAGAAAGATATGACCATTTAAAATTGAAATAGGAAAAATGATATGGAGTAATTCTCTGAGCATATAAAATGGCCCCTGCATTAAGTTATAGAGGGTCACAAGATGACAATTTTATACAAGATTAATATTACACATTTAGAAAGTCTATTTGAAAATTTAACCAACATAATATGATGAAAGGGAGAGAAACAAATTTTCATTTATTTTCTGTTTCGTACAGAAATCCACAATTCCACTGTTTTAAGTTTTTTTTTTGAAAAAAAAACTCTCATTTAGTCTTTAAATAAATAAAATATTCTTCACAATACAAACTTCTTATTTTCTTATTACTAAAACCAAATATAAAAGCAATATTGAATCTAAAATATGTAGAAATTTAAAGGACCTTCAACAATCTTCTGAATTATATATTAAATCCACTGGAGAAACAAAATCCCAGAACAATCCACGCATAATCAAGTTATATATAGAAGCCTTATATTAGAAAATTACCTTCATTCTCAGAAATATCTATAAATTGCTCTGTTTTCTCATTAATGAATTTATTCTCCTTCAATTCAAGTTCCCTAACCCGTTCATCAATAAACTTTTGTTGTGCTTCAAGCTCCTTAGCGCGTTCTTGAACAAAATTTTGAGCAAAATCAAGTCCTCCCTCTCTAATTTTAAGCTCATTTTCCTTCAAATCAAGCAATTGAGCACGCCTCTTTACCGAATCTTCAACCAAATCAAGCTCCTTGGCCCGATTTTCAAAATATGCCTCTTTCGAATCGATCACCTTCAGTTTCTCCCCAATCAATTCATTGATCGGCTCAAATTGCTTATTTACCAATTCCATCAGTTCTTTTTTGCCGGATTCTTCAACAGAAACCGAGATTCCCTCTCTTGATTCAACGGACAGATTCATGCATGCCAACTGTTCGTCGAAATGCGTCCACTCAGACAACAGTGAGAGAATTGCTTTCCGGAGACTGTTTCTCTTCGATTCTGTGAGTAATTTCGCCGATGAATCCATCTTTCATGCATATATCTATACAGAGGAGAGAGAAATGAAGAGAAAGAAATTTGGGAAATTGAGCTAGGGTTTTGGATTTCTAAATAAAGAGAGAAATGTTTGAATTTGGGGAGATAAAAGATTGTTGAAATTGGGTTTTTAGATTTCTAGTTTTTAACAGATAAAAGAGAGAGACAGAGAGAGTTGGTGTTGTTTGTGTGCATCAGTGCATGGAATGTGAGAGAGAGGAATGAAGGAAGTTAAGAAATTGAGCGGAAGAGAGACCCAACGGTATAATGACAACTCGCTCGTCCTTTCTTTAAAAAAATTTTGTTTCCTGTTTTTTTCCCCTAATTATTTATCGTTGAATTAATAACAAAATTTATAATGAGAAAATCGTAACCCAAAGAAAAAGAATAAAATACAAAATACTTTATTCCCTTCGTCTCACACAAACTGATTTAAGTACCAATTTTTTTTTTTAATATTTTCACACGTATAACTCATATATTAGTTGATGTGTCGAATTTTAATTAATTAATATGTGAGTCATACGTGTGAAAATATTAAAAAATAATATAAAAATATTAATTTCTTAAAAAAATTATCTTATGAAAGATGTCTAAAATACATAATTCAAATTTAAAATATTATTATAAAGTTTGTTGTATCAAAAATACTGAAATAGAGTTCACTTATTTTTATAATATTTTTATTTGTCTATTGCGATTGGTGTGTTTGAAAGTTCCAAATACACTCAAAACTTTTGTTCATCTGACAATTTATTCTGAATACAATTTACTTAACACACAAACCTAACGTTTAGAACCCAAATGATAGACAATCAGGTAAAAATTGTCTAATAACCTAAATATTGATCGCAAATAATCAATAAATAAAAAGATTATACATCGCACCTTTTAAAAGGGAATAGTAAACGTTATGACTTGTATTGTGCTTTCAAGACACTTGGTTGGTAAACCATGAATGAAAGGGATAAAAGAAAAAAATTAATCACAAATTACATTAGATATAAAGTAAATTGATTGTTATTTTAAATTTGATTTGTAATTAAAAATATCTTAAACTTTGAGCACAGTAACAATTTGACACTTCATAGTCCGTACTAAAGTTTAGGATGTAAATTATTTTGACCTTGAAAATGAAAATATTTAAATATTTAAAATTTAGGTTAATTTTAATTTTAAAAAATGGACCGACTTCACTCTATCCTATTTTGATAGTCTTCGGCAAATAAAATATAATAGATGTCTAATACTTCTTTTGTTTCAAAATATAATATTATTATTAATTTTTTAAAATAAACTTAAAATATTTTTAAATTCAAAATTAACATAAATTTCTTTAATTTTAGTCAATTCAGTAATATATTGTAAATGGCTTGCATGAGATACCCTCTAGGGTATATAAATTATATACCTTAGTTTTATAAAATGAGTTTATCTTAAGCTTTAGTGAAATTTACCCTTACAGATGGAAATATCATGCAAAAATATGAGTAAATATAAATTTTTATTTAATTTGAGATTGTTTAGCACCATTATTATATCATTGTAAAATAAGTATAATTTTTGACGACTAAGATTAATTAAACTTTCGTTATTATAAAGTCGATAATAGACATCATCAAATCATGTCAAGATTCATATGTTAAAATATTTTTATTGTACGACCCCGACTTTTTAATAAATAAAATTTTATTTTTCTTATAATTATTATTCTAAACAGTAAATTGTTAAATTGATAAAATGATAAAATGATAAAGTTGAGGGTAATATGTGCAAATTATAAGATAAAAAGTATGTCGCGAAATATTCGTTCTGTCAAGGAATATTAGGTAAAGTACGACGGCGTCGAAACAGCCAATTATTTGTGAACCCCACAACGACATAACTGTTAGATACCGAAAACGACAAAAATAACATTTTTAACAAAAAAAATGTCAACGGTACTAACATTTTTAACTGTTAAAATACCCGATAATAAAAGAATTGTAGCACGCGCTATTCTAAAGTAGCACGCAGTATTCCACAGTAGCACACGGTACTCCACAGTAGCACACGGTATTGCATAGTATTTTATATTATTGATTCAATAATTGTTACAGTAGCAACTGCATAGTATTTCATATTATTAAATTAATAATTGTCACGATACAGTAACTCATATTATTTGATATGATATTATTAGACCAGTTAGCATTATTGACAATATTTAAATAATTTTGACTAGGAAAGGGGTTGTCTAATTGCGCGTCATTTCTACGGAAGGACCTATCTTTCCTAAAGAATAATCTGGTTGTTAGAATTATGAGTTTATAATAATAATTGTGAATAAATGTTAAAAGATTAAAACTGTATGAATAATTGATGAATAAAATGTGTTGATTAAATATAAGTATTAAGTGATATGTGGAAGATGTTTGTTCAAATTTTACTATAAATAGAGAGGTTTAGCATGAAATAACTTATTTTTTCATGGGACCCACAACTTTATTTTAAAAATTTGTCTGGGACCCATAATAATTACAATTTCAACAAATTTTTCTTTCCAATTTCTTTTGAGACCCACAAGTATAATCATTCCAGCAAACTTTTTCCTTCCTAATTTCTTCTGGGACCCACAAGTAAAATCATCCTACACATTCTGCACACTTTCAAACTTGGCGTGCAAACTTTCAAACTTGGCATGCCCTCCTATAAATAGGTTGCTTGGTTGAATAACGAAAAACACACCAAAAACACAAAATTCTTCTACTACAATATTGTGAGTTTTTCTTTTGAGTATAAAAATACTCTTAAATATTGCTAATGGTGCAAAAATTTCTCAAGTTAATCTTCTACATAACAAACAATATCTAGTCTCCTACTAATGTGACAACCCAAATTTTTGGGAATTATTAAAATAAGAATTAAATAAAGAAAACTCTTATTAAGTGATATGTTGTGTGATATTGTATTGCATAAATGAATACGTACGATGCAATATGTGATTTTGCGTATAATAAGTATATTGTTATTATATATGTAGACACTCGAAATTTTGTTTCCCTATTACTAACACTGTAGGAGGGCAAAATTATCTTTTGAATCAACCCCGGTCTCAATACCGGGCCGTCAAATCAACCCCGGTCTCAATACTGGGCAGTCAAATCATCCCCGGTTTCAATACCGGGCGTCAAATCAACCCCGATCTCAACCCGGGAGGTACAGGTCAGCCCCGGTCTCAACCCGAGAAGTACAGGTTAGCCCCGGTCTCAACCCGAGAGGTACAGGTCAGCCTCGGTCTCAACCCGGGAGGTACAGGTCAACCCCGGTCTCAACCCGCGAAGTACAAGTCAACCCCGGTCTCAACCCGGGAGGTACAGGTCAGCCCCAATCTCAACCCGGGAGGTACAGGTCAGCCCCGGTCTCAACCCGGGAGGTACAGGTCAGCCCCGGTCTCAACCCGGGAAGTACAGGTCAGCCCCGGTGTCAACCCGGGAAGTACAGGTCAGCCCCGGTCTCAACCTGGGAGGTACAGGTCAGCCCCGGTCTTAACCCAGAAAGTACAGGTCAGCCTCGATCTCAACCTGGGAGGTACAGGTCAGCCCCGGTCTCAACCCGGTAGGTACAGGTCAGCCCCGGTCTCAACCCGGGAGGTACAGGTCAGCCCCGGTCTCAACCTAGGTACAGGTAAGCCCCGATCTCAACCCGAGAGGTCAGGTCAACTTTAGAAACAATTCTGAAGCATCACAATATCTCCAGGGAAAAAGCTGGAGCGACCAAGTCAGCCTCAGAGACAACACTGAGGACAAATAGACTCGACTGGGATCCAAGCCTTAGAAACAACCTCAGGAAGTCAGCCAAAGGCCATGCCAACACTGGCGGTAACCCTGGGAGGAGCAAAATGGTTATTTTACCAACTTGAAGCCGATTCAGTCAAACTCAAGCCGAATTGATGCCACCAAGGTTAGAACGGACCATAACAATGATCCCGAGTGCAAATAGCGCAAGACAGCTCAACGAACAAACTGTGGGGAATCGAAGACCTGGTTATGAACCCGTCTTCCTGGACCCAAAAAATATTTTATCCCATGTCATTGTGACACTCTCGGCGAGGGCTTTCTGGAAAGGTATAGCACGCCTCAAACAGACGCTCCGATCAAAAGTTAGAAAGTTTCGAATCAGACCACGCGTTGCTCAAAATGCACGTACTTCGAGACGACAGAACCCGCCGCGGGGCTCATGCCATGTGGAGCCGCACCTCTACCTGTGGCAGCAGCAGGTATTGTGGAGGCTCCCTAGCCTATAAATAAATGGTGACACCCAGCTCATTTGAAAAAAAGAAAAACGCTCTGAACCCCTGCCCGTTTGGTTTTCCAGCCATTTTCTTATCTTCCAAACCCAAAATTTTTCACTCTAACACGTAGATATACCCACATACTACTACATATCAAAAAATAACTGGTAGATTTAGACGTTTAAAGCCTACGATTTGGCAAAAAGCCCGTGTAGCAGTCCATTTTATAAAAGCTACCTCGCGGCCCTCAGATCGCTATCTAGTGGGAATGAGATGCTTCGGCCATGTGCGAGCCAGGATTTACTGATGAATCCTTGGTTCTGGCGATATTTTGATATATATATTTTTCTGTATAAATTTGAGCTGTGCAGGTTTATCGGCCTCCCTATGTGAGCCTAGGAATCGTGGGATTCATGATCAAACTGATCAGAATCTGATTCCCACGATGGACAAGCTCCACTTTACAAATGCACCATGCCAGTAAAAAATGTACATACAAAAGACCTTAAAATGGTTATCCAGATTTAAGGTCTCAACATAGTGAAAATATATTTTGTCGTGTCAAAGTCCCTCCGATGGCTGTCATGCCCATGAGGAGACCGACACTTGTATATATGTTGTGGTCGAGGATGCTTCACAGCCCGACAATCACCATTCAAATGGAGCCTTAAGGCTGAAAGATAAAAGTGAAGTATCGATATGCTTTAATTCCTATGTTAGCATAAAGGTTTGAAAACCTTCTTTCAAAACATCATTTCAACAATCTTTTCGAAAAAAGAAGCTTTTGCAAATCAAATCAAAACACTTTTACAAATCAAATCAAAGACTTTTTGTAAATCAAATCAAACCCTTCGTATATAGGTTCAACGATACATAGACATGCTTCCAATCAAAGCATAGGCCCAATTTTCTTCTAGCATTCACACATACATTGTAGATGTAAAAGGGAAATATTGAAAAGATGTGGTACCGTGTTTACACGGGAGTTGTGGGGTGCCTAACACCTTCCCACACTTTACCAAGCTCCCGAACTCAAAACTTTGTTTTTAAAGATCAAGTTTTGACAGTGTCCAACAATTGGGCCTCTTTCAAATAAAACTCGGTTGAGTTGGTACAACCATTTCAAATCTACTAACTGGCGACTCTGTAAAACATTCAATTGTCGACATGATACATGTTGGCCATTTCCTAAAAAACCCTTCAAAACCTTTTTCATAATAAAAAGAGTAAGGGTAGAGATAACTTAGGAAGAGAGAAAGATCCGGGTTGTGACCCGACCAGCGAATTTTTTTTCGACGTCGACAGGTGGCGACTCTGCTGGGGACAGTAGAGGGCTTAGGCCGCGTTCAAATCTTTTCAAACATTTCCTATTCATATTTGCGTATGTATGGATATTGCGTCTTTACATTGAATGAATGTGAATGAATGCTTTCCTGCTTTTTTAGTGCTTTGCACCCATATTAGTGCTTCGCACCAATGTCATCATATGCATAATGGTCACAATGTATGTGAATGTATGTTGTGTGATTCCTCCTTTGGGAGGCAAAACCAGTCAGTGATAAGTAATGTCTCTGGGGATGGCTAAGTCTCTGGGGCTCATGAAAATGCACCACCCAGATTCGCTCCAGTTGAAAGATTGAAATTAATTTCCCCTCTAGTAGATTGCGATGATATGGGGACCTTCATGCCGAAAAATCCGCGAGAGTAGCCTAAGATAGGTCAGTCTTTGATTAACCAAATCCGATGGGAAGCTTCTTCATACCTTCCTCTTTCAAATTCAATGTCAAGTTTTCAATTCCAAATGTAAAGGAGCACAATGTAAATATCATAATAAAAATTTACATTCCTTGTCATATACACCCTGTCCTGTTATCCTGTCATCAAAACAACTAACCTCTATTTTGCAGGATAAGATTAAAAAACCATAAAAACACATCATGGCATGCATCCTATCATTACCTACCTCAGGAAATTGACACGCCTACGTTTTGTTATAGGTGAAAAATTGGTCCTGCCACTAGATCTAAGTCTAAGAAAGCACTAAGTCCACCCACGGACATGACTTTAAGTGCTCAGCCAGAATCCACCCTTGTCTCTAGGGAAGAGTTTGAAGGACTAAAGAATCAGATAGATGAATTGGCTAATTTCCTGAGAGAACAAAGTACGGCTCTTAAAGGGAAGCAAGCCCAAGCTCATACAGAACCAGGAGCACCTGGTGGTAGTGGTGGCAGTCAAGAGACCGAAAAGGAAGAGACTCAGATTCCTGGACCACAAAACCAGGACATAACCAACAAAACCCCTGAAATCACCGTCCTTAGCAAAGAACAGGAAGCTGGTGACATTCTGAAGAAAGTCCAACAGATGGAAGAAACCATCCGGTCTATCAAAGAGACTGAGGCATTTGGTAGTGTCAATTATTCAGACCTCTGTATATTCCCTAGGGCTCGTTATCTCGAAAAATTAAAACTCTTGATTTTAAGAAATATGATGGATTGGGAGACCCCTACACTCACTTGAAAGTATTCATTGGAGAACTCGGATCCTATGTAGAGGACGAGAAACTTCGAATGTAGTTATTTTAGAAGAGTCTGACCGAAGAGGCTAGAGCCTGGTACGCCCGTCTAGACAACTCCAAAATTTACAGTTGGAAAGAGTTGGCCCATGGCTTCCTCAGTCAATACAGCTTCCAATCTCAGCTGGCTCCAAACAGATACCAGATTAAAAAAATCAAGAAACAAAGTACTGTGTCATTTAGAGAATATGCTCAACGATGGAAGCGGGTTGCAGCATAAGTCATTCCACCTATGAATGAGACTGAGATAGTCATGACCTTCATTGACATCCAAGAAGCTCCATATTATGAGAGGGTCCTAGCAGGCATAAGAAAACCATTCTCTGAAATGATCAAACACGGCGAGATGGAAGAAATGGGGCTCAAGCCCGGGAAGATAAAGGATCTAACCGCCTTCGAAGCTGTTGCTGAGCATATCCAGTCCAAAAATTATGGGAGTAATCCCTGGAGGGTACACAAAAAGAAAGATGAAGAAGTTTCCTTAGTGTTACAAGGATAGAATCAAAGAGGCGAGTCAAATAATATGCCCATTCAAAGGAGGAACTATACCCCTTCTTAAGCTTTAGCACAGCCTTTAAACCCTCCATTTTAGAAAAATATGGAGGTCAGCCGTCGAAGAACTTTCACCCCTCTAGGGGATTCACTCGAGAATGTGCTAAAGCTGTTGACGGCACAAAAGAAGATTGTCGAACTCTTTCCACCAACCAACACTGGTGGACGGAATTTTGACCCAAGCAAGAAGTGTGCTTACCATTCCGGATCCCCGGGCCATGACACTTAAGACTGTTGGTCTTTCAAGCACAAAATCCAAGACTTTATTGACAATGGAGAGATTATGGCAACCAAACCGGAGCAACCGCACGTGCAAGATAATCCCTTACCTCAGCACAAATAGGAGAATATCAACATGATCAACACAGAAAATGGAGAAGGATCCAAATACCTCCGTTATGTGGGGGAATCAACTTCATCTAGCAACAACAACGACCCAGACAGTTGGGAGTATTCAAAAAGGCGATTCCTGATAGAACAAGAGATTAAGTATATCAAGGAACATATTGACCAGTTAGCAGAATTGGTTGTCTACCAACATCAAATTACCAGGTAGCTGATAAGCCAGACCAACCAATCTGATGTAATTCCTCCCACACCAGATATCAGTCCCATTCCCATGAGGGATCACTACCGGTCTCATGAGCATGAACCCTGGGTCGACAAGATGGTCAAAGATGAGAATTGTCGAGCTGGTAGGAAATTCTTATTTCAAAGGAATTTCACTAACTTGAACCAGTCAATGGAGGAAATCCTCCAGATGTTAATCAAAACCCTCGATCCAAGAAATTCAAGCCTGACCAAATCTGTCAGTATTACTCCAATGCACCCGGCCATGATACTAAGGATTGCTGGGCACTTCGTAACCTGATTTAGAACATGATTGAAAGCGGTGAATTGATAAAAGGGAATCGGGATTATGGCCTCCTAGATGAAGATACTTTCTTTATTCCCACCACGTGGAATCAGGATACAATGGCTGTTGTTGCCTGTGACAGTGAACCAACCCTCACACCCTTAGTACTGCCAGGGAAAGGGGTCCAAGAAACACAAAATCCTGTGAAGGTGGCCGCACCCGAGCCTTTAATCAAAAAGTTCCTCAGTAAAATGGGACACAATGAAATCAAAGTGGTGTAGAGAATGAAAGACGCACCCAAGCAAATGTCCATCCTAGATTTGGTCTTATCCTCAATGGATCATCGCAACATTATGGTGAAAGTACTGGAAGAAGCCCATCTTCCACATACTGTGGATGCCGAGAAATTCTGTCATGTGGTAGAACACATTTTCAACAACAATGTGATATCTTTCATTGATGATGATATACCTGCAGAAGGGATGGGTCATCGCAAGTCATTACACATAGCAGTGATATCTTTCGGGTATGTGATCGGAGGTGTGCTCATAGATGGAGCATCATCCCTCAATATCTGTCCCTACTATACCTTGGAAAGAATGAAGATTAACCCGAATCGGATCAAAACCAGTCATGTGGTCATCCGGGCTTTCGATGGATCTCGCCGACAAGCTATGGGAGAAATAGAGCTTCCACTAGAGATTAGTCCGCACACTTTCTATGTGTCCTTTTAGATGCTCAACATCGCCACTAGATACAACTTGTTGCTGGGCAGACCATGGATCCACATGGCAGGGGCAGTGCCGTCCACCCTCTATCAACAACTCAAATATATTATCAACGGCAACCTAATCACGGTGAATGCTGAATCGGAATACCCTATCTGCATACAGGGAGACATGCCGGTGATCAGCCTGGACACAGGGATTGAACCTGCAAGTTTTTAAACCCTGGAGGTGAGTGATACTCAGTATCTACCTATCGGAGCACCAGCCTTGAAGCCTAAAGTCTCCCCTAAAGTGATGACCGTAGGCCAAGAGATGGTATCTTTAGGTTTCCAACCTGGAGAAGGGTTAGGAAAGAATCAGCATGGTATTACAAGTCCAGTCCAAATCAAGAGCCAAACAGGGAGAGCCAGATTGGGTTATTCATCCGGGTCAAGCCGTCAGAATCCACATAAACACCCTAAGGCTCATGTTTCCATCATATTGCTGTCGAATCTCACTGATGCTGGCTTTGTAAAGCCAATAAGGAAGATTCCTACTGTGATATTAGCCATGCTGTTTCCTCCAATCATACCAGCCTGGGAAAGGAAATCCCCAAAGCCTAAAGGTGATAGCAAAAAGGGAAAAGAAAAGAGCCTGTACAAAGGACGATACCCATTTGCTAATATGCGAGTTATCATAAACTACGAGGGTATGAATGATGAGATCCTAAACAGTGACCATGAGGATCATATTCAAATTCCTCGCATTAAGAAGGGAAAAGGGGGCAGTTCAAAGAAAAACCCTGGCCCTTTTGTAAAGGATGTCTCAGTCGTTAGTCGAGACGAGACAGACGAGCACAGTTCCTTGATCCTCCCTGTTCATGAGGATCTAACCCTGGATAACTGGAACAGCATCCCGTGCCTTAGTTAAAAAGGGTAAAGGGGCAGAGAGTCCATCTGCCCTATAAACATGCTTTCATTTACTGCTTACTTTTGATTGGACAACTATAGCAGTAAATTTTATCATGCTTTGCTAAATGCTCTGTATATTTAAGCAGTTTTATATATTAAAATGAAAACATTTTTTGTTTTCAAGACTCAAGCATTGGATGTGTTTGTCACTGCTGATGAGATGCCAACCTGTTACAGTGACTACAACTTTGATATAGAACTGAACTTTGACTTGATGGATATTGATCAAGAGGATGAAGATGACTATGGGGTGCCCGAGGAAATCAAAGAATGGGTCGAAGACAAACCCAAACCAAACCTCAACCAAACCACCATTATCAACATAGGAACCTCCGAAAACATCAAAGAAATCCAGATAGGCATAGACCTCACCCAAGACCAAAAAATTAACCTGATCGAACTCCCAACACAGTTCCAGGATGTGTTTGCATGGTCACATGAAGACATGATTGACCTATCTACTGATATTGTCATCCATTGAATGCCCATCAAAGATGGATTCAAGCCAGTCAAACAAAAACTCAGGCGATTGAAACCTGAATGGAGTCTTAAATCCAAAGAAGAGGTCGTTAAACAATTCAAAGCCGGTATCATCATGGTATCAACATACCCAGAGTGGCTGTCAAACATAGTCCCCGTACCTAAACCTGGAGGGAAAGTACGAGTATGCGTGGATTACCGGGATTTGAATAAAGGCTACATTAAGGACAATTTCCCAGTACCTTTCATCCACATCCTGATCGACAATACGGCGCAGTATGGCATGTATTCCTTCGTGGATTTCTTTGCTGGTTACCATCAAATCATGGTTGCTGAAGAAGACAGGGAGAAAATAGCTTTCATCACTCCCTGGGGAACCTTCTGCTACAAACGACTATCCTTCGGCCTCATCAATGCCGGAGCAACATATCAATGAGTTATGATGACCCTATTTCATGACATGATGCATAAGGAGATAGAGGTTTATGTGGATGACATCATCATCAAATCCCGGAGGGAGGATGATCACCTTGACCATCTCAGGAAGCTATTCAAAAGGTTGCGTACTGAATCTAGCCAAATGTGCTTTTGGCTTCAAATCAAGAAAGTTGCTGGGATTCCTGGTGAACAATCGAGGCATCGAGATAGCCCTGTCAAGATCAAAGCCATCAATGAAATGCCAGTACCTCAAACAGAGAAGGAGATACGCGGGTTTCTAGGAAGGATCAACTTTATAAGCCGATTCAATTCCCAGCTCACAATAACCTGTGAACCCATCTTCAAGCTACTAAGGAAGAATTCCTCCACCAAATGGAATGAGGATTGTCAAAAAGCCTTCCTCGCCATCAAGAAGCAGCTAATCGAAGCACCAGTCTTGGTACCCCCAAGGGACGGAGTTCCCCTGCTTATGTATTTGTCCGTTAATGACAATGCAATGGGCTGTATGCTGGGACAAAAAGATGATAGTAGCAAGGAGAGAGCCATATACTACATCAGCAAAAGGTTCAGCAGTGGTGAGAAGAAGTACACCCTGATCAAAAAGACGTGTTGTGCGTTAGCATGGGCTGCAATGAGGTTTCAACATTACCTCTATGGGCACACGACCTACCTCATATCCCGCATGGATCTGCTGAAATACGTATTCAACAAGCCAATGTTGAATTGTCGACTGTTTAAATGGCAGTTGATCCTACAACAGTTCGACATTGTCTACGTGATAATTCAACAACTCCAATAAGAGAATATAGTCCATCCATGAAAAATGTATTTCGATGGAGCAGTAAACATAGAAGGTGCCGAAGTTGGGGCTGTCATTATCTCTGGTACAGGAGAACAATATCCTGTGGCTACCAAACTTCAATTTGGCAACACCAACAACACAGCCGAGTATGAAGGCTACATAATGGGGTTGAAACTAGCCCAATCCATTGGTATCAAACATTTACTGGTCTTTGGAGACTCTGAGTTGGTCATCAGATAAACCACTGGGGCATATCACACCAAAGAACTGCATTTGCTGCCTTATCATCGGCAGGTCGTCAAAATATCCCTGAAGTTTAAAGACATAACCTTTAGCCATATTCCACGGGGTAAGAATGACTTCGCTGATGCATTGGCAACGTTGGCTTCATTGATCCACATATCCGATAGGAGGGGGATTACCTGCATCAAATTCACAAGTCAGAAAGCACCGACATAAGGTAATTACATTGGAGAAGTATCAGATGAAATACCTCCTGTCAAATAGCCTTGGTATCAAGATATCAAGGAATATCTCCAAGATGGATCTACACCCGCTGGGGTAAGCCAATCCGAATGAAAGCGGATTCATTAAATGGCTATGAAGTTCTATTTGAGCGGAGATGCACTATACAAAAGGGATACTGGAATAGGCCTGTTAAGATGCCTTGATAAAGAGCAAGCCCAGAGATTGATGGATAAAGTCTACGGCGAAGTCTGTGGTCCACACATGAGCAGTCATCTGCTGGCCAAGAAGATATTAAGAACATGGCATTATTGGATCTCTCTCAAAGCTGACTACGACGATCACGTCAAGAGATGCTTTCAATGACAAGTACATGGAAATGCCATACACGCTCCTCCAAATGAGCTACACAACATGAGTTCATCATGGCCTTTCTCCATGTGGGGAATAGATGTGATCGGTCCAGTAGAACCAAAAGCCAACAATGGTCATCGATTCATCTTCACCATAATTGATTACTTAACCAAATGGGTTGAAGTTGCCTCATTTCCTAAAGTCACCAAAGAGGTCATCATTAGTTTTATCAAAAATAATGTCGTTTGTCGATATGGACAACCGGAGGTGATCGTATCAAACAACGCCATAAACCTGAACAATCAGATGATGAGAGAACTATGCAGCAAGTTCCACATCAAGCATCTCAATTCCATCATCTATCGGCCCAAGATAAATGGTGCTGTCGAAGCGGCCAACAAGAACATCAAGAAGATTATGTAGAAAATGTCCGCCAATCACAAAGAATGGTCTGACCTGTTGCCTTTAACCCTGTTAGCATACATGACATCAATGCGTACCTCTACTGGGGCTACCCCCTATTCATTGGTCTATGGCATGGAAGCTATCCTTCCCATAGAAGTAGAGATGGAGTCTTTGCGAGTGTTAATTGATGCTCAGATGGACGAAGATCAGTGGTTGCAAGATCGGTACCACCAACTATCTCTGATAGATGAAAAGAGGGATACAACCATTTTCCATAGGCAGTTTTATCAGCAAAGGATTGCTCGATCCTACAACAAGAAAGTCCAAAAATGGCAATTCAAAGAAAATGACTTGGTGCTGAAGAAAGTTTTGGCCAATCAAGACGAAGCCAAAGGAAAGTTCACCCCAAATTGGGAAGGCCCTTTCATTGTCAAGGAAGTGTTGACAGGAGGAGCTATCAGATTACAAGAGATGGACGTGATCGAATTTCCCCAACTCATCAACTCAGACACCATAAAAAAGTACTATATCTAAAATGCATGCATACCCGCATCCTTGTCCTACAAGTCAAATCAGGTTTGGTTTTTCACTAAAAAGCCGGAACTACGAATGACCTGATCTCCCTCCACCCGGAAGTACGTAGGCAGCCATTTCTGGTGCCGTCAAACCAATGAAAAAACTCATCAAACCAAACTCAAAACCCAAGATAAATACTTCTCAAGCCTCTCTCACACAAAAACTGAACTACGAATGACCTGATCTCCCTACACCCGGGAGTACGTAGGCAGCCATTTATGGTGCGGTTTGACCTTCAAGAAAAAACAAAAATCAATAAAACCAGTTCCAAGACACCGAAACCATATGAAACCTAAAAATTATCAAGCCTCCTTGGTCAGCAGGTCTATCTGAGATACTCTCTGACATCTCACTGTCAGTCCATCAAGGAGAAGCTCAAGATACACCAACAACAGCAAATCATGAAAGAAGTGGTAATCACTCAGCAATGACAATACATATCCAAACAGGGAAGTGAATCAAAATATATTTCTTTGATATATAATACTATTTGATATATACACAGTGTCCTGTACATGACAAAAATGGCTGATCTAGTATGTGCAGGAAAAATAAAGCTAGTCTATGGACCGATGGATAAACGGGCCAGTAATGCCAACATGGCATCTCTCTCTGAAGATGGAGGAGCTGCTGCAAGTGCAATACCCTCAGCCTCCATACGGGTCAAAATATCCACAGTAATCTGCATTGTGGCACTATGATCATCAATGTATGCACTCATTTCAATAACCAGACCATGAGTATAAGATCAGAGAGCAGTACTGTTAGCAATGTGGAAATCCCGGGAAGCTATAGTCTCATCCCTCTCCACAAAAGCAGCATCTCTGGCAATCAAAACCTCCTTAATCTCCTCATAGGCTGCATCTCTGGCAGATCGAATCTCATCCCTCTCAGCGAAAGCTGTGTCCCGGGCGATCAAAGTCTCCTCAATATCGATAAAAGCAGCGTCGCGAGAGGATCGAGCCTCGCCTCGCCTCTCTCAATCAATGTCATATCTTGAGCAGCTCGAGCCGCATCCCTCTCAGCAAAAGCTATGTCTCTGCCAGACAGGGCAGTTAACATCAGGGCTCTAGCCTGATCTCTCTCAAAGGTTATCCTAGCTAGTGAGTCTTCCAAAGCGGGATCTGTGTAATAGACGAGAAATTTTTTATGTGTGATTCTAGGGACAGAATCCTTTTAAGGAGGGAAGATTGTAACGATTGAGATTTTATATTTAATTTTAAATATTTATTAAATTAAATAAATATTTTATGTGATTTATTTATTGAGTTAAATAACTATTTTATGTGAATTATTTATTGAGTGAAATAAAAAATTATGTGATTTATGGAAATAATTTAATTAAGTGTTACATATTAATTTAATGAATGTTATTTAATTGATGTGTATATATTAATTTTATATTATAGTTCTAATTTAATTGAGAGAATTAAATTAGATGAATTATGTGATGAAGTGTTACATGAATTATAATTAGCGAGTAATTATAATTATGTGGCAATTTTATGTGATTAATTGATGTTAGATTTTAATTGATTAATATTTAATCAATTAAAATGTGACATTAAAGTATGTGTTAAATGATTTGTTAAAATAAAGAAAAGGTTTTAAATTATTTTGCCAAACAAGGCCCTTGTATTTGTTTTAAACCTATTTCTACCGAACAGGGCCCTAACTATCAAAAAGCTATTTTTAAATAAACTGTTACCAAACAATACCTTAGCATTAATAATCTATTTTTGAAAATAACCTTGTTTTGCCAAACAAGGCATTGTGATTTTTAAATTTTTGTAACTTACATAATAAATATATTTATTATATATATTAAGTAATTAGCAGTTACATATATATCATTACTACACGTATATTATATCAGTTATAATATATCTAAACTATGCTAGTTTTTCTTAAGTCTAAACTAAGAACTAAGAAGAAAAGAGAGCAAAGAAAAGGAAGAGCAGAGAAGAGAAAAGAGGAAGAAGAATTGCTAGAATTGAACTCACATCGCTTTCTCTTTCAATCTATTAACAAAAGGTATTATCTATAATCTCTAATTATTATAGAACTCAATTCATATGTTCATTGTATTTTATTCTCTGTCAAAAGTTGAGTTTTCATGAAGTTGTATAATTATAACTATGTATATATGATGTTCATATGTTTTCATATGTAATTGTGTGCCATGAAAAGATTTTCAAAATACAATTGTTGTAAAAACCAGTTTTAAAGTTATGATCCTTATATTTTCATTCTCTGTAAAACATGTTTTGGAAGTTGTATAGCATGATGGATATATATATATATATATATATATATATATATATATATATATAAATTGTGTTCATATCATGTCTATATGTGATGGTATGCTTAATTAGTTGTTTAATTCATGAATATATATATATATATATATATATGATATAATGGAGAATTTATGTTTTTCAAAAGTCACAGTGAAGTGTCTGGAAAAAATAAAGTTTCTCATAGAAATCGAAATATATGTTGATTGTTGATTTTTGTATAAATTAATTGTGGAATATGTTATTATGTTTAGAAATTAGTTGATTGGGATTGGAATTGTGAGAATTGGTTTTAAAACAAATTCGCAGTGTTCAATTTCATCTAGAACACTGACATTGGTATTTTCTTTAAATTTTTGTAAAAATTAAGCGTTGTAATCTTGCTAATTGATGTATTAATGTGTTCAAAACATGTTAGAAGCTTTGCACTTTGTTTCTGTAAAGTTTTATATGAAAATTGTTGGCTGAATTGAGAACTCATTGTAGAGAATTAAGCCAATTTGGCTTTTCTCTGCACTGTTCGCGAAGCTGCTCTGTTCCTGTCCGCTGCTGGCGCAGCTGCGCAGGCAGTAAGGGTAGAAGTGGCGCAGCTGCGCCGCTGGGTTTTCGTAGGTTTGGCCCCTGCGCAGCTGCGCCGGTGTCAAGGCTAAAGGTGGCGCAGCTGCGCCGTGTCCCCATCAGTGGCAGTGACTTTAGTTTTTGTGCAGTGTTAATTCTAAGCTTAGTTTAATTATTCTATGACAATGAGCAGGTATCTAGCTGCTATAACATGTGTTATAATTTGAGAAAAAGGAAGTTCTGAAAAACTAATATGGTATTTAAATTATAAACTATAATTGTTTAATTGTACAATAAGTTACTTAATTATAATTTTATTAATTATAATTAAGAGTAAATGTTTAATTTAAATTATAATTTCTGTGAAATTATAATGTATAGAAGTTGATTTATTTTAATCAATTAGATGTTAATTTAAATAATAATTTATGTAATTATAATTTAATAAATGCATGTTTAATTATGGATTATAAATTGATAATTGCATGATTAATTATAATTTGTGTAATTAAATGCATGATGTGGTTTAATTGATTATAATTATTTATAATTTAAATGGTAATTATAATTTAAGTAATTATAATTTGATTAAGTGTTTGAATTATAATTGTTTAATTATAATTTAGTTAAATACATAATTGATTTAATTAACTATGTGATAATTTATTATTATTAGAGTGAGTTAACCATGAGGGTTAACCACTTATGTGAATTAGTTACGTGTTAACTAATTTAGGTTATTGTGATTGAATATATATGTGTAGGAAGTATTAAAGTACGTGAATTATGTTAAGTAGCTTGCGCTTAAGGCAAGTCTTCTAAACCCTAAACTCGTTAATTTTATGCAAGTTTTCTAAACTTAATCTTGTATAATTTCTGGAATTCATATATTTCAGACACCAGGGGTACTGTTTCACCCATGAGATTGCCATGAGATCGTAGATGGGACATGAGCCATACATACAACAAGACCGAACTGCCTCTGAAAACCCCTCCGGGTGGGTAATGCAGTGGGTAGCTGACCTCAGCGTCTCGGCCAATAACATCAGAATAATGGTGCTACCCTGCCTAAGGGCCCGAACCACAACTATCAACCCCACATCCAAATGGTCCAAGTGTAGCGGCATATAGACGTAGGATACGACGTACATCAGCAAAACGTGTATCCTGGCCAAATGCCACGCCTCTGCCGATACAATAAAATCCCCAGAATATCGATCGTAACTGTCAAGCTCACCAAACCGATCGATCAAAAAGTCAATGGAGATCACACGTCCAGAAATGATCTCATCCATAACTAGGTGAAGACCTGACATCCGTATAAACGGTCTCCTCATATCACTGATCGCCGTACGAGCGCATGGCACCTCTAAAGCTAAGCCAGTAAACCGTTGGTACTCCTCAAGGGTCGGAGTCAGCTCATGATGCCCAAAGCGAAAGACATGTCTGTCGGGTATCCAACAGGATAAGATGCCATCTATAACATCCAATATTCCCTCCACTTCTCAAAATGAACTCTTTGATCTACCTCTTGCCCTGATAAATTTGTCTCAAGGCCCTCCCAAAATTTTAGAAGTCACCCATGCTCAATTCATGGCGCGTCTGGATCAAATTACAAATATCACTACTCAGATGTCTCATGACATTGATGATAAGATCGAAAAGAACAACATTGACCTCTAGGATTATATGGATAAAATCATTACACTGTTCGTGGTTTACCTGGTGAAACGGGCTAAAAATTCAAAGGCAGCTCAAAGTTATGTTCACCGACATAATCGACCGTCTTTATGAGCGAGACAGAGTTTTCTTTGACACTCTAGTCGAGCATAAACAAGTTTTCTTAGCTCTTCAACAGCAGCATGAGTCCTCCCTCCAATCAGTGACTAGAAAACTTTTTGAGCTTAGTACCACATTCTCAGAATTTAAAAGCTCTATGGAACTGAACGTAACCATCAATGTAGCCTTGGTTGCCCAGAAAAGTGATTAATAAATTGCTCGCCAGAACAAGATTTGTGTTGCTATTGCCATGTCGTCCTCACAACCTAAAGAACTTGTTAATGCTGTTAGACATCTTTCCCGATTTCCTGAGGACAAAAAGGGGGAGAAAGAAAGGCAAGGAGAGAGACTTCCATCTAAGGGGGAGAAAGGGGAGAAATATCAAACTCAGGGGGAGAAACGAAAAAGGAATCAAAAGCAAATATCCATTACCCCTCCGATCTTTAGATCACCTCCTCATCCTCTATCCGGTATTTCTCTGGAGCAAGGTCGATCCTCTTCACGACAAGAATCTTCAGGTAGAGTCACCCCTACTGGTATTTATGTTCCCTCTAGTGATCCTACTTATCTTCTAAGAAATCTTCAAGGAACTCATGTCATAGGTGAAGAGAGAATGGACATATCACACCTTGGTCCAAGAGATTCTGCTGAAGAAATTAGAAGAAAAACGTATGAAGATAGAATCAGGTTTGATCGCAGAAAATAATCTGAGAAGAAATAGCTCTCAAAGGAAAAAGAGTCAAGGAGGGAAAATAAAGAGATTGTTCTAAATTGTTCAAAGTGAATTTTTGTTTTTGAAATCTTTTGAAATCATTCATGATACATTAATAAATTCATGTTTTTGATCTAAGAAATACAGTGGCATACTGTATTTTAAGGCATATTAACTTTCAAGCAACTACATCTTAGTTCTTGATGAATGGTATAAAACTACTAGTTTTGTCATCATTAAATAGGGGGAGATTGTTAGCGTTTATATATTTAAATTTAATGATGAATGTTGCTTAATGTATATTCATACCAATATGATTTGTAAAGTCCTTATTAATGATTTGATTCAATGTACAAGGACTTAGATTAGAAAGATTAAATTATATTAGGTTGATCTTGTTAAAGCTGATTTGATATACAGTTGTTAGGATTTACATTGTTCGTAAAGCTACTCTGCCATTTCGTAATGTGAAGATGGATCACAGAGTAAGCAATGCTCGAAATACATCATATGGGTCATAGAGCATTTGCAGCTATCATAAAGTTCACTACAAGTCATAAAGCATACTTAAGTTTCATAAAGTGGACAAAGGAATCAGAAAGTCAAGTAAAGGCCGTTGAGAAAAACCAGAACGTAGAGTACTCCGAGCAATTGCTGAGCAAAAGACTTATGTAAAGTTACTCAAGGATTGTTCAGTAATAAAAGATCATAAAGCTCACTCATAAAATGTTACCACAAAGTAACCATTGCAAAGGAGCACATCGTATAGTAAAACACTATGATTTAGCATCATCGTAGAGCATTCAAGTCTAACAAGATGACTGACATGGGAGCGCTGCTTATTGAAGGTTCCAATATATTCACCAAACATCCTTGGTTGAAATTGAAGATCAGAATATGTGTCTATCATCTAGGTTGGTGAAAGTAATACGTCAAAGGTGTTAGGTGAGAAAGCAGACTGATGTGACAGACGAACAAAAAAGGAGTTGTCACCTAGGTTTAAAACGTCCACATCAAGGATCCTAGAATATCTGAGCAATAAATGCATAAACGGACATCTAGCAACGGGAATTTTTTTAGCAAATTATAAAAGGCAACAAGGATTCAAACTTAAAGAATGACTTACACTAATCAAAAAGCCTAAACTCTGCAAAAGAAATAGAACAAACTCAACGATCCTAAATATCTAGTTTGAGCTATTAAGTACTTGAGAAGAAAAGTTTAACGTCATCTTAGCAACACTTCTCAACAAGAATCAATCAAGAGATCATCAGAGGGTTGAGAGTCCTTGTCTTAGTGACTAAATATCCAAATCTGCTGGACTTGAAGAGGTCGTAGTGTCCTTATCTTTGTGACTAAATATCCAAGTCTGCGGGGCTTGAAGAGGGTAGAGTGTCCTTGTCTGCGTGACTAAATTCTTAGTGGAATTCTTACTCGTGGAGTAGAAGAGTGGATTAGGAGTCATTCAGTTTCCGAACCACTTAAAATCTCCTGTGTCTTTACTTTAATGTTCTTACTTTCCATCTGCTTGCTTATATTATTTATCTTGCTAAATTCAGAACTAAGATTCTTTTTCAATCTAAAAGGAGATTTTTTTGAAAGTCATATTCCACTGTGCTTAATCAACCTGATTAACTAATACTTAGTAATATCTTATAAATAACCAAAAGTTTAAAAAGATATATTCAACCCCCCTTCTAGATCTATAAGTGCCTCTGAAAAATAATAATTTCCAGTATTGCGCAGTTTAATATTGCAGACAGGACAAATGTCCAAAATACCTTCCTTGTAAAAGTCCCCTGTAAGGATCGCAAAAGATCGAATATCCTTGTAAATAGGATTTATAGGAAATTATTTAATACATAGAGATTTTATTGAATATTTGTGTTTTATGTGACTTATGGTCATTATTTGATGCTGCTACGAATTATGTGAGCGTATTTGAGTGTTTAGAGGGTAAATGTGGAAAATAATTTTTTAAGAAAAAAAGACGTAAAAAAACTATTCACGCTAAAAACGCAAGCTCGTTTTTTCGAAATTTTGAATTACGGCATAACATTTATTCGGAAAGGGGGATCGGTGGCGAAATAGAATTTTTGAAAATCGAAAGTCGATTTTTCGGCTAACCTAGCGAATTATGAAAAGTAACTGAAAAATTTCGAAAACCTAACTGGATAAGAGAAATGTCTAACAAGAATCTTGTTGGACTAATTAAGTCTAATAATTTAAGGGTTTAGTTAGAAAATTTTAAGGTTTGGCTACTTTTGAGTTAAGAGGAAAAGATGAAAGTCAAGTCAATGGGTAAAGTGGCTTGGCTAAATGTGAGCCAAGGATATTATGGCTTGACTTTGTTGGGAAGCCATGGCTCAAGCCTTAGACAAAAAGCCAAGACTTGGAGCCAAAGTTTGGTATAGGTGATGTTTATCCCATGTGTTGAAATGAGGAGAGGATAAGGCTAGCACATGGGGATCATATAGGAGCACATGGGAGGGGCATGCGGGCCACATGGGGCCTTAAGTGGCCGGGAAAGAGAGCAAGGGGGAGGAGTATGGATAAATTGCTTCTTATCTAATACACCAACCAAACCAAGTGCCTTATTTTTATTAGTTAACCCCATATGAGCTCCTCTAACCTTAGTTCTAAGTTTATTTAAGTGGTGGGAGAATTGAATGAATTGCCAACACTTAGCAATTTCTTTTGTTTACCAATATTGTACAAGTGAGAGATAGCAAGAGAGAGAAAGAGAGACACCAAGAGAAAAGGTTGAGAGATCAAGAAAGAGAGAGGGCAAGATTTTGTGAGAGCCAGGGAGGATCAAGGATCACTCTTTGTTCATCAAAGCTAAGAAGAGGAATAAGAATAAGAACCCTAAGAGGTAAACCTTTGAACCATTATTTTTTCATCTCTTTATTTTACTTTGTTTTTGATAGTTGTTGGTGGTTGGTTATGAGTGAAGATCATGATGGATATTGAAGTTATAAGGTGGTTGTGAAGGATTTAATCTCATTAAACTACCCTAAAGATGCATGTTAAGTGAACTAAAGATTTACAATTTAAGCCCAAGCGTGAGGATGGATGAACAAGATAATAGTGGAATTTAATCGGACCTTATATGTATTTGTGTATATGTCATGGTATGATTTCAATAAATGAAATCATAACTAAGTAATTTGTGGAAATATTCCAAGTGGAATGGAGGAAAAATACGCTATAATGAAGTTATGATGAAATTTTCCATAAAAGGTGTTAATTGTAAGAAAACCCTAGCTTGGTACTCTTTTGAATCAAGTATATAGGTAGTTAATGTCTCTGGAAGATTATTTCTTCATAGGAGATATGTGTTTGGGTGAACATGTGAGCTATAGGCTCAAGAACGAGTTCAATCTGACTCCAGATGAAAAAGTTATGGAGTTTAGAAGATTTGTCGTTAAAACATCTTTCGGTGAAAAATAACTCCGAGAGGAGTTTTGAGCCAATTTCCCAACAAGTTAGAGACTTGTGAAAAAAATTTGTCTGCGGGGATTTGAAGAATTTGTTATAAGTAAGAAATAGAAGCAAGAACGAGCTCATTCCGATATCTGATGAGTAAGTTACGAGGTGTCAAATTCAGCGCGTTCAAGCTGTGTGAAATCAAAAATTTGGCTAAGTTTGGAAAAGGGAACAGAGGCTTCAGAGCCGTCAGCTCTGACCATAAGCTTATTTGAGAGCTGGCAGCTCTAGATACACAGAATTGAGAGCCGTCAGCTCTGAATATAGGGTAAATTAAAAGCCGGTCGCGCTGGTTCTGTAGAAGGTTGGAAAGTCTGAACATCCTTTAGTAAATTGGTCATAAATCTTTCGTACAAACTCCAATTGAGGTGATTCAAGATGATCCAAAAAGATAAAGAGTAGACCTACAACTTTCATTCTTTAAGTTTTGAGATTTGAGGTCAGGATCAAGGCCTAAAATGGGAATCTTTAGGATTGTTGTGTAATATGAGGCAAACTGTGGTGGTTTCTTTTGACCATTATGGTGTCGAGCCATGTTTGACTAGTATTTCCAAGTTCTAAGCATTGGACATTATGAATATAGTCTAGAAAAATGTAAAACAAGAAATGGTAGATGTTTTGGACGTGTTAATCGTACGCAATAGCGTGTCGATTAGGCGTTCGGGTTAGAAAAGTCGGGTGTATGACGAGCGAACGTCGAAACACTGAGTCAAATGTTAATGAACTTTAATAGTGTTCTGATTCTTATGAAATGGACATTACAAAATATGAAATAGAGTTAGAATAAACCATGAGTGACGTTTATACATGGCTAATTGGTGCGCTGAATGTGTAGGACTTACAAAGGGCGATTAATGCTAAGGTATAGAAGATGCTTGAGGCAAGTATTCTAACTCCATTCAACTTTGGATTTGAATGTAGTTTTTAAGAACATATAAGTATATTCTTATGAATAATTTGTATGTATGCTATGTTTTGCACAGTAATTGGATATTGTGAAAATCCAGACTTATACACACTCTTTGTTGGTTGTATAGGTGTTCAACTATGCTATAATGCATCAAATATTTAAAGCTTTGTTATAACGCATGAAATGTTCAAGTTTTCAAGTTCTGATATGCATGAACTATTTAAAGAAGTATGACAATGCCATTAATATCGGTTAGACACCTGTTTTAACTTTTCAATAATCGAAATAAGATCTTTTGAATCGTAATTGAGTTTAAGTAAAGTATCCAAACCAATTTCTACTTGGTACGGATTCAGTCTGAGAATAAACAACCCTAATATTGGGGGGGGGGGGAAATGTTTTATGTTGTCGACATGAAATGTCAAGTGACAGAAGAACGCAAATTAAATCACTCGCTATGTAGTATTGATCAATACAGGGTACAATGGGCTGATCACCCAACGTACTCGTGAGTCATGACGGTTTATAGCGAAATAACTGTGTAAACCCTTTCAAAATGATAATGAAAGTTCGAGGTCTTATGACCGCTCAGCTAAAGTCACTACGTTGTTTCAAAAATATGTTTTGAAAACAAAGAAAGTAATTTTCTATTATTTGAAATATATTCACAACTTTTGTTCAGTTGTTGAAGGTTTAGAAGTATGAAAGCATGATTCTTGATTTTGTTGTTTTATATTCAACTGTTATACTTGTTGGGCATGTAAATGCTCATTCTTGCTTAAAGTTAAATGTTTTCAGCGAAAACTGAGCATATAGAAGGTTCTTGAAAGTGTAGGATTGCGGAAACATAATCAAAGCATACAATCTAATTGTAATAATAGCGAAAGCATGCAAAATAGCAATTTAAAATTTTCAGCAATCCCATTGTATGGCCTTATGTAATATCATTAATTGAGGAAGGATAAAGATATACTTTTGAAGCGTGTAAAATTTTGATGAAGACTTCAAATTTCAATCTTTGCTCCTTCGGGATCTCTCAAATCCTCGATCACACGTTCATCACAAAGTGCATGAACCGCCAAAGAGGTATCCACCTAGAGGAATAAATTAAAGATGTGATTTTATATTCAACTTGATCTTGGGTGGCTAGCCCTGTGACGCCCCCAAATCTGGGTACCTTCAAACCCAAGACATGGTGCTACATGGTGCTACAATCTACTCATACATTCAATTGAGGACATCAATATCAATGCATAAGTTTACTAATTATTACATTCTATTAAATTCCTTCCCAAGTATTCGTAACCAATACATTGTTCTGTGTCATAATATCAGTAAATACAATACTAATACTATGCTATTACAAAGGTCACTACTTGTCCAGCTTGGACTTGCCTTTGTCTTTACTGGATCCTTCAGTCCGTTCGTTCTTAGCTGAAATCATTTAGTTTTAAGCAAGAATGAGCATAAATAGCTCAGCAAGTTAAACAGTATATCCTGAAATCACAAAATCAAGAATCAAATTCCTTGGTCTTCAATAACTGTACAATAGTTATGAAGTACTACCTCCATCCCACAAAAAGTGCTTTTTTAGGCTTACCATTTTTTTTCAAAATAAGTGATGTGTTAGAATTTCAATACAATTTTTATAATATTTTTCCATATGTGCCCTTATGCAACCAATGGTATTTATTGCGTATTTATTGGAAAGTTGAAAGGTTGAAGAAAGAGAAAGAGAGACCAAAATGCAATAAAAAAAAGTCTCAAACAAAACAAACAAAGTATATTAAGGGTATTTTTGCCATTTTAGCTTGTGTATTGGTATGTGTGATTTAAGCTAAAAAACACTTATTATGGGACGGAGGTAGTACTTAAGAATAATCAAAATATCATTTTGATTCCTTTAAAACCATTCCCAAGGACTTTATAGCCTCTTTGGAATCCATTTTGGTCAATGACCATGAACCATATATTTTAGTTCTCATTCATGAAAGGAACAACCCAGCACGAAGGCCGTAAGTTCGATATAGCTTACGAGCACATCTAGGTGATCAGCCTGTAGTACTCTATGTTGATCAACACTCATACATTAAACGTGTTTACGTTTAATTGGTGGCAACCTCACGTGCCTGTCGAATTAACGACGTTTAAAACCTTTGTTTTATTCATACTCAGGTTTACCTGAGAATTCGTACCAAGCAATTGGCATAGGATCACAACATTATATATATTTTGGAAAGATTTGTGGAAAAACCCACCAAAATATGCTAAATTTCAGTCTAGCCGAATCAAATGGCATCGATTATTCAATAACAGTTTATGCATAAGCAATTATGCACAATGACCTCTTGTCCAACCATAATATATAGACAAGAGTTTAGAAAACTTGCATTCATAGTAAAGTATGAACGAAGTTAGAAAACTTGCCTTTGCGTCTTCTAAACCTTTACACGTAGTCTATTCAGTCTTTACAACGTCTACAAAGCATAACACAAAGCATACCTATGAGAATTCATCATCGATATACCAAGTATAGCCTAACTTCTCCTTCTTGTATAACTTAATCGAAATGTTAAATTAATAATATTCATTTAAGTTATTTAATGTCTATTACGGGTTATTAACATCCTATGTTATAAACCAACTCTTCTTAATCATCACTAGGCATGATGATTAAACGAGTATTTAACTTGTTCCTTAACTTAAGTTTAATTACATTTATTTAACATTTAATTTTCATAAACTCTTACTTAAACATGTTGTTTAAGGTTTACATTACATCATTTACTAGCCCCTTAATGATATGCAAAAGGTTAAGTAATTATTAACAATGTCAACTTTTCTTCCATGCTGGCGCTGCGGCGCCAGATATTGCCCTTGGAGTGACGCTGCAGTGCTACTCTCTAGAGCTTTCTCCTAGGTGTGGCACTGCGGCACCGACTTAAGCCTATTGGCTGGCGCTGTGGCGCTAGCTCTGCAACTTAGAAAAATTTTCTAAGTCTTTAAAAATTCTGAAATTCTAGAGTCCGTAACTTGATCGTTATAACTCAGAATTGGTTCGTTCCAAAGCCAAAAGTTCATAAACGACATGCTCTACCATCCTATCAAGTCCGAATTCATTTCCGAATCCGTCGGCTAGAAAATCACCGATTAGTCCATTTTTTTTACATTTTCGTTAAACGTTCGTGAACGTTCGACTCTCAAATCTTCGTTTTAAGTCGGAATCAATCCGTTCTTTCCCTCACAAGTCGTATTTACCTAAATTCACATGTTGCAATCGAAGACTATCATTTTCGATGCTCACGGTGACTTTTAACTTCTAATCCGAGAAATTTACGTTTTCGACGATTATCGTCTAATCGCGTAACTTTTGCTGAATCTTCGTTCTTCATTATTATTACTCCAAACCACTTGGAATCAATCCCATGGTTGATTATTACTAATTCTAATCATTCAAAACATTTAAGTTTTTTCATGGTTTCACATGTTCATTAGTCCATTTCCTATGTATTCATTAAGTCCATTATTAGTACCTAATTAATTCTTAGTCTTCCATCATGCATGGCTTGTTAAGGTTCTTAGTTCACTATTAAGCCATCCTTATAACTTCTTAGGGTTCAAGCTTTCTTTAACACTTCTCTATCAACACTAATATTGAAAGAAAAGAAAGTTTTACATATTGTTCCTTATGGGAATACTTTTAAGGTTCTTGGTGGAGTGAGTAGGAATACTCAAAGCTTTCTTAATCCCCTTGGTTGATGAAATGTCTTCACAAACACAAGCTAGCTTCTCTTCTTATCTCTCTCTCTAGATGTTAGGATTTCTCAAACAACTAAAATATGAAGACAAGGCTCTCTATTTATAGAGTTGGCAAGGCTTAGGGTAGAAGAGTCATTTAGGCCCAACCTCCTCTACTATTCCCACCTCCTCTCCTTTCTTTCCCACCAAGTTAAGGTCCATGTGCAAGCACATGGCCAACCATGTCCCCCCCTTTGTGCTCCCACATGCTCCCATGTGGCCTTGTTCCCCCATGTCCAACATGGGTTGTGGGTTGAATCATGGGTTAAAACCACCCGTTTACCCAATGGTTCGACACACGGGTCAAACTTATCAACTTTTAATTCCAATTCAATTCGTTTTAACGTATTTACTCTGTATAAAAATTTGTATTGTACGTTGTATAATTCTCGTATTCTCTCCGTATTATTCTTGTATAATATCTCATATTATACACGTATTCTTTCCGTACAGTAATTATTTATTATTATACGTAAACAATTATTTCATTAGATCACTTTCCTTAACCGTTAGAATTTTAAGTCCCTACGAGAAAACTTCGTGAGTCATAAATGAAATATTATTACATATTCCATCTCTTATCGAAATCCTATCATTACGCGTTTCTCGAAATTTCAAAATAAATTCTCGAGCAGAAACGGATAAATAGTGATTCCCGTACTTTTCCTCTCGAAAAAACTTTTCTCGGCTAACTTAACTTTTCACGGTATATTACCGTCAAATCTTTCAACAGAACGTCATTCTGACATTCCGAACTCTCGAAATGACATAGGGTCTCAAACCCTAACCCTTAGGGTCAAACCCTAACCCTTAGGATTGAATAGTGTCTATTTTATCTTTTCCCAAAAATATTTTTATTCTCGGAAATCTTTTGTTTTCGTCTTATAAATTCATATCATTTATTCCTAGCACGTAGCCAGAATCCTACTCATTTCTGCATTCTCTAGGTCATAAAATGACCTACAATTTACTTACTCAGTTTAATAAACAAACAATCCAAATTTTATTCAATAAATCAAATAAAAATTCATTTACATAAACGTTCGATTTTCTCGGGTGTTACAAGCCCTAATTCTCTCTATCCTAACACTTTAGGGATTTGAGAATGCTTGCAAGAGAGATGCAAGTTGCAAAAGTTGCATTAGTCTTTCCCACAATAAGACTCCTCTTATTTAAAGACTAACCATAATCCTAAACCTTTTAGAATTTAGGGTTTTAATTTAATTCCCAAGGAACTAAATAAAATTATAATAATAATAATAATAATAATAATAATAATAATAATAATAATAATAAGACTCCTTATTTATTTATAATATAGTATTTCTCCAAATACTTAATTATAAATATTAATATTTGTCCAAATACTATATTATTATTATTTAGTCAATTTAATAATAATAATAATAATAATAATAATAATAATAATAATAATAATAATAATAATAATAATAAGATGACTAATCTTATTAATTTATAATATTAGTATTTCTCCAAATACTTAATTATAAATCTTAAGTTATTTAATTTATTCCACTTATAAATTAAATACACTTAATTTATTATTATTAAGTTGATCATTTCTAAAATAATATTTCTCCATGTAGACACTCGAAATTTCGCTTTCTTTGTACTAACCTTACAGAAGGGCAAAAGCATAATTTTACTTCGGAGACAACCCCGAGGTAGGGCAAAAGAATCAGGTCATCCCAGAGACAACCCCGTGAATGATTCAAAGGACCAATGACGTCCGAACATGTCGCGAACCGAATGAGGATTGCCAAGTTGAGACAGTGTCCGCCGAAAACCAACTCAGTAAACCTCGAACTGCATGCCATCAAAGATAAACCAGTTAACTGCTGCCTGGAACTGGAAGATATATCTCAGCTACCAGCATTATCTTCCAGGACCCCGACTCAGTAAGACTCGATTTGATTCCGCTGCATTCCGCTAAGACTTTCTGAAATTTCAGTCTGCGCGGGTCAACTTCCTCTGAACTGGGACCAAAGGAACCCACTTTGAGACGGCGGGCCCCGCCTAACCCAGCCACATCCATACATGCGGCTAGCCGCATGCATGTATGCGACTGGCTCGTGCAGGTTAAAACACCAACTTTGAGCTCATTTGAGAAAAGAGGAGAGATAGTTTTAGAGAGAGAAAAACATTTCTAGAGAGAGAACCCCTCGGGTTGAACTTGTATACACCAACTTGGAGCTATTTCATCTTGTTTAGCATCTACTTGGAGCCCCGGGAGTGTTCTACGTTGACCCCGGGAGTTAAAATGCTTGTTCACCCTTCCCCCAAGGTGAAAAAACGCTCTTTCTAGCTACGTTCTTTGTAAATGTTGTTCAATGTACTAGATTGATGATGTATATTGTTTAAATCTAGTTAAACTTGTTGTTTTATAAGCATATTGTGTAATAGTTGATTGATATTGCATTTCTATCGGTTATATTGTGCTTATTGCGTTGTAAATCAAGTACGGAGGCTAGATCTAAGTCGAATCTATCCTTTGAGTGGTTATTAAGCATGAAACTTTAACCCGTATGCTAGATTGGTTTAGATCCATGATAGATCTATGTATTTATTATTTTAAAAGGTCCCGGTTATCCCGTATATCCCTAGATTTGTATCTAGAGGCGAAAGGGGTCCAAAATGGCATGAAATGGTGATTTCAACCGATGAAATCATCTAATATCAAAGCCTAGGACATTGTATATATGTATTCCCGCATAAATAATGTGAGCCTAGGAATCCCGGTGTTGAGATCCCCGATTGGATCCCGACTTGATTCCCACGATGGACCGATTTTTATGATGTAATGTTTAAATAACGCAAATATCATTGTATATGTAATATTTGGGTCTTGAAAACGAGCTCAAGGGGTTAGTCCCGAGAAATCGGATTCAAGATCCCGTGATAGTGAAAACTTTAATTGTGGGTGCTCGGTTTCATCGAGATGGCTCTATTGCCCGATGATGATCCAACCCTTTTGACGCTTTTTACATGCATATCATCAAAATGATTTCTAATAAAATCACAAAGAGCTTTCAATAATAATAAAGCGGGTCGGGAATAGATATGAGATCATAAATGGAAGTATCAAAAGACCTCGATTCCTATTTGATGAAGGATTTGAAAACTTTATTTTCAAAAAATCATTGATATATATTGTGTTCTAAAAATAAACTTTTATATAAATTAAATTCTTTGTGCATAGGGTTAAAGTGGTACAACACTACTTTCATAATAATTACATAGACTAAAAATCAATATTGGAAGCATCACAGATCCTTGATTACTATTTGGGCGAAGCATTTGAAAACCTTGTGTTTTCCCAAAATATCATATAAAATGTATATTTTGTCTAAAAATTAACTTTTGCTAAGATCAAACTCTTCGTACATATGTGCAAAAGAGGAACGACACTACTTCCAAAATAACTCACAAAGAGTCTTAGAATAAACCTTTTTAAATAAAATACACACACACACACACACACACACACACTTTATGCACAAAAAATCAATAAGATGCGGTACCGTGTTTTCACGGGAGTCGGGGGGTGCTTAACACCTTCCCCCCGCTTAACCTAGCCTCTGAATTCCACGAATCTTGGGTTTCAGACCAATCTTTTGGAATCACATATTGGACCATATTGCAAAAAATATTAAAACTCGGATGAGTTGGTACATCCGTGTAAACCATACCAACTGGCGACTCTTTCTCAATCGGTCCAATCATAAAATAATAAACTCAATCTTTTTCAAAGTCATCGACACTTATGTCGGTACCGCTTTTCTAAAACCTCACCCTTTAATAAAATCCAAAGACATAGCGAATGGAAAATGGAAAAAACAAAACAACACAAACTTAGGAAGGATGAACTTTAGATTTTTCCCGGCGTCGACAGGTGGCGACTCTGCTGGGGATTAAAGAGGGCTTAAGTCGCGTTCAATCTTTTTGATTTTCATTTTGCATGTGCATCTTGTGTGAATGATCTTTGTGTGTGAAATTTGTCTCAATCTTTAAGCATTTTTTGTATTAGTGCCTCGCACAATATATTACTGCTTCGCACAATGTAATCATAATTGCATACGGTGAGAACGTTTGTAACGACCATGAATTTTAAACTCCTTATTAATTAAATATGTGATTTAATTTTAACGAGTTAGTTTTGTGAGTTTATTTAAATCTTATGTGATTATGTGAGATAGAGAATATGCAAATAAATTGCTAGAAATATTTAAAGGAAGTCACTAATGGTTTATTTAAATTAGTGGACTAGTCCTGAGACTTTAATGATTGTAGTGTGCATACAAGCCAATCATGTATGATGACAAAGCACATACTTTGTAAACAATCTTATTTATTTATTAATAAAATATTCATTTAAGGCATATAATTATCTACATGGTGCTATTTTTTATAATATGTAAATAACCCATAGTTTTAAGCAATGCTTTTAGAATCATGATGAGATCATGATAATGAGATCTAAATTCTTAGAAAGCTTAAAAACTAAAATAGTTCCCAATTGTGGGATTACTAAAATGGGAATTAGTAAATCCGGATAGATTGGTACATATGTTGCTTGCTCATTGGATGAGGATGACTGATCTCATGGTCATTTGTGTGGCGACACTAAAGCAAGTATGTAGGTGCTTATTGGAGAATAAGTTCACTGAACGTGACTCGCTATGGAATACCTAATGGAGTTTTACTCGCCTGTCAATAGGAATTCCTAATGTGATAGTAGTACATGTGATCCTTGGACTTGAGATTATCATAGTATCTTGTATGTAATAAATTAGACTTTGACTAATTCCTTAAGGCCTTTTAAGGCATATATAGGGTATGCTTGGGTATAATGAGTTACATATGGAGATAATGAATGATCAATAAAGAATCTACCACCTCTAGTAAAAGAGGAGATATGTCCTATGTGATTCGTTAAATGACAACCCAGGAATCCTTGGCCAAGGTAGAATGAAATTAGAAAGAGGTTTTTAATTTGCATTATTTGGAGTTGTGCATTTTCTAAGCGAAATACATATGATTAAATAAATTAAGACTTGACAGTAAATCCATGTCTTATATTTAATTGGGACATTGTATGGTGGAAGGATTGAATTGTACGGTAACTATTAACTCACAGGTTCTTTTATGATTAATGTTGAAATCTATATTATCTGGAAAGTCGTTGATCGCTAGGGAGGCTTATCCCTATTGTAGAATAAATGTTATTTATTTAAATAGATTATTAGTTTAATTTGTTTATTTAAATAAGATTAGAATTGTTCTAATTGATTTATTCACAATCGGTTTAATATGGAGAACCTAAAGGGTCACACCATAAAAGGAAGAAGAATTATTTAAGAAGAAAATGGCTTGACAGTAATAATGCATTAAGTATAATTAATTTAATCTATGATGATAGAATAAATTAAATAGCTTAATGTTTATTATTTAATATTTTAGAAATATTAAATATAAATTAATAAGAGGAGTCTTATTAATATTATTATTATTATTATTATTTTAATTCTAAAAGAGTTTAGGAATTAATATAATATCAGTACTCTCTCTCAATCCTAATAAAGATTAGGATATAAATTAATTAAAAGTATTTAATTAATTAATTAAATAAAACCCTATTCTAATTGGATTAGGAGGGTTAACCTAATATCTATATAAGAGAGTCTTATATCAGAAATAAGGAACGTGAATTTTTCAAGAGTTGAGAGTACACATATTCTATAGAGATAGAAACAAGGGTTAAGCCAATAACCCATCTTACTGAGTTCTTCATCTTCCTTGGTGGATCACCGTTAGAGGCCAAACATTTGGGTGGCTGACATTGATCAAGGGAAGGAGCCACTACAGAGGAATCAAAGGAATCAAAGGAGTAGAACTTATACCTGAGAAAGCTTGTATCTTCAAAGGTATAATTCTATTTTTCTCCTTCCTCATTCACTGATAATTGATGCATAAGAATGATCATGGTAATGGGTTTGTATAAATTTTTGAAAACCTAGTTTTTACGCTTCTGCCCTATTTATGTGATTTGATTGCATGATTGCGTTACGTACAAACCCAACAATGGTATCAGAGCCAATCTTGTGCTAATTATCAGTCTATGTGATTCCATACATGTATAATATGCTATTGGATCGAGTTCTGGGCAACAAAATTTTTTCTGATTCTGCGAAGCTGCGCCGGTTCCTGGCCTTCTTGCTGCGCAGCTGCGCCAGTGTCTTGTACTGGTTTTCATGCTGCGCAGCTGCGCCGGTTCCTGGCCTTCTTGCTGAGCAGCTGCGCCGGTGTCTTGGCCTGGTTTTTCATGCTGCGCTGGTTCTTTTTATATTCCTGGCGCAGCTGCGCCACTAACAGAATCTGAATTTTTTTTTGTTTTATTTAATTAAATGAATGATTTATTTAATTAATAAAGGTTTAAAATAAAGATATTTATTTTATATGAAATGAGATTTCAGAATTGGTAAAATTAAAGAGTTTAATTTGGAATTGTTTTTTGAATGAAATAAAGGAGTTTATTTTTCCAAAAAACAAAGTTTAGCAAACTTTTGCCCATTAACTGATATTAATACATATATGGAATGAATTTACTTTCATGAGATGAATAAGTTTTATCGATACGTATGATGATATGTATGGTAATAAAAGGGATTGATTATGGACTATGACCAATGTGATTGGATTTTATTTTGGATGAATGCTTAAATGTATGAGTTTTATAAAATGGGGTCTGCGTACCTCGTCTTCTCTGATTTTATTCTCGGTGTAAAATTCTATCTCCCTTCTATGTACTTCCCCTTGACTGCTGATCAAGGTTTCTATTTAAAAATAATTTATGTAATAGAGATAGTTAGAATTATCTTGAAGAAACTGGAGACCAAGGAGCAAGGAGCGCGTGAAGACCCGTTTGTATGGAGCCCAGGTTTAAATGTAACAGTTACGTTTAAATTTAAATTTTTGCACTCCTAGGTTTGACCTTTTGGTTCACTTGGTGGCTCTAGTGAACCAAACTAGAATAAAAGTCCATAATCAATCCGGGTAGAATATAGTATTCTATATTGCATACTAAATATTATATATATTATATTTTATACAAACATGCTTAGCATGTTTAATAAAATGACGCGTATTTTATATATATATATGTGCATGCGCGCTTAAAAAGATGAGACAAATAATAACAAACCCCTCAAAGAAATATTATTAAGTCTGAAGCGTTCAAATGATATTTGGAATATCGAACGTCGCCTTCTAGCATGATTAGTTAATAGAGTATTAAATATTTAATATGAGTTTGTTGTGCTATCCACAAGGCGAGTATTGAATATTTAAGATGTTAATTAATCACATTTGATGCTTATCAAGAAAATTGAACTATCTAGTCTTGTTGTGCTATCCACAAGGACGAAAATTTTTCTTTTTTGAATTTATGGAAGTGCTAGGCTGGACTTAACTTAAATCATTTTAGTTCGGATGTGCACACACATGACCATTATGATTTAAGAGGCAAAATAAAAGGAGTTACATGGTGATGTAATTGACAAGAGTTGTCTACCTATTTATTTGTATATCGCTTGTTGTGTTATCCACAAGGTTATATACATTTGAAATGGGATCCTTAATCTCACTAGCAAATCTTTAATTAGATGTTGCCGAACTATATGAGTGAGGGTAATATAGTTTGATGAAAATAGTGGGAGATACCAATTTAAAATAAAGACCTAAATTTATTTTGGTATGCAAAGTTAATAAAATGAATGTTTGCTAAAATGTTATCTTTTCACATGCAGAATTTTAAAAATGTCAAAATCACTAATCTCACTACGAAGCATACTTGATGCAAATAAGCTTATCGGCCCGAATTATGAGGACTGGCTAAGAAATCTGAGAATTGTTCTCACTACTGAAAAGATTTCTTATGTCCTAAACTCACCTGTCCCTGGAACTGTTCCAGAAACAGCCTCTGAGGAAGAGATTGCCACCATTGTAACGTGGCAAGATGATGCATCTGTGGCTCAATGCATCATGCTCGCATCCATGAATAACGAGCTTCAGTGTCAGCACAAAAACATGGATGCTCCTACTATGTTGATTCACCTCAAGGAGTTGTATGGTGAACAAAGTAGGACTGCTAGATATGAGATATCTAAGGAGCTCTTCCGATCTCGGATGACTAAGGGCAAAGTGAACATAAAGGAACAAAAGAAATCTGATCCAGCTAGCAAAGGAATGTGCTTCCATTGCAACGAGCCGGGTCATTAGAAGAGGAACTGCAAGAAGTTTCTGGCAAAGAAGAAGCTTGGAGAAGCTTCGACTTCCAATCAAGGTTTGTTCATGATTGAAATTAATTTTTCAGAAAGTTAAAATTCTACTTGGGTATTGGATACCGGCTGTGGTTCTCACATATGTAATAATGTGAAGGGACTGGTCAGAAGTAGAAAGCTGAACAAAGATGAGGTGATCCTACGAGTGGGAAATAGAGCAAAAGTTGCTGCATTAGCTGTAGGAACTTATTGTTTAGCAATGCCTTCGGGCAAATCCATTTATCTTAATAATTGTTATTATGTTCCGAATATTATTAAAAATATTATTTCAATTTCTGTATTGGATATGGAAGGTTTTGACGTTATTATAAAGAACAATGGTTGTTCTATTTATAAAGACGATGTTTTATATGGTATTGGAAATTTGCGAAATGGACTTTACACACTTGACTTACAAGAAAATATATTTCAAATTGAACAAATTAAGAAAAGAAAAAGAGATGATATTAATTATACCTATATGTGGCACTGTAGACTCGGTCATATCAATGAAACAAGATTATCCAAGTTGCATAAAGATGAGCTCCTCAAGCTATCTGATTATGAATCATATCCAACTTGTGAATCTTGTCGCATGGGTAAAATGACTAAATCTCCTTTTAGTGGAAAAGGAGAGAGAGTTACAGAGTTGTTGCATTGATTCACACAGACGTTTGTGGACCTATGACAACAAGTGCACGGGGTGGGTATTCTTATTTTATTACTTTCACTGATGATCACTCAAGATTTGGATATGTGTATTTAATGAAATACAAATCAGAATCACTTGAAAAGTTCAAAGAGTTTAGAAGTGAGGTAAAGAAACAAACGGGCAAGAGTATTAAGATACTTCGATCAGATCGAGGTGGAGAATACTTAAGCAATGAGTTTCTCAATTGCTCAGAGAAAATGGTATAATCTCACAATGGACTCCTCCAGGTACACCATAGTTAAATGGAGTATCTGAAAGGAGAAATCGAACACTGTTGGACATGGTTCGATCCATGATGAGTTTTACCGACCTTCCAATTTCCTTCTGGGGATATGCCCTAGAAACGGCTGCATACCTACTTAACAAGGTGCCTACCAAATCCGCCCCAAAGACTCCATATGAGATGTGGAAAGGGAGGAAACCAAATCTTAAGCATGTTAAGACTTGGGGTTGTCCATCTTATGTCAAAAAGTTTGAAAATGATAAGCTACAGACTAAATTCGATAAGTGTAGATTTGTGGGATACCCTAAAGAAACCGTAGGGTATTATTTCTATCATCCAACTGATCAAAAGGTGTTTGTTGCGAAACATGCTACCTTCTTGGAGAAAGAGTTTATCCATGAAGGGGTCAGTGGGAGCAAGATATATCTTGAAGAAGTTCAAGAACCACAAGTTACCACGGACCAAAGTCAGGTACCTAACCAAGTAGAAGAACCTACTGTACCACACCCTGTTCGTAAATCTGGAAGAGTACCGAAGATACCTGACAGGTATGGATTCGTTATAGAGGATGACGATGAGGTACACATCATGAATGATGATGATCCATTGAATTATGAACAGGCTATGAGTAATAAAGACTCAGGAAAATGGCTTGAAGCCATGAAATCCAAAATGGACTCCATGTATGAAAACAAAGTATGGTCTTTGGTTTCACCACCTGAAGGTATTAAACCTATTGGGTGTAAATGGGTTTTTAAGAAAAAGACTGGAGCAGACGGAAAGGTAGAGACCTATAAGGCCCGACTGGTTGCAAAAGGTTTCAAACAAAGACAAGGAGTTGACTATAATGAAACCTTCTCACCAGTAGCCATGCTCAAGTCCATTCGGATTTTGCTTGCGATTGCAGCTTACAACGACTATGAGATCTGGCAGATGGACGTGAAAACGGCCTTCCTCAATGGGAAACTTGAGGAGGATGTGTATATGACACAGCCAGAGGGATTTATTTCAAAAGTTGGAACAAATCAAGTCTGTAAGCTACAACGATCCATTTATGGGTTGAAGCAAGCTTCTCGTAGATGGAACATTCGTTTTGATGAGACAATCAAAGAGTTTGATTTTATCAAAAATGAGGATGAACCATGTGTATACAAGAAGGTTAGTGGGAGAGCAGTATCATTCCTTGTATTATATGTTGATGATATATTACTGATAGGGAATGACATTCCTATGTTACAATCCATTAAAATCTGGTCATCTAAAAACTTCTCCATGAAGGACTTGGGTGAAGCATCCTATATTTTGGGGATAAAGATCTATAGAGATAGATCTAAAAGGATGCTCGGCTTATCCCAAGGAACGTACATTGATACGATGCTAAAGAGGTTTAGCATGGAAGATTCCAAAAGAGGTCTCATGCCGATGAGCCATGGAATAAATCTCTCCAAGAAATAGGCCCCAAAGACACCTGAGGAGAGAGATCGTATGAGTAAGATCCCTTATGCTTCTGCAATAGGATCTATCATGTACGGTATGATATGTACTAGACCGGATGTTGCTCACGCACTTAGTGTAACAAGCAGATACCAGTCGAATCCAGGAGAAGAGCACTGGAAGGCAGTGAAAAATATCCTAAAGTACTTGAGAAGGACTAAAGATATTTTTCTTGTCTACAGTGGGTCTGCATTAAAACTCGAGGGATTCACAGACTCAAGTTTTCAAACAGACCAAGATGACAGTAAATCTGTTTCAGGGTATGTGTTTACCTTAAACGGAGGTGCAGTGAGTTGGAAGAGTTCCAAGTAGCAAACGGTTGCTGATTCAGTGACAGAGGCAGAGTATATAGCTGCAAGTGAAGCTGCAAAGGAAGCTGTTTGGATGAAGAAGTTCATAACTGAACTTGGTGTGGTTACTAGCATTGGAGAAGCAGTTCCCGTATACTGTGACAACACCGGAGCGGTTGCACAGGTTAAGGAACCCAGGTCTCATCAGAAATCTAAACACGTGTTGCGGCGATTTCACTTGATCAGGGAGATCATTGAAAGAGGAGACGTCACCTTGGAGCGTGTAGACTCTCAAGACAACATTGCAGATCCATTTACTAAAGCTTTAACACAACAGCAGTTTGATCGTCACTTAGAGAAGATGGGTATGAGATACCATGGCGATTGGCTTTAGTGCAAGTGGGAGATTGATAGTAGTGTGCATACAAGCCAATCATGTATGATGACAAAGCACATACTTTGTAAACAATCTTATTTATTTATTAATAAAATATTCATTTAAGGCATATAATTATCTACATGGTGCTATTTTTTATAATATGTAAATAACCCATAGTTTTAAGCAATGCTTTTAGAATCATGATGAGATCATAATAATGAGATCTAAATTCTTAGAAAGCTTAAAAACTAAAATAGTTCCCAATTGTGGGATTACTAAAATGGGAATTAGTAAATCCGGATAGATTGGTACATATGTTGCTTGCTCATTGGATGAGGATGACTGATCTCATGGTCATTTGTGTGGCGACACTAAAGCAAGTATGTAGGTGCTTATTGGAGAATAAGTTCACTGAACGTGACTCGCTATGGAATACCTAATGGAGTTTTACTCGTCTGTCAATAGGAATTCCTAATGTGATAGTAGTACATGTGATCCTTGGACTTGAGATTATCATAGTATCTTGTATGTAATAAATTAGACTTTGACTAATTCCTTAAGGCCTTTTAAGGCATATATAGGGTATGCTTGGGTATAATGAGTTACATATGGAGATAATGAATGATCAATAAAGAATCTACCACCTCTAGTAAAAGAGGAGATATGTCATATGTGATTCGTTAAATGACAACCCAGGAATCCTTGGCCAAGGTAGAATGAAATTAGAAAGAGGTTTTTAATTTGCATTATTTGGAGTTGTGCATTTTCTAATCGAAATACATATGATTAAATAAATTAAGACTTGACAGTAAATCCATGTCTTATATTTAATTGGGACATTGTATGGTGGAAGGATTGAATTGTACGGTAACTATTAACTCACAGGTTCTTTTATGATTAATGTTGAAATCTATATTATCTGGAAAGTCGTTGATCGCTAGGGAGGCTTATCCCTATTGTAGAATAAATGTTATTTATTTAAATAGATTATTAGTTTAATTTATTTATTTAAATAATATTAGAATTGTTCTAATTGATTTATTCACAACCGGTTTAATATAGAGAACCTAAAGGGTCACACCATAAAAGGAAGAAGAATTATTTAAGAAGAAAATGGCATGATAGTAATAATGCATTAAGTATAATTAATTTAATCTATGATGATAGAATAAATTAAATAGCTTAATGTTTATTATTTAATATTTTAGAAATATTAAATATAAATTAATAAGAGGAGTCTTATTAATATTATTATTATTATTATTATTTTAATTCTAAAAGAGTTTAGGAATTAATATAATATCAGTACTCTCTCTCAATCCTAATAAAGATTAGGATATAAATTAATTAAAAGTAATTAATTAATTAATTAAATAAAACCCTATTCTAATTGGATTAGGAGGGTTAACCTAATATCTATATAAGAGAGTCTTATATCAGAAATAAGGAACGTGAATTTTTCAAGAGTTGAGAGTACACATATTCTATAGAGATAGAAACAAGGGTTAAGCCAATAACCCATCTTACTGAGTTCTTCATCTTCCTTGGTGGATCACCGTTAGAGGCCAAACATTTGGGTGGCTGACATTGATCAAGGGAAGGAGCCACTACAGAGGAATCAAAGGAATCAAAGGAGTAGAACTTGTACCTGAGGAAGCTTGTATCTTCAAAGGTATAATTCTATTTTTCTCCTTCCTCATTCACTGATAATTGATGCATAAGAATGATCATGGTAATGGGTTTGTATAAATTTTTGAAAACCTAGTTTTTACGCTTCCGCCCTATTTATGTGATTTGATTGCATGATTGCGTTACATACAAACCCAACATTTAATATCAGAGAATTGATAGGATTATTAATAATTAAATATTCAATTTATTTGAATATAGTGGCAAGATTTGAACCTATTGATTAATTACAATTATGAGTAATTGATAATGTATTGATTAATAATTATTATAAACAAATAATAATTAATGAGTAAGAGATTAATAAATATAATAATATTATATTTACTTGATTAATTATTTTATACAAGCATGCGATATGTTAAACCTTAATATATGGTAGTTTTCTATATTGTATATAATACAATGTGACCTTTGATATGGCTATGTATATTATATATAGACTATATAGTAAAATTAATTTTATTATGTGAGTAACATAATAGTATGACTTATGTAACTTGATATTTGTGCGTAGAATTTTAATGAACACCCTATTATCTTATATTAATATTAATAAACATTATTAATTGATAATGATTTCATTAAGTTATTATGATTATAATAATAACAATTATGGTAATAAAATAATGAGAAATACACAATTATATTATATTTGGTGTTAATAGAAAATGTACATGGATTATATGTATGTACACTACTTGATACCTTGTAATTAAGAAATACATTGTATGCCCTTTTAAATCATTGTGACCTATGTTATATGAAATGAATGGTGTATACTTATTATATAACCAAAGTGTATATTATGTATACATATGATATGCCCCAAGTGTAGTATTTGCAAATGCTGAGTAAGTGATTGTCCCATAATAAGAGCCTATTTTCTCTTATTTCTTCCCACGTGAACAAGCAAGAAGCTAGCTACTCTATCTCTTTCTCTCAAATTCAACAAACATAGCCATATTCATGAGATGGGGAGTGGGATTCATGAGTGGAATCACCAAACCTCACCAACTCTCTCTTACCTATTGAACATACTTGCAATCCTATGGTTTAATTTGAGGTGGAATGGAAATGTCTGGATATCCATTTTGCTATAAGTAAAGCTCCTCTTCTTCTCATTTCATTTGCTGAGGATTTCAATTGAGTTAGGAAGGAGTATTATAGTAACATTGTGAGTATCATAGTAGCATTATAGAATTTGTTTAGCAGTAAGATCATTTCTCAATTTCAGAGGTATAACTTCCCATTCTTGGTCTTCATTTTCTGATAAATTGCTAAGTTATTGATTATTTAAATTAAGCACGTATTAGTTGATATTTGATTTGAGATATGTTGCTTAGTATTATACAAACTTCTAAATATGTTAGAATTGCAATGGGTGATGTTAGAAACGAATTTCGTAAGAATTTTCTGTGTTGGGTTATTAAACTGCCGAAGCAGTTGCAGGGTCTATCTTTGGCCAGACACCGGCGCAGCTGCGCCGGGTTTATGCATGATAGCTGCGCAGGTTCCTGTAATCGGTTTTGATTTCTGTTTTAGTCCTGTTAAGTGTTAGCATGTAGCCTCACTTGGAACAAGCATGTGAACATAATTAAACTATAAATATTCGTACATTACAGGACATACGCATGAATAATCATGATAGTGTACGCGATTGACAAAAAAAAACTTATGGTTTTGGAAATGAAACTTATAATTTTGATTGTGAACTTAGACACGTAAGTAGCATGTACATATTCTGATTTCTAGAACACGATCGTATGATGTATATAGACATGAGCATTAAGTCTAAAGTGGTTAAACACACTAGCATGCATAATTGCAAGATTTCTACGATTTCAAAGAAAGAAACTTAAGAACCTTGAAAAATGAACTTGACCAAGGATAGTATCTTTTAGATTATGACCATATGAGGACGTTTATGTGGTTTAAATATATGTTTCTAATGCATATGAAATATATATCAAGATACCTTGTTTATACTAAATGACCTTTATGGACTTAGTGAAATTTTTAAAAGAGAACTTAAGATTTGAAAGTTAAATAACATCAAATACCATGTGAGTCATGTTGTGAGCATACAAGCATAATTATTAAGATTTCATTATGCCTATAGATGTATTGACATGAACCTCATTGTTTATATACAAATTTCACATGTAAATCATAGAAAATGAACTTCAAGTATGAACTACGTGATTAAAGTATATGTGTGTAGTATACTTGAGCATATATATTAAGTATTGTTAAGCCTCGTTATAAGATAGTATGACCGGAGTAGCGAACCTTTGAAGTATGAACTTGTTTAACTTAAGGTTTACCGGCATGAAAACATATGACTTTGATTTAGATTAGGATGAGCATGCTAGATTCAAACTTGAGTTTATAAAACTTATAAGCATGTGTGTTAATTTATATAAGTAACTTGAATTACTATGTGTTCGAGCCTATATTGATGCATAGAAACTAGATAATCCAAAGTTATTAAATCTAAGGCATGATTAGATTGACTTACGTGAGTTATGGGATAGAATTATGTGATGATTTGATTCTTGTAAGCATAGACTCATGTTAGTTACCTTATACTAATTGGAGAGACCGACTTGTTAATGTTAGGTCATTCCAACGCCGTTTAATTAAAGTTAGAACTTAATTGTAGCTGAGCAAATAGGCAAGTATCCTAACCTATGCATTTACTTTATGCAAGGGATCTATAAATGTGCAAGATTTCTAAACTTCACTTTTATTGTGCAAGTCTTTTGAAACTCACTCTTTATTGTGCAAGTTTCCTATCCTTCTCATATTGTATTGAGCAGGTTATTATCGTATTGACAATTATTCATTTGAGCTTGAACTTTATTTCCAAGGATGCTTTTAAGTGGTTTAATTACTTTACAATTATTCTACATCGATATTATTGATATTCGCACTTGGTGCATTTGAGTTCGTACAATCTTGGACTTGTACATCATTTAAAGTTCTATAATTCTTGAACTGTGTCAGATAGAGTCTGAACCTTTGTTCGGTTAAACAAGTATATGAAGTTTTATAAAAGCTATCCAAACCAATTGTTGGTAAGGATTCTTAGACTGAAAGAACACCCTTATATTATAAGGGAGTAGCAGGTATCTAATATAAGATACAAACAACAGAACTGAATGTTATGCATATACATAGGGTATGCGAGGCTGATCTCCTCAAGTACTTATTCTGTAGCCAGTAACCAAAGGGTCAATTAGCTATTGAATCCATTGGAGTTTTATAGTTCAAAGTCTACTTGACTATCAGTTATTCTAAAAGCAATCATTATCTTTGCTTCTAATATTCATATTGTTGAATCCTTCTAATATTCATATTGTTGAATCCTTCAGATATTCATATTGTTGAATTCATTGTCAGATATTTTCCATTCATCATGATATATCCTTTATTGTTGTATTTAAAGTTGCTGAGCAAACTTGTTGCTCATTCTTGCTATATCATGAATTCTATTGCAGTGAAGCCCGAGACCTCAGGGAAGAACAAGGGTAAAGGAAAGATGTAGGATAGTTTGCAAAGAGTAAACTTTACTTTATGCTTAATATATTTACTATTATTGTAATTTAAACCCTAATGACTCTTATAGGGTATGTTTGTAAGATTGTATTAAGGTTATCGAATCTTGGGACTAGTAACGCCTTTTGAATGAACGACATACGTTTATTATATTCCGCATTTAGTTATTGTATGTTGTTTAGAGGTGGATGTTAGTATTGTATCGTGGCGACCGGACCAGGGTCAGAGGACCCGGATTCGGGGGTGTCACAACGTTAATGTATGTGAATGTATGTTGTGTGGTACCTCCATTAGGAGGCAATCCCGTCGGTTATTTATTACTGGACTCCTCTGGCTATTTCCATTGTGAGGCTCAGGAAAGGCACCACTCAGATCTGCTCCAATTGAAAAATGGATGTTTTCTTCAAGTAAATTGCGAAGATCTGGGAACCAATTTCAAATAGCCCGTGACAGTAACCCTAAGATAGGTCAGCCTCCGATGATCTGGGAACCATCATCTTGTACTGTCATTTGTACGTCTTTTATATCTTGTCATCAATTTGACTAACCCGTTGTGTTGTAGGAAAAGATTAAAAAAACCATTAAACTGATGCATATCATGTCATGCATCTCTGTCCACCAATATCAAGTCTAAACTAGATATCGGTTTCGTGCAGATTGGTCCTAGAACTCGATTTCGAGCCAAGAAGGCCCGTTCACCACCAGTCAAGATGGCTGAAGGAAGCTCATCTTTACCCATCCCTGTATCTCAAGATCAATTCGAGGAGTTTAAGAAATAGATTGCCGAGATGACGACCCTGTTGAGAGAACAGTGCAAAGTATCTCAGGAACCTAAGCATAAGAGTCAGACTGAACCCTTTGTGCAAGGAGATATGAAAATACCAGAAAAGAGCGATGATACCCAGATGTCCACACCTATCTCTCCCCTCTATGTTGAAGTATCCAAGGAGGCCTCGATCCAAAAGACGACACGGGAAATTATAGACCTCCAAGAAGACAAAGAAACTGGAGATATAAGGAAGTTAGGCAGATGGAGGACGCCATCTGGTATATAAAAGGGATAGGATCCCACGGGAGCGTGAATTATTCGGATCTATGTATTTTCCCAAAAGCAAGATACCCGGATAAGTTTCAAATCCCAGAGTTCAAAAAATACAATGGATTGGGGGATCCCTACACTCACTTAAAAGTCTACATAGGTGAACTGAGAACCCATGTCGAGGATGAAAACCTCAGGATGCAACTATTCTAGAAGAGCCTTACCGGTGAAGCCTGAACTTGGTACGCTCGAATAGATAATTCCAAAGTTTAAGGTTGGGAAGATTGGGCCTATGCTTTCCTTAACCAGTACAGTTTCCAATCCCAAATGGCACCTGATTGCTACCAAGTTACCAAAGTCAAGAAACTGAGTAATGGGTCGTTCAGAGAATATGCACAGTGGTGGAGGCGAATGGCGGCCCAAGTTAACCCACCAATGGATGAAAGTGAGATAATGACAACTTTCATTGACATACAAGAAGCCCCTTCTAAGAGAGAGTCCTCGTCGGTTAGGAAAATCCTTCTCTGAAATGATCAAACATGGAGAAATGGCGGAAATGGGTTTGAAGTCTGGTAAAATTATAGATCCCACTGCCTTGGAAGCCGTAGCTGAGCACATACAGTCGAGAAATTATGTGAGTGCCCCCAAAAGAGTATCTAAAAGGAAGGAAGAAGATGTCTCTTTGATATTGCAAGGACAAGATGCCAATAAGAGCCCTAATCCGCCTATCCAGAAGCATAACTCTCATCCTGTGAATTCCCAAAATCCTACAGCATTGAAGGTTGGGGAGAACAAGCGAATAAGGATATTCACTCCTTTTGGGAACTCTTTGGAGAATATATTGGAACTGCTGATATCCCAGAAGAATATCGTTGAGCTGGCTCCACCTTCTGATCCAAATGGAAGGTAATTTGATCCCAGTAAGAAATGCGATTACCATTCCAACTCACCGGGGCATGATACTCAGGAATGTTGGACTTTAAAACATAAGATTTAGAGTTTGATTGACAATGGAGAAATCATAGTCAAAGTGCCAGAGCAGCCGAATGTCAACAACAACCCTTTGCCTCAGCATAATGCCGAAGGAATCAACATGATCAGTGCAGGAGACAAAGAAAATTGCAAGTACCTGAGGGAGCTGGGTGAAGCACCCTCTACGAGGGACCCTGCAATATGGGGATACCCTGAAGAAAAGTATGGGGTAGAGCAAGACTTGGCCTCAATTAAAGCGCGAGTTGATCAGTTGGCAGATTTGGTCGTATACCAACATCAGTTGACCCGACAGCTAATAAACCAAGTCCTACCGAGGCCAACCGACACTATATCGGTCCAAGATGTCCCAACCTAAAGAAGGGATTGAATTTGCTGTCAAGAGCAGAACAAATGGACAGAAAAGATGGCCAGGGAAGCTAGACTTCAGAGCCGACGAGAATTTGCAGTCAAACGAAAATTCACCCCCTTGGGGCAGTACAGGGACAAAATTCTGTGCACCTTGATCTAGGAAGGAAAGATGATAAAATTTCTACCACCCCCAGATCTGCGATCAAAGTGTTTCGATCCTTTTAGATCCTGCCTCTATCATTCGAATGCCCCTGGACATGCCACCGAGGAATGTTGGGCCCTGCAACACTTAATTTAGAATCTGATCGAATTCGAGGAGCTGGAATTAATGAATAAAGCTAAAATCTTCTCTGAGGAAGAGATAATCTACCCTAGAGGGGCAAGGAATTTGGAGGGAATGGTAGTTGTTATCCTTTACATAGAAGGAGCATCTGGCGGACCCATAACCATAAAAGGATTATCTAGGCAGGGAAACAAAACTACTCTCGAGATACCGGCACCGAAACCACTGATGCTGGATCTTTGGCCGCAACTCCCAATTTTTAGCCTAAAGAAGGTACCATGGAATTATGGAGAAGGCATAAAATTGACACCCGATTGTACAACTATCGTACCTAAGGAAATCCACTTTACCTCCCAGGGCGTTTCTTGAAACCTGCAACTAAGGTATTGGGGAAGGTATCAACGGGCACAGCGAAGCAAGGACGGTGAAACAGTTGGAAGCGGAACCACAGCAAATCTCCATTCTGGATTTGGTATTGGCTTCTGACGACCATCATCAAACTCTAATCCAAGTATTAGAGGAGGCACACTTACCCAAAACCATTGATACTGAGAAATTCCAGCACCTGATCAGCCATGTATTGGACAGTAATGTGATATTATTTACCGATGACGATATACTAGCTGAGGGAACTGGGCATCGTAGACCATTGCATATCGCTGTCGTATCATCTGGATAAGTGGTAGGAGGCGTGCTAATTGATGGTGGATCATCATTGAACATCTGTCCACAGGATACTCTAGATAGGATGAAGATTAACCCGAATCGGATTAGGGAAATCCATGTAGTGGTACGAGCATTTGACGGATCTAGAAGGGATACAGTTGGGGAAATTAAACTTCCTGTAGAGATTGGCCCGTTCACCTTCAATATACCTTTCCAAATCCTGAAGATCATTACCGGATATAATTTGTTGCTAACCATGGATCCACATGGCTGGGGCTGTTCCTTCAACTCTTCATCAGCAATTGAAATACATCGTCAACGGTAAACTCGTCACTGTCAGTGCAGAACCTGATTATCTTATCCATAATCTGGGAGATATGCCCTTGATCAGCGTGAATGAGGGTATTGAGCTTGCCAGTTTTCAAGCCTTTGAAGTAAGCAATCCACGATACCACTCAGTGGGTGCGCCAGCATTAACTCCCCGGATATCTCTAGAAGTGATGGTAGTTGGCCAAGAGATGCTTTCTAGAGGATATCGACTAGGTCGAGGATTGGGGAAAAATGGCCAGGGAATCAAGAACCCGATGCACATACCCACACAGTTGGGAAGGGCTGGATTAGGATACTCTGGTGGATCCAAACATCGTAATCCTCACAAGCACATGCCAGTTAACCATCTGATTCATCTTAAGCCAGACCTCAGTGAAGCTGAATTTAAGGATCCATTGAAGAAGGTCCCCGTTATTATCTCAAACCTCCTGATCCCTAAAGTCAATTAGAACGGATATAAGGAGATTGGTGATGAAGAGACTATTAAGGATGCTGCCCGGATGGCCCTAATAAGAAATTTCTAGAAGAGATTCAGCTATAATTTGTGAGCAACTGTTTCCTTCCTAAAGATGACTTGAAGAAATCCAATGGGCAGACCTGTCGAATGATCAATCCATCCTCCCGGTCCTTAGCTAAAGAAGTGTGAACATCCCGAAGGACGATCCAGGGACCTATTCCAAATCAGTTATGGTCATCCTGGAAAATGCCTACAACTCCAATATCGCGTCTATCTCAGCTATCCTCCAGGATCTAACTACCAGTAATTGGACGGTCACCCCTCAGATCGTCCGAAAAGGGTAAAACCAGAAAGTGATCCATTGACAGGGAGCTTTTCATTTATATATTTATGTCTATTTTATTTTATCTGCAACTTGTTATTGCCTATTGTCATATCAACTACTGAATCCTTTTGTAAATACAACCGTTTGTATATATTTAGCAATCTAGTTTTTGTCTCAGGTTTCCAAATTTGAGTATTTCTAGCCACGTCCATGACTTGCCAAATTTGAGTAATGATTACGATTTCGATATAGAATTGGACTTTGACTTGATGGGGATCGAGCAAGAGAAAGTGGATGATGACGAGGTGCCCGAGGAAATAAAAGCATGGGTCAAAGATAAACCTAAACCCAACCTTGATCAAACCACCACCATAAATATCGAAACCCCTGACAATCCCCAAGAGATACAGATCGGAACTAACCTCCCCTCTAACCAAGAAAAAAACTAATCAAACTCCTAACTCAATTCAAGGATGTTTTTGCCTGGTCTCATGAAGACATGATATGTCTGTCCACCGATATAGTTGTCCATCAACTACCAATCAAGGAAAAGTTCAAACCAGTCAAGCAGAAATTAAGAAGATTGAAACCAAAATGGAGCCTAAAGGTCAAAAAAGAAATTATTAAACAGTTCAAAGCGAGAATCATTATGGTATCAACATACCCTGAGTGGTTGTCCAACGTAGTCCCAGTGCCAAAATCTTGGGGGGAAGGTGAGAGTGTGTGTAGATTATCGAGATCTTAACAAAGCCAGCCTCAAAGATGACTTCCCAGTGCCATTCATCCACGCGTTAATTAACAATACGACACAGTTCAAAATGTATTCTTTCACCAATTTCTTTGCCAGATATCATCAGATTATGGTTGCTGAAGAAGACAAGGAAAAGGCCGCCTTCATTACCCCTTGGGGAACATTCTTTTATCAAAGACTAGCTTTTGGCCTTACCAATGCTGGTGCTACTTATTAGAGGGCTATAATGACCTTATTTCACAATATGATGAATAAAGAGATCGAAGTGTATGTGGATGATATCATCATGAAGTCCAGAGAGGCCGATGACCATTGCACCCATCTTCGAAAGTTGTTTGAACGACTCCTCAAATTCAATTTAAAGTTAAATCTAGCGAAGTGTGCTTTTAGTGTGAAGTCCGGTAAACTTCTGGGATTTCATGTGAGCAACCGGGGCATTGAGTTGGATCCTACCAAGATCAAAGCTATCACAGAGATGCCCGAACCAAAGATCGAGAAGGAAATCTGAGGCTTCCTGGGAAGATTAAACTTCATCACCCGGTTCATATCGCAATTGATAGCCATCTGTGAACCCATTTTTAAATTGTTAAGAAAGAACACCTCGGAAAAGTGGAATGAAGACTGACGAAAGCTTTCCGTACCATTCAAAAGAGGTTGATTGAAGAGCCTATCTTGGTATCCCCCAAGGGATGGAATTCTGTTATTCATATATATCTCAGTCAATTCCAATGCTATTGGTTGCTTACTGGGGCAAAAGGATGATATGGGGAAAGAAAGGGCGATTTATTATCTCAGTAAACGTTTCAGCTGCGGAGAGCAGAAATACACCCTGATAGAAAGGACCTGTTGTGCGTTAGCTTTGGCAGCCACGAGGTTACAGCATTACCTACACGGCCATACAACTTATCTTATCTTTAGGATGGATCCCTTGAAATACATCTTCAGCAAGCCGATGTTGAACTGTCGTTTATCCAAGTGGCAGTTAATCCTCCAATAGTTAGACATCATCTATGTGACCCAAAAATCCATTAAAGGACAAGGGATTACAGATCACCTGTTGGCCGCACCAGCAGGAGATTTTGAACCTCTAGAAACCTATTTCCCAGAGGAAGAAGTGATGACTATTTAACTGACCAGTAAGGAGGATCGAGGTCAATTCTGAAAAATGTATTTTGATGGCGCATCAAACACTGAAGGCGCGGAAGCCGAGGCAGTTCTGATATCCATCACAAGAGATCAATACCCTATGGCAACCAAGTTGCATTTTAATAATTCCAACAATACCGCAGAATACGAAGGATGCATTGTGGGGTTAAGACTGAAAGTAGTATGCATACAAGCCAATCATGTATGATGATAAAGCATATACTTTGGAGACGATCTTATTTATTTAACAATAAAAGTATTCACTTATTAAAGGCGTTTATTTATCTACATGATGCTGTTTTTTATAATATGTAAATAACCCATAGTTTTAAGCAATGCTTTTAGAATCATGATGTTGATCATGCTAATGAGATCTAAATTCTTAGAAAGCTTAAAACTAAAATAGTTCCCAATCGTTGGATTACTAAAAAAGGATTAGTAAATCTGGATAGATTGGTACATATGTTGCTTGCTCATTGGATGAGGATGATTGATCTCATGATCATTTGTGTGGAGACACTAAAGCAAGTATGTAGGTGCTTATTGGAGAATAAGTTCACTGAACGTGACTCGCTATGGAATACCTAATGGAGTTTTACTTGCCTGTCAATAGAAATTCCTAATGTGATAGTAGTACAAGTGATCTTTGGACTTGAGATCATCATAGTATCTTGTATATAATGAATTATACTTTGACATATTTCTTAAGACCCTTAGGGTATATCAAAGGGTATGCTTGAGTATAATTAGTTACATATGGAGATAATGAATGATCAATAAATAATCTACCACTTCTAGTAAATGAAGAGATATATCCTATGTGATTCGTTAAATAACAACCCAGTAGTCCTTGGCCAAGGCATAATAAAATTAGAAAGGAGTTTATAATTTGCATTATTTGGAGTTGTGCATTTTTTAATCGAAATACATATAATTAAATAAAATAATACTTGATAGTAATTCCATATCTTATATTTAATTGGGACATTGTATGGTGGAAGGATTAAATTATACGGTAATTATTTACTCACAGATTCTTTTATGATTAATGTTAAAATCTATATTATCTGAAAAGTCGTTGATCGCTAGGGAGGCTCATTCTATTGTAGAATAAATATTATTTATTTAAATAGATTATTAGTTTAATTTATTTATTTATATAAGATTAGAATTGTTCTAATTGATTTTTTCACAGCCGGTTTAATATGGAGAACCTAAATGGTCACACCATAAAAGGAAGAATAATTATTTAATAAGGTAATGACATAATCGTAATAATGCATTAAATGTAATTAATTTAATCTATGGTGATAGAATAAATTAAATAGCTTAATATTTATTATTTAATATTTTAGAAATATTAAATATAAATTAATAAGAGGAGTCTTATTAATATTATTACAATTATTATTATTTTAATTTTTAAAGGAGTTTATGAATTAATTTAATATTAGTACTCTCATTTATTCCTAATAAGATTAGGAGGCAAATTAATTAAAGGAGTTTAATTAATTAAATCCCAATATGTTGGGAAGCCTAATTAATTAAAAGAGTTTAATTAATTAAATAAAAACTTATTTTTAATAGGATTAAAAGGGTTGACCAATATCTATATAAGAGGAGTCTTATATTAGATATAAGTTGATACAATTCTAATTGTTGGAGAGTACTCATTTTCTATATAGGATAGAAAACTAAGGTTTAGCCAACCACCCTCCTTCTTGAATAATTTATTTTTCTTGGTGGATCACCTCTAGAGGTCAAACATTTGAGTGGCTAACGTTGATCAAAGAAAGGAATCTAACCTGAAAATTCAAGGAGATCACGTAGAACAAGGAGTTGAACCCGTACCTGTAAAAACTTCGTTCTACAAGGGTATGATTCCATAACTTCTTATTTATCGTTTTAAATTAATAGTTTGCATAAAAGATGATTCGGGTAATGGTTTTGTAAAAATTTTTAAAACTCTGATATACCATGCTTCCGCTAATTTTGTAATTTGATTGCGCCCATAATTTCGTACAAACCCAATAGTGGCATCAAAGCCAAACTTTTATGCAATTATTAATTATTTTAATTTCATATATATATGGGTATGTATTTAGAATAATTTATTATAATTTATTAGACATAATTTTATTGTATAAAATTATTTTTTTATAGAAGAAAAAAAAAAATTAAACGAAAACGAAATTTTTTTTCTTCGTTCACTGGCATCCGTGCTATTAAAATGGAGTGAGTCACGTTTTGTAAGGGAAGGATAGTTGATTCGTTTTACTGTGATTGTCTTAAAAAGAAAGTGACAGGTTATATATTATATATTATATATATATATATATATATATATAATAGTAAAGGACCTGCAGGATTCAAAAGAAGTTATATATATATATATATATATATATATGATAAATATGTATATATATACGTTATTATATATATATTTAATAAATATAGTACGTTCATATAAGGTTATCAAGAAGCTTGAAACCTGCAGGATTCAAAAAAGTTATATATATATATATATATATATATATATGATATACGATCCGGATCTTAAGCTTACCCTTTATCCAATATACTTTGCTTACCCCCTTTTAGTAACGGACCGGGCGACGGTTCGGTCCGCCGCTATATATACAACCATCGTTTTAGCTTTTAGTGACGGACAATATATAGGCGACGGTTGTATATATAGCGACGGACCGAACAGTCGCCCGGTCTGTAAGGAGGGTAAACAAGATATGTTGGATAAATGATAAGTTTAAGATCCGGACCGATATGATATATATATATATATATATATATATATGTGTTATTATTAATAATTTTATAATTAAAATAAAGAGTTTATTTTAATTTTAAAATTGGATTTCATACAATTTAAAATTGCCCATTAAATGATACTCATATATATATATATATAATGATTTTAATTCATGAGTTGAATATTTATTTATTGATGCATATGAAGATATGTATGAAAATAAATGAGATTGATTATGAAACTATTGACCAATGTGATTGTATTTTATTTTAGTTGAATGCTTGAATGAATGAGTTTTATTAAATGGGGTCTGCGTATCTCGTCTTCTCTAATTTTTTTCTTAATGTAAAATTCTGTCTCCCACCTATGTAACCCTTGACTGCTGATTAAAGTTTTTATTTAAATTAAATAGTTATGTAATAGAAATAGTTAGAATTTTTTTGAAAGAAATTGCAGACTAAGGAGCAAGGAGCGCGTGAAGACTCGTTTGTATGGAGTCCGAGTTTAAGTGTAATAGTTACGTTTAAATTTAAATTCTTGCACTCCTAGGTTTGATCTTTTGGTTCACTTGGTGGCTCTAGTGAACCAAACTAGAATAAAAATTCATAATCAATCCGAGTAGAATATAGTATTCTATATGTGCATGCTATATATATTATATTTTATGCAAAACATGCTTCGCATGTTTTTTATAAAATGACGCATATTTATATATATATATATATATATATATATGTGTGTGTGTGTGTGTGTGTGTGTGTGTGTGTGTGTGCATGCGCGCTAAATAAGATGAGACAAATAATAACAAACCCCTCAAAGAAATTATATTAAGTCTAAAGCGTTCAAAGATATTTGGAATATAATATCGAACGTCGCCTTCTAGCATGATAAATTAATAGAGTATTAAATATTTAAGACGAGTTTGTTGTGTTATCCACAAGGCAAGTATTGCGTATTTAAGATTTTAATTTAATCACATTTGATGATTATCAAAAAAATTGAACAATATTATTTTGTTATGCTATCCACAAAGACAATATTTTTCTTTTTTGAATTTATGGAAGTGCTAGGTTGGACTTAACTTAAATTATTTTAGTTCGGATGTGCACACACTTGACCATTATGATCTAAGAGGCAGGATACAAAGAGTCACATGTTGATGTAATTGACAAGAGTTATCTATCTATTTATTTATATAACGTTTGTTGTGCACACACAAGGCTATATACATTTGAAATGGGATCCTTAATCTCACTAGCAAATCTTTAATTAGATGTTGCCAAACTATATAAGTGAGGGTAATATAGTTTGAAGAAAAATAGTGGGATATACCAATTTAAAATAAGACCTAATTTATTTTGGTATATAAAATTAATTAAATGAATGTTTTCTAAAATGTTGTCTTTTCACATATAGAAATTTAAAAATATCAAAATCACTAATCTCACTGCATAGCATACTTGATGCTAACAAACTAATCGGGCCTAATTACACGGACTGGTTAAGGAATCTGAGAATAGTTTTCACTGCTGAAAAGATTTCTTATGTCCTAAATTCACCTGTCCCTGAAACTGTTCCAGAATCAGCCTCTGAGGAAGAGATTGCTACCATTGTAAAGTGGCAAGATGATGCATCTGTGGCTCAATGCATCATGCTCACATACATGAATAATGAGCTTTAGTGTCAGTATGAAAACACGGATGCTCCTACTATTTTACTTCACCTCAAGGAGTTGTATGGTGAACAAAGTAGGACTACTAGATATGAGATATCTAAGGAGCTCTTTCGATCTCGGATGACCGAGGGCACTACCGTTGAGACTCATGTTATAAGGGTTCCTGATTGAATGTCGTGGACAGCTTGGGTTCGTCATGGATGGGTAGTTGAGTCAAGACTTAGTCATGCAGTCACTCCTTTATACCTTCTTGCAGTTCGTTATAAATTTCCACATGAATAAGTTAGATGTCAGCTTGCCTGAATTACTTAACATGTTAAAAACTGCAAAAGGTCACTTCTCATCCAAGAAGAACCATGTCTTAATGGTGGATGATTTTTTCAAGAAAAGGAAGAGGTCCAAGGTATCTTCTGAAAAGAAGAAATCTAAGAAGGCTAAGGGCAAGGTGAACAGGAAGGATCAAAAGAAACTTGATCCAGTAAGCAAAGGAATGTGCAACCATTGCAACAAGCCAGGTCATTGGAAGAGGAACTGCAAGAACTTTCTGGCAAAGAAGAAGCTTGGAGAAGCTTCAACTTCCAATCAAGGTTTGTTCATGATTGAAATTAATTTTTTAGAAAGTCAAAATTCTACTTGGGTATTGGATGTGCAGAGACTGGTCAGAAGTAGAAAGCTGAACAAGGATGAGGTTGTCCTACGAGTGGAAAATGGAGCAAAGATTGCTGCATTAGCTGTAGGCACTTATTGTTTAGCACTGCCTACGGGCAAGTCCATTTATTTAAATAATTGTTATTTTTCTGAATATCATTAGAAACATTATTTCTGTTTTCGTATTAGATATGGATGGATTTGACATTATAATAAAGAAAAACAGTTGTTCTATTTATAATAATAATGTTTTATATGGTGTTGATAATTTGTGAAATGGATTTTATATACTTGACTTGGATGAAAATATATTTCAAATTGAACAAACTAAGAAAAGGAAAAAGAGATGATGTTAATTATACTTATATGTGGCACTGTAGACTCGATCATATCAATAAAATAAGATTATCCAAGTTACATAAGGATGAGCTCTTAGAGCTATCCGATTATGAATCATATCCAACTTGTGAATCTTGTCTTATGGGTAAAATGACTAAATCTCTTTTTAGTGGAAAAGAAGAAAGAGTTACAGAGTTTTTAGCGTTGGTTCACACAGACGTTTGTGGACCTGTGACAACGAATGTACAGGGAGGGTATTCTTATTTTATTACTTTCACTAATGATCACTCAAGATTTAGATGTGTATTTAATGAAATACAAATCTGAATCATTTGAAAAGTTTAAAGATTTCAGAAGTGAAGTAGAGAAACAAACGAGCAAGAGTATTAAGATTCTTCGATCAGATCGAGGTGGAGAATACTTAAGCGGTGAGTTTCTCAATTGTCTCAAAGATAATGGTATAATCTCACAATAGACTCCACCAGGTACACCACAATTAAATGGAGTATCTGAACGAAGAAATTGAACATTGTTGGACATGGTTCGTTCCATGATGAGTTTTATCGATCTTCCAATTTCATTATGGGGTTATGCCCTAGAAGTGACTGCATATCTACTAAATAAAGTCCCCTCGAAATCTGTCCCCAAAACTCCATATGAGATGTGGACAGGAAAAAAATCTGGTCTTAAGCATGTTAAGATTTGGGGATGTCCAGCTTATGTGAAAAGGTTTCAAAATGATAAGCTTGGAACAAGATCTGATAAGTGCACGTTTGTGGAATATCCTAAAGATAGTTTGGGATATTATTTCTACAATCCTATTGAGCAAAAGGTGTTTGTTGCGAAACACACTGCCTTCTTATAAAAGGAGTTTACCCTTGAAGGGGTTAGTGGGAGAAAAATAGATCTTGAAGAAATTCAAGAACCACAAACCACTACAGATCGAGTGGATAAACTTGTCCAAGTAGAGACACTCTCTATACAACACCCTATTCATAAATCTGGAAGAGTACAGAAGATCCCTGATAGGTATGAATTCGTCATAGAGGATGACGATGAGGTACACGTCATGAATGATGATGATCCATTGAATTACAAACAGGCTATGAGTAATTATGACTCAGAGAAATGGTATATAACCATAAAATCTAAAATGGATTTTTGAAGTAATGCACAAAACCATTTGGATTTTACTTGCGATTGCAGCTTATTATTACTAGATCTGGAAAAATGAACGTGGAGACGCCCTTCCTCAAATATAAATTATTAGAGGAGAATGTATGTATGATACAACCAGATGGATTTGTTTCGATGGTTGAAGAAATTCATGTATATGAGTTACAACAATCCTTTTATGGATTGAAGCAAGCTTCTCGTAGATGGAACATTCGTTTTGATGAAACAATCAAAAAATTTAATTTTATCAAAATCGAGGATGAACCATCTGTGTACAAGAAGGTTAGTGGGAGCGTTGTTTCATTCCTTGTATTATATGTTTATGATATATTATTGATAGGGAATGACATTCCTATACTACAATAGATCAAAATAAAGTTGTCTAAACATTCTTCCATGAATAATTTGGGTAGAACATCCTACATTGAGGATATAAATCTGTATAGATAGATTTAAAAGAATGTTCGGCTTAACCCAAGGAACGTATATTCATTAGATGCTAAAGGCGTTTAACATGGCAAACTCCAAAAGTGTCTTATGATGATGAGCCATGAAGTGTATCTCTCTAAAATTGTCCTCAATAAAAAGAAGATCGCATGAGTTACTATCATGTATGCAATGAAATATACGAGACTTGATGTTGATCAGTCATATTCTGGAGAAGATCACTGTAAGACAGTGATAAACATCTTAAAGTACTTAACTGATACTAAGAATGTCATCATGACACATGATGGGTCTGGATTAAACTAGAGGACTAAATAGACTCAAGTTCTCAGACTGACCAAGACAACAACAAAACCACTTTAGCATAAGCCGTTACCTTGAAAGGTGGTGCAGTGAATTGGAAAGGTTCCAAACAGCAAAAGGTTGCTAGTTTAGTGACAAAAATAAAGTATATAACTGTAACTGAAGAAGCAAGTTGATGTTTCAGATGAAAAGTTCATTACAGAACTAGGAATAGTTCCTAAGTCTCATCTTGAATCCAAACATGCGTTGCGGCACTTTGATTAAAGAAATCATTGAAAGAAGAGACGTCACCTTGAAGCGTGTAGACTCTCAAGAAAATATTACATATCCATTTACTAAAGCTTTAACACAACAACAGTTTGATCGTCACTTAGAGAAGATGGGTATGAGATACCATGGCGATTGACTTTAGTGCAAGTGGGAGATTGAAAGTAGTATGTATGCATGCCAATCATGTATGATGATAAAGTATATACTTTGGAGACGATCTTATTTATTTATTAATAAAAGTATTCACTTATTAAAGACGTTTAATTATTTACATGATGCTATTTTTTATAATATGTAAGCAACACATAGTTTTAAGCAATGCTTTTAGAATCATGATATTGATCATGCTAATGAGATCTAAATTCTTAGAAAGCTTAAAACTAAAATAGTTCCCAATCGTTGGATTACTAAAAAGGGATTAGTAAATCCGGATATATTGGTACATATGTTGCTTGCTCATTGAATGAGGATGATTGATCTCATGATCATTTGTGTGGAGACACTAAAGCAAGTATGTAAGCGCTTATTAAAGAATAAGTTCACTGAACGTGACTCGCTATGGAATACCTAATGGAGTTTTACTTGCCTGTCAATAGGAATTCCTAATGTGATAGTTGTACAAGTGATCCTTGGACTTTAGATCATCATAGTATCTTGTATGTAATGAATTATACTTTGACTAATTTCTTAAGACCCTTAGAGTATATCAAAGGGTATGCTTAGGTATAATTAATTACATATGGAGATAATGAATGATTAATAAAGAATCTACCACTTCTAGTAAAAGAAGAGATATGTCATATGTGATTCGTTAAATGACAACCCAGTAGTCCTTGGCCAAGCCATAATGAAATTAGAAAGGAGTTTATAATTTGCATTATTTGGAGTTGTGCATTTTTTAATCGAAATACATATAATTAAATAAAATAAGACTTGACAGTAATTCCACGTCTTATATTTAATTGGGACATTATATGGTGTAAGGATTGAATTGTACAGTAACTATTTACTCACAGGTTCTTTTATGATTAATGTTAAAATCTATATTATCTGGAAAGTCGTTGATCGCTAGGGAGGCTTATCCCTGTTGTAGAATAAATATTATTTATTTAAATAGATTATTATTTTAATTTATTTATTTAAATAAAATTAAAATTATTTAATTGATTTATTCACAACCGGTTTAATATGGAGAACCTAAATGGTCACACCATAAAAGGAAGAATAATTATTTAAGAAGGTAATGACATAATCGTAATAATGCATTAAGTGTAATTAATTTAATCTATGGTGATAGAATAAATTAAATAGTTTAATTTTTTTATTTTATATTTTGGAAATATTAAATATAAATTAATAAGAGGAGTCTTATTAATATTATTATAATTATTATTATTTTAATTTCTAAAGGAGTTTAGAAATTAATTTAATATTAGTACTCTCATTTATTCCTAATAAGATTAGGAGGCAAATTAATTAAAGGAGTTTAATTAATTAAATCCCAATATGTTGGGAAGCCTAATTAATTAAATGAAAACCTATTTCTAATAGGATTAGAAGGGTTGACCAATATCTATATAAGAGGAGTATTATGTTAGATATCAGTTGATGCAATTTTAATTGTTGGAGAGTACTCCTTTTCTATAGAGGATAGAAAACTAAGGTTTAGCCAACCACCCTCCTTCTTGAATAATTCATTTTCCTTGGTGGATCACCTCTAGAGGCCAAACACGGGTGGCTAACGTTGATCAAAGGAAGGAATCTAACCCGAAAATTCAAGGAGATCACGTAAAACAAGGAGTTGAACTCGTACCTGTGGAAGCTTCGTTCTACAAGAGTATAATTCCATAACTTTTTATTTATCGTTTTAAATTAATAATTTGCATAAAGGATTATTCGGGTAATGGTTTTGTAGAAATTTTTAAAACTCTGATATACCATGCTTCTGCTAATTTTGCAATTTGATTGCACCCATAATTTCGTACAAACCCAACAATGACTGGCTCAGTCCATGTAGCTGTGTTCGGAGATTCAAAACTAGTCATTAGACAGTCCACCAGGGCTTACTCCACCAAGGAATTGCATCTACTGCCTTACCATCAGCATATTCTCATATTGGCAGGAGAGTTCGAAGACATTACCTTCATGCATATTCCCCGGAACCGAAATGATTTCCCCGATGCAGTGGCAACATTAGCTTCATTGGTGAACCTATCAGCAAGGAAGGGAATGCATGTAATCACTTTCACTGTACAGAGCACACCGTCATATGGAAACAGTGTAGGGGAGATATCGGATGAGATAGCACCTACTGGACCACCTTAGTACCACCACATCAAAGAATATTTGCGAGATCAATCAACCCCTGAAGGAATGAGTCAAGTCGCGAAGAAGCGAATATAGAAAATGGCCATGAATTTCTACCTAAGTGGGGATGCTCTCTATAAGAGAGATCCGGGCGTAGGCCTTCTGAGGTGTCTAGACAGAGATCAGGCCCAACGACTTATGAATGAAGTACATGGTGGGGTATGCGGAGCACATATGAGTGGACCCCTGCTTGCCAAGAAAATTCTGAGGACGGGACATTACTGGATATCCCTCAAAGCGGATTGTGATGATTATGTCAAGCGTTGTTATCAATGCCAGATCCATGCCAACATTATTCATGCACCCCCAAATCAACTGCATTGCATGACATCACCATGGCCTTTTTCTTTGTGGGGAATGGACGTGATAGGATCTATTGAGCCTAAAGCCAGTAACGGTCACCAATTCATCTTTACTATGATCGACTACTTTACCAAGTGGGTTGAAGCCGCTTCCTTCCTCAAGGTCACCAAGGAGGTCATCGTGGGTTTCATTAGAAATAACGTCATCTGTCAGTATGGACAACCAGAGGTTATCATATCGGACAACGCAAAGAATCTAAATAACGAGATGATGAGGGAACTGTGTAGTAAGTTCAATATCAAACACCTCAATTTAGTTATTTATCGTCCGAAAATGTACGGCGCGGTGGAAGCCGCTAATAAGAATATCAAGAAGATAATGATGAAGATGTCGGCAAATTACCGGGGATGGCCTGATCTATTTTTGTTAACCCTACTTGCATACCGAACGTCGACTCGAACCTCGACTGGGGTAACACCTTACTCGTTAATCTATGGTATGGAGGTTGTACTCCCTGTCGAAGTGGAGATGGAATCACTAAGAGTGATGCTAGATTCCCAGATAGAGGAGAGCCAATGGATACAAGATCGATACGATCAGTTATCCCTGATAGATGAAAAGAGGGCTGCTGCTATCTTCCATGGCCAACTATATCAGCAGCGAATGTCCCGATCTTATAACAAGAAGGTGCGACCTCGAGAATTTAAAGAGCATGATTTGGTACTAAAGAATATCATTCCAGGCCAGGATGCAGCTAAAGGAATATTTGCCCCAAATTGGGAAGGACCCTTTGTTGTCAAAGCAATCCTATCAGGTGGAGCTTTGAAATTGGAGGAGATGGACGGTGAAGAATTCCCACAATTATTCAATTCCGATTCCGTGAAACGGTATTATATCTGAGACCCCTTTCATTTCAAACTGGAATACTTTGTCTTGAGAAAAAAGAAAAGAAAAAAAGAAAAAGAAAAAAGAAAAAAAAAAGAAAAGAAAAAAGAAAGAAAAAGAGAAAAATATATCAAGTCTGGTTTTCAGGTCTGAGCCTGAACTACGAAAGACTTGATCTCCCATCTGTGGGAGTACGTAGGTAGCCATTTATGGTACGGTCAAATCAAACAAAAAAAAAATCAAAAACCCATCAAATCAAACAAAAAAAATCAAAACCCCATCAAACCAAGTTCAAACCCAAATAAACCCTTTTCAACTATTCAGGCTTATCCTGAACTACGAAAGACCTTAACTCTCCTCTAGGGGAGTACGTAGGCAACCATTTTTGGTGCGGTCTAACCTTCGAAAGAATCCAAACACTTTCACCTTATATCCTTAAAACCAAAATATTAACCTATATAGAAATTAAAATATAACACAAACCCGCCCAATCGACTGCTCATACGGAGAGGACCTAGCCACATCTCAGCATCACCCTGCCAAATCTGGTGCAATTATGGCAAGACCAGTTCTATGTCGACATAATAAATCATGAAGCGAGAATGGTAACAGTGTACAAGGCTAGACATGTTCAAACAAGGGAAGTGAACCAAACTTGTTTCTTTTTATATATACAACTGTTTATAATACAAAAGTTGATTCTTACCTGTGACAAAAGATAATAACAAAGTCTGTATAGGAAAATAAAATAGGGCTATAAATCGGCTGTAAGACGAGCCAACATAGCCAAATATCCAGCAGTCTCTGTGGTCTGAGGAGCATCTCTGAGCTCGTGCTCCAGTACCTCAACACGTCTTAGCATCTCTACTACCATGCGATAAATGCCCTCTTGACCTTGCACTACGCCCTGTACGTGACTAATGAGTCCATCTGCAAAAGTCTGGGCCGTATCTCTATCAATGAGGGCCTGGTCTCTGGAAGCAAGGGTTGCGTCTCTCTCAGCGATAGCAGCATCCCGACCAGCTACGGTGGTCAACATCAGAGCCCGAGCCTGATCCCTCTCAAAGGTCACTAGGTGAAGCTGTCTGTCCATAGCCTCCATGGAAACTAAGGACGAACGCGGGATAGTACTAACAAGAGAAGCTATCAACTCTGCAAACAGAGCATCCTTAGTCGGAGATATAGGACCCTCCATGGGCTCTTCAACGTCAGTAAACCCACCATCATCCTCGGATAAAGATCCTGTCTCAACCTGGTCCGATGCGTCTGGTGCCAAATTCGACTCTAGCCAAGCTGAGTACTCTGCAGATTGGCCCGAATGGCAGTCTCTGAACTCCGTTATATGTCATGTAACTAAAATCCGTAAACTCGAGCTAGATCAGCCTCGGTAACTGAGCAGACGGGGAAGCGATAATCCTAAGTCCCCTCAAATGTATAGACTTCCTGATACTAATTAAACTGGCCCATCAACGCCAGAGGATGATAGGTCGTCACACGCCTCAAACCGACCAATAAAAGGAAATCCAGGTCAGCTACATGGGTGGTGAAACTCAGAAAGGAGCAGTAACTAGAATACATAACTATCGCAAAAGGATCCTCCATGGCACCTAGAAATGAAGTCCAGGACTCCTCATCAATGCAGGAAGTTGGGCGATATGAGTAGAACTGCGACAGGCCATGTCCAAAGTAGAACCCATGACGACAAAGCCGACCAATCGGTCTGAGGTGGGTCATGAACTAGATATATAGGAGCAAGAGGCTACCTCTGAACCCCTGATCCCCAACAGTCCAGCAGATAGAGGCTGATATCAATGTCTCTACCAGGATAAGAGGAAGTATGGTGAAGTCATCTCTAAAAGCCCTGACAACCATCGACATCGCCACATGGTCAGCATAAAATGGCATGTATAGATATGCTATGAGGCACATGACCAGGGCATCCACTCGGGCAGTATGCCATCTCTTCTCTGAAATGGAAAAATCTCCATGATAGACGGCAAAGCTGTCAGCAGATCTGAAGTGGCCTGTCATGAAGTCCATAGAAATAATGTGGCTGCCACCCACCTCTGCCAGTACGACTGCCCTCCTCAGTTCGATAACCGTCATAAATTAGCGGCGCATATGGCCTAACTCCATCCGAGCACACGGCCCATCCATCGATAATCTAGAGATGCGACCGTACTCCTCCAGAGTGGGAGTCAACTTATCAGAGCCAAACCAGAAAATATGGCGGTCTGGAATCCAATAACTAAGCATCCCATCAACAAATCCCTCTGGAACCTGAAAGGATAACAGAGATAAGGAATGGCCCAACATGTGACCTACTACAACGCGGTCAGAATTCAACAAATGGTCATGCCAAACCCTCAAACTGGTAGATATCCGACTAGGCAAAAGGTGATCCAAGCGAACAACAGCAGAGGAGGCCATCTATAAAACTGTGTCAATAAGACTATGCAGGGGTCAATCTCTATCCAATCATTTAAATACATATGAAGCATGCATCATAACAAGTGATAATATAGCATGTGCGATGAATAAATAGAAAACATCATACATAGATATCTGTCAAATACACCAGTTTTATATACATCACTGTCATACCTATGATACATGTGAAAACTAAGAAATAAAAAGTATAGGATACTAGGGCACAAATGCCCAAGGACTAACAAAAGACCTATGGAGTCGTCACGATGTTGTCTATAAAGGTGATACTATCGCCGAACTGATCCAACTGAGCCAAGTCCTTTGAGTAGGCATGTCCTGCATAGAAGGGCGATAAGGCATACCCTGCAGATTGGGGCGATGCACATCCGGGTGATAAGTAAACGGATAACCTCCATCCTGAGAACCACCAGCACCTGAGGGTCCAGCCCCATGAGAACCACCAGTGCCTGATGGTCCAGCCTCGTGATCCTGAGCAGCAAAAGTACTAGCCAAGGAAGGGTCCACACCCATATGACGACAAAATATCAACAGCTGCTCCAACTGATGTCTCAAGTAAGCTATCTGAGTCTGATGAGAGGGTTCCTGGAAGCATGATATTGAGTCCTTCATCATAAGAGACCTTGGAACCATATCTCCCAGGAACTGGGTAGCCCATGTCTGAGGTCCTATCGTGTGTGGGCCCCACTAAATGGAAAAGTCCTCAGAAGTGATAGCACCATCCGACAAATAAAACCCATCGTACCTAGCAGTGGGAATCGCTGCAGTTGGCTGAGATAAAGGCCAGAATCGCTGAGCTAGAGGAAGAAAAGCAAGGCGAATCTCCCTAGTGATACATCAAAAAGCGCACTCCCCGAGGAAGAGCTCCCAACCTCCATCAAATAGGAATGGAATCCGGCGAGTAGACAGATGATACTCAGGCCCTACCGGTAGACCATCCTGAAATCCGTCAGACAAGTGCTCTGCAGAATAAGGGACCCACACTACGTCATAGGCCATTAATGTCTCTAGCTGAAGATGGGCATGGGTGAAGCCCTCTGCAATCGGGACCTCCGATAAAGTAGAATTATGCCATCTACATCCCCGAGGATAAGTTTCCAAGCCCAAGACAGAGATAGGGCGAAGAAAGGGAAGCCTCTCGTAAGCCCAGAACTGTTAATGTAAAGAACCAGACATTAATCATGGGAAAAGATAAACCAATCAAAATTTAGATAAATGAAATTCAGTCAAAAGGACTCACCAGGAGAAACGGGTAGAATCCGACCCAGGCATCGGTGACTCCCTCGGATCGCAATCGCATTTCGTGAAGAAAAAGAGCGAATGTAAAAGATCCCCAATAGTAGTCCCCAATGCGGTCTACGTCTCAAAACAGCCCCTACTAAGCTAAAGGGCATAGTGGAGGATTTGTTTGGAATGAAACAACCCCTCATGATGGTCAGGAATAGACGTTGTAAGATGCGATCCCTATCCCTCAAATTTGCAGGCAACGGCTGTTGTATAGTGCCTCTAGCAGCATCAACGCTCAGGTATCCCGACCGAATACTGCGAGCCTTGAAGGCCCGCTCCTGAGAAGAAAACCCTAAAAGGGTACGCACCGCGGTCGAAGTGATACCCGTCTCCAAGGGCACTCTGTCCCTAGTAAACTCCAGGCCTGTGATATACCTCTAATCTATGGGTGTCATCATAACCTCGCAGTCTAGCAGATAGAGGAACTGACTCTGATGAAACCATCGCTCTGATAAAGCTCGCAAATAACCCCAGGGGCAGCGACGGGGAACAATGGTGAAGAAAGCCTCAAATCCCCAAGAATCCACTACCGCCTGGTACTCTGGATGTAGCGAATGATACAAAGGGTATATGCTAAACCAGTTACCCTGGGCTGGGTAAACTTTGAAACCTGCACGACCTTAAGGTTAAGAAAATCGGTTGTTGACAGAGAAGAGAAATGAATGCAAATTAATGTAAAGATCATGTACCTCATTTTCCTACAAGTGAATAGACAGATGGTGGCTCAGATTCGTACCCAGCAAATCAGGGACAGCTACCTAAATTCTAGGAAGAAATCGTGGCACAACAGTGGGCTGAGGCAGAACCTCAGGCTCAAGGATATCCTCCTCGTCCAAATGAGGGTAGTCCTCACAAGGACGAAGCAGAACGGACTCTGTTAATCGCTGAACCCATCTACTAATCTGTGGAGTAGGAACATCAAAGGGAGGTCTCCGCCGACGAACTCCAGCTGAAACCCGCTGTGATGAAGAACGGCTAGGTTCCGCAAAATCCATATCTGAACAATGAGTTCGTAGGAATCAAAGCAAAGTCAGGTATATTCCTACCCTTTTCAAATTTTGAATTCAATCCCTACAGTATAATTTATGTCATCACATCATGCATGCCCTACACGTGCCATTATATGTGTACATCATTTTTAACTCGCATCCTAGCATATCTATACATATATCTAGGACCCTGGCGTCTGACTCATAAATTTTTTTTGCCAGTCTCCCCTATAAAATGGACTATCCACATGCCCGAAGCATGCATTAAATCACCCTATGAGGGTATACCATCACAGCCAACCAATTAAATAGCAATTTAAACTGTTGTTCTAACACATAGCTATAATGCATGTCTAGATTAACTGATAAATGATAATATATCGCCTCCATACGGTTCATAAGATGATACGTAAGCATACATTACATTATAACATGTCCATCAAGCTATCTATGCATATATGTTAGATATAATGCTTTTAAGGAAAGAAATACAGTTTTTCACCGATGAAAACACAAAAAAAATGGAGTCTATACGTTACCCGTAGTATGTAAAAGAGATGTACGATGACGGATCGCTCCAAATCAAGTCGGAATAGTGTAGATCTGAGAAGAGGCTCAGATTTTTCAAAGAGAATACGAGAAAACTCAAGTCGAATGAATGAAAATGAGCCATCCCAAGGGTATAAGCCTGATCACGGGCAGCCTTAACCATACATGCTCCAGCCGCATGTATGGATGCGGCTGCCAAAGGTGGGTCCCGTGGCTTCCTAATTGGTAAAGTGAAGTCCAAAACGTGTTATTTTGGGTTCAGAATGGTCACATTATTTAAAATGGTATCTTTCCGGGTCAGTTTTAAACCCCGAAAACCTTAAAAACCCTCCGAAAAAGTAGAGATTCGGTTAAGATCAGAAATCCCGACATTAAACGTCGGAAGACCAAAAAGTCAGTCAAAATCAATACTACATCTCAGAATCCACCGGCAACAAACCAATGAAGGCATCGGCTCGAACCCCGATGATGTAATCCACATGCAACGAACCAGTGAAGGCATCAGCTCGACCCCGATGATGTAATCCACCGGCAATGAACCAGTGAAGGCGTCGGCTCGACCCCCAACGATGTAATCCACATGCAACAAACCAGTAAAGGCATCGGCTCGACCCCCGATGATGTAATCTACCAGCAGTGAACCAGTGAAGGCGTCGGATCGACCCCCAATGATGCAATCCATTGGCAATGAACCAGTGAAGGCATCGGCATAACCCCGATGATGTAATCCATCGGCAATGAACCAGTGAAGGCATTGGCTCTACCCTTGACGATGTAATCCATATGCAACAAACCAGTGAAGGCATCGACTCGACCCCCGATGATGTAATCCACCGGTAATGAACCAGTGAAGGCGTCGGCTCGAACCCCGATAATGTAATCCGTTGGTAATGAACCAGTGAAGGCATCGGCATAACCCCGATGGTGTAATCCGTTGGCAATGAATCAGTGAAGGCATCGACATAACCCTAATAGTGTAATCCGTTGGTAACAAACCATTGAAGGCATCGGCACAACCCAGATGATGAAATCCATTGACTACAACCCAACGTAGGTCGGCTTAACCCCGATAAAGTAATCCGTTGGCTATAACCTAGGTAGGGCGTTGGCTTAATCTTGACGACGTGATCCTTAGAGCTTTATCATAATCTTACATATCATCACATATTTTATACATGACATTACATCATCAGATATACCTTGTCATGCATTCTCCGTGTCTAGTAATCTTTGTTGTGTTTATTCCATTACATTGCATAAACATTACAAAGAGGGGCATCTGTAGACACTTGAAATTTCACTTTCTTTGTACTAACCTTGTAGAATGGCAAAAATATAATTTTACTTCAGAGACAACCCCTAGGTAGGGCAAAAGAAACAGGTCATCCTAGAGACAACCCCGTGAACGATTCAAAGGACCAATGACATCCGAACATGTCGCGAACCGAATGAGGATCGCCAAGCTGAGACAGTGTCCACCGGAAATAAACTCAGCAAACCTCGAAATGCGTGCTATCAAAGATAAACCTACTAACTATTGCCTGGAACCGGAAGATATATCTTAGCTACCAACATTATCTTCCCGAACCCTGACTCAGTCAGACTCCATTTGATTCCGTCGCATTCCGCGAAGACTTTCAGAAATTTCGGTATGCGCAGGTCAACTTCCTTCGAACGAGGACCAAAAGAACGTACTTCAAGATGACAGGCCCTGCCTGGCCAAACGGCATCCATACATGTAGCTAGCTGCATGTATGTATGCGGCTGGCTCGGGCAGGTTAAAACACCAACTTTGAGCTCATTTGAATAAAGAAGAGAGATAATTTTAGAGAGAGAAAAACATTTCTAGAGAGAGAACCCCTCGGGTTGAACTTGTATACACCAACTTGGAGCTATTTCATCTTGCTTAGCATCTATGTGGAGCCCCAGGAGTGTTCTATGTTGACTCCGAGAGTTAAAACGCTTGTTTATGCGTCCCCCAAGGTGAAAAAAATGCTCTTTCTAGCTACGTTCTTTGTAAATGTTGTTCAATGTACTAGATTGATGATGTATATTGTTTAAATCTAGTTAAACTTTTTGTTTTCTAAGCATATTGTGTAATAGTTGATAGATATTACATTTCTATCGGTTATATTGTGCTTATTGCGTTGTAAATCAAGTACGGAGGCTAGATCTAAGCCGAATCTAGCCTTTGAGTGGTTATTAAGCATGAAGCTTTAACCCGTGTGCTAGATCGGTTTAGATCCATGGTAGATCTACTTATTTATTATTTTAAAAGGTCCCGGTTATCCCGTATATCCCTAGATTTGTATCTAGAGGCGAAAGGGGTTCGAAATGGCTTGAAACGGCAATTTCAACCGATGAAATCATCTAATATCAAAGCCTAGGACATTGTATATATGTATTCCCTCATAAATAATGCAAGCCTAGGAATCTCGGTGTTGAGTTCCCCGATTGGATCCTGACTTGATTCCCACGATGGACTGGTTTGTATGATGTAATGTTTAAATAATGCAAATATCATTATATATGTAATATTTGGGTCTTGAAAACGAGCTCAAGGGGTTAGTCCCGAGAAGTCGGATTCAAGATCCAGTGATAGTGAAAACTTTAATTGTGGGTGCTCGGTTTCATCGAGATGGCTTATATGCCCGATGATGATCCGACCCTTTTGACGCTTTTTACATGCATATCATCAAAATAATTTCCAATAAAACCCTAAAGATCTTTCAATAATAATAAAGCGGGTTGGGAATAGACATTAGATCATAAATGAAAGTATCAAAAGACCTCGATTTCTAATTGACGAAAGATTTGAAAACTTTATTTTCAAAACATCATTGATATATATTGTGTTCTAAAAATGAACTTTTATATAAATCAAATCCTTTGTGCATAGAGTTAAAGAGGTACATCACTACTTTCATAATAATTACATATACTAAAAATCAATAATGGAAGCATCACATATCCTTGATTACTATTCGGGCGAAGGATTTGAAAACCTTGTGTTTTCCCAAAATATCATATAAGATGTATATTTTGTCTAAAATTAACTTTTGCTAAGATTAAACCCTTCGTATATATGTGCAAAAGAGGAACGACACTACTTCCAAAATAACTCACAATGAGTCTTAGAATAAACTTTTCAAATAAAACACACACACACACACATACTCTCACACACACACTTTATGCATAGAAAATCAATAAGATGCGGTACCGTATTTTCACAGGAGTCGGGGGGTGCCTAACACCTTCCCCCCCCCCCCCCCCCGCTTAACCTAGCCCCCGAATTCCACGAATGTCGGGTTTCAAACAAATCTTTTGGAGTCACATATTGGACCATATTGCGAAAACTATTAAAACTAGGATGAGTTGGTACATCCATTTAAACCATACCAACTGGAGACTCTATCTCATTCGGTCCAATCATAAAAAAATAAACTCAATCTTTTTCAAAGTCGTCAACACTTATGTTGGTATCGCTTTCCTAAAACCTCACCCTTTAATAAAATCCAAAGACATAGCGAATGGAAAAGGGAAAAAACAAAACAATACAAACTTAGGAACGACGGACTTCAGATTTTTCTCGGCGTCGACACTCCCTTTTGTGGTGCGCCTCTAGGTTCAATATTAATTCGGTAGTAGAATAAATCAATTAGAACTATTCTAATATTATTTATAATGAATTAAAATCCTTTAATTCAAATATAAATAAATAATATTTATTCTACATCATGAGTGACACCTTATAAATAATGTACCATGACTATTCGGATAATATGAATTCAACGTTAATCATAAAGATTATCACAAAGAATACAAATAACTTATTTCGTGAAAAGTTATCGTACAATTCAATCATTCTACCATACAATGTCTTGATTAAATATAAGACATGAAATTATTGGCAAGTCTTATTTATTTAATCATATGCATTTCGTTTCTTAAAATGCACAACTCTGATTAATGTATATTAAAAACTCCTTTCTAATTTCCACTCTACTTTGGCCAAGAATTTCTGAGTTGTCATCCATCGAATCGCATAGGACATTCTCTCCCTTTACTGGAAGTGATAGATCTTTTGTTGATCATTCACCTACCTCTATGTATACTTTATTATACTTGAACATACCCTAAAACATACTTTTAAGTATTAAGGAATATGACAAAGTACAATTCAGAATACACAAGGTATTATGATGATCTCAAGTCCAAGGATCACTTATACAACTATCACTATAGGAACTTCTATTGTCAGGCAAGTAAAATTCCATTAGAGTTCCTTTAAGAGAATCACGTTCAGTGAACTTATTCTCCAATAAGCACCTACATACTAGCTTTAGTGTAAGACCCCAACTTTTTATGAATAAAATTTAATTTTCTCCATATATTATTTTAAATAGTAAGGTGTTGATTTGATAAATGTGATAAATTATGGGTGATATGTGCAAATTTTATAAAGTAAGCAAATGGTCGTAAAATATTCATTGTGTCGGGGAATATTCGTTTGGTCGGGAAATATTCTTTTTGTCGGGGAATATTCGTACGACGGCGCAATCATTGGTGGGACCCATAACGAAAAACTGTTGGATAAAGAAAACGACAAAAATAAGTTTTATAAAATATAACAGCAAAACGGTTACCGTTAAACTGTTGAAATACCCGGTGGTTAAAGTACAGTAATATGCGTTGTTGCACAGTAGCACACGGTATTGCACAGTAATTTCTAATTATTAATTCTTACGTAAGAAGTCACTCATTCAATAATTGTTACAATAATTACTATTCAGTATTTTATAATATTAATTCAATAATTGCTACATTGATAGTGCATAATATTTTATATTATTGATTCAATAATTGTCACAATAATCACTGCATAGTATTTCACATTATTATATCAATAATTGTCACACCTATTATTGAAATGATATTATTAGATAGTATTATTGACAATGTATAGAAAGTTCTGTCGAGAAAAGGGGTTAGGTTATATAATTGCTCACCAATGAGGAGAAATTCTTATTGGAAAACCCCCTATTTACTGGGAATGATCTAGTTGTTAATATTGTGATTCTATAATATTAATTATGAATAATAATTTATGAATAAAATAAAAATTATTGATAAATATGATAAGTAAATATTTATTCAATTTTGATATAAATGGAGGAATTTTTAGCAAGAGACATTTGTTGAAAGTTGACATTTTATCTTCTCTGATAAAATAATTCATTCAAATATATTATTATAATATTACATTATAATAGTATAATGTGATAATATAATAGTATAATTTTATAATTTAAATGGTAACATTATTATAGTAAATTCAGGGTATAAAAATAAAATGTGGTGGAAGAGAGCAAATTGAATTAAATTCTTTTAATTGTTATAAATGTTTTTTGAACTTAAAACATGTGGGTGGAGGTTTTTAAATGTGCTGGAGAGTTTTTCAAAAAGGTGGTGCTGGAAGAAAAAAAAAGAAGAAATCAACCGTATGTATTTTTTTTTCAACTTTGGTGTGTTAGCATTTTTCTATAAATAGGGTGCTTAGTTAGAAATGAAAATCACACCAGAATCAGAAAATTCTCCCTCTATACTATTGAGCTTATTTCTTGTGAGTATAAGGATACTTTGAGTATGGATAATAGTGCAAGATTTTTTCAACATAATCTTCGTTATTTCAGTCAGAACTACTTTCCTATAAGGTAAATGATATTATTTTTCTCGTAAATGATGTTATTTTCTTTCAATATTCGTAAAGGGTATTATTTTCTTTCATATTACATATTATGAAAGTGATAATATTTCATTTCATATTCCTAAATTTAAACTTACTACGGTAAGTATTGCTTCTAGTAATTTTTAAAATGATCAGAAATTCCTTGAGTTTTGCGCTTCATCTAATATCATTTCACTGGAATATTGGTCTGAACTTTCTTATGAAATTTTAATCTTTTCATGTCGGGATACTATTCATACGGCATTATTCATACATACGGTACTATTCACGAGTACTTTTCACAACAAAATTAAATTCATTTTCTTTGTCCAAGTTATCTTTTCTGGATCTTATTCTTGAAATTGGATCCATGTTTTGATCTTTATTCTTGAACTCTGGATAAATTAAATTATAAATCTCTAATATTTATCCTTTATCTCACTTGATTCGTTTTTCATATCATTTTTCATCATCCTCAGTCTTAAATTGTGGAGAAAATTATCTTTGGCCCGTAGTGCAAAGATGAACTATTGATTGATAAATATCTTTGGCCCGTAGTGCAAAGATGAACTGTTGATTCATGAATATCTTTGGCCTGTAGTGCAAAGATGGACAAGTGTTTGGTATGATCATGACCACTGGTGATACAAATAAATATCTTTGGCCCGTAGTGCAAAGATGAATTATTGATTTAAAATATTTATTGATTGATGTTACAGAAATAAAATATTGATGATGGACTTTTAAATCATAGAAAATAGTAGACATCATTCTCTATTTGACTCTTCTAATGGATTGTTATTTTCGCTGCAGTTTTTGATATAAAACATGTTGTCCATAATATTTTATCTGATTTATTAAAGGCTAACGATAATTTATTCTTCATTATCTTAGTCATAATATTCTTTACTAGGCTAGTTGAGCTCATCCTTTTCTTCCATTGTTCTCTTCTGGAAATAAGAATATCGCGGGGACTAGTCGGGGAATAGAGTGATGATCCGAGATAGAGCTGTAGAAGTCCTCAATATTTTATAAAATAGTGCGATAATAATTATAATGAGGACTTATTTGAGTGTTTATATTTTCGTATTATATACGATCTGTATTGAAGCTCATAGTTTGTGTGGTCGTATTTTGCACGACCGTTTGTTATAAGAAGATTTGTATTCAGATTCTGTACCATGTATTTGGCGACTCAGAATGGGTTGTGTGAACCTATTTTGGGGGCGTCACATTTAGTGTGCCCACACAAATAATTATGAGATCAATCATCCTCTTCAACAGAGCAATCATAATATATACTAATCTATCTGAAATCAGTAACCCCATATTAGTGATCCATACGATTAGGAACATTTTAGTTTTCGAGCTATCTTGAATTTAGATCTTATTAGCATGATCAACATCATAATTCTAAAAATATTGCTCCAAAACTATGGGTTTCTCACATTTATTAATTCAACTAATTAACATGGATAAATAATACCTTTTGTATTATATAAATTCTCTTATTAATAAATGAACAAGATTACAAAGTAAATGTTTAACACATGCAATGTGATTGGCTTGAGGGAATATTACTTTCAATCTCTCACTTGCACTAAAGTCAATCACCTTGGTATCTTATACTCAACTTCTCTAATTGCGGTCGTCCTACTGTAGGATAAAGTTTCAGTAAATGGATCTGCAATGTTATGTTAGAGTTTATGCCCTAGAGGCTAATTCTTTGATGTAATTACTTAAACATTTTTGATATTCTATTTGATTGAATAAATGAATTATTTTATTATGATTTTATTTACTGCGTTATATAAATGTTAACATAATAAAAGTCCTTAGAATAGTGATACAAATTATATGGCTTCAAGTATGTGACTTGAACATGAGATCATATAATTACAATTAGTATCATTACTCTTAAATGTCCCTAGTCGAGTGTCATTGTTAATGGGACAACAATGATACATTGAGACTAGTATGTGGATTAACTGCTGGCCAAATCTCATTGGTCATAAATATATGAGATATTGAGTCAATGCATAGGTACATGTTAGAGAACAATGTACTGGACAGACCCACCATGAGAATTCTACGTGGAGCATTATGCAAAGTGTCATAAGCAATTCTCATAGTGACAATGATGTAATGATCCTCCGACCTGAAATCACTATATTACTACACGAGAATTTATGTACTTTGATATCATCAAAGGCCACCTTTAATAGGGTGGACGATAAAGGTGATTATTGGGTACATCATGAATCGTGTGAGAAATATGAGTGATCTAGATGGAATTTAACCCTCCTATATATTAGGGGTGATATCCATAGGCCTCTTGATTGAGTAGGACTATGAAATGCATGGCCATGCTCAAATAGTGATTTGTTTCATATAGTCTACTCATCGATCAAGAAAACTCAGATTAAATTATGAAGAGGATGACACATTCCATGCCTCGAGTTTAATCTAGGATGTCAAGGTTAAAAGGATTAAATTACATTGAAACATTGGTCACGAAAATGTTGTATCGAATCACCGATCTTATTATTATTTGGGTAGCAGTGATGTATTACTAGATGCCGCTCACTGTTTATAATTTTATAATATGATTTTAAAATTATTGCTAACATAATAATAACCTATAGGGTCACACACTTAGAACGTAATTAAAAGAGAATTAATTTAAATTGTATGGATTTAAATATATCAATATGATTGATAGTATTTAAATTATGAATTTAAATTAATAGGATAATTTGTATATATATATATATATATATATGTATATTAATTAAGTAAGACTTAATTAAGATATAATATATATATATATATATATATATATATAAATTTGAATTTTATTTTTCTAATTGGATTAGATTTTGGTTAATTCCTTTAACTGCTATATATATGATATATCAGTCGTTTTATCGATATCAAAACCCTAGCCGCTCTTAGAGAGAGACTAGAGAGAAAAATTTTAAAAGTCCAGATCCTTGGCGGCTAGTACCGCAGCTTTCCTTGTTGCAGATCGTGTGACGATTCGCGGGACGTTCATGTGGATACCGTAGAGGCGCAGTTCCGTTGGATTGCGTTGAGGATTCGAAGCAGTTCCAGAATCTCCATCGTCTCCGTTCAGGCTTGAATAATCGGTAAAACAAATCTTAACCTCTGAATTAATATATTTTTTGCATGGATCCTATTTTAGGGTTTCGGAAAAATTTTAATTTTCGCTGCGTTTATGTGCCGATAACCCTACATTTTATTCTTGAGAGTCCACTATTTTTATTGTGACTTCTCCTCTTTTAATGATTTCTCTAATCAAATGAAAGTGCCGCAACATATGTTTGGATCTTAGATAAGACTTAGGAACTATTCCTAGTTATGTAATGAACTTTTTATCCAAACAATCAACTTTGCAGCTTTATTTACAGCTATATATTCTGTTTTTGTCACTAAATCAACAACTCTTTGCTGTTTGGAACGTTTCTAACTCACTGAACCACCGTACAAGGTAACCACATACCTTAAATTGGATTTATTGTCTTCTTGGTTAGTCTAAAAAACTTGAGTCTATTTAGCCCTCTAGTTTCTATTCGACCCACCATATTTCATTAACACATCCTTAGTTCTAGTTAAGTACTTTAGGATATTTTTCACTGTCTTACAACGATCTTCTCTAGAATATGATTGATCAACATCAAGTCTTGTACATTTTATTGCATACATGGTAGTTACTAATGTGATCTCTCTTTTCAGGTGTGTTTGGGGACAATTTCTTAGAGTGATACACTCCATAACTCATCATTATGAGACATCTCTTGAAGTTTGCCATGCTAAACTCCTTTAGCATTGAATGAAAGTACGTTCGTTGGGTCAAGCCGAGCATCCTTTTTAAATCTATCTATATAGATCTTTTCCCCCAATAATTAGGATGTTTCTCCCAAATCATTCATGGAGGAATGTTTAGACAACTTTATTTTTACTGATTATAGTATTGGTATGTCATTCCCTATCCATAGTATATCAACATATAATACTAGAAATGTCATTGCGCTCCCACTAACCTTCTTTTACACATATAGTTCATCCTCGTTTTTGATAAAATCAAAATCTTTTGATTGTCTCATCAACACGAATGTTCCATCTTTGAGAAGCTTGCTTTATCCATAAATGGATCATTTTAGCTCACATACATTATTTGTTCCAACTTTTGAAACAAATTCATCTAGCTGTATCATACATACATTCTCCTCTAATCACCATTGAGGAAGGGCATCTCAACGTCCATTTTCCAGATCTCGTAATAATAAGCTGCAATCGTAAATAGAATCTGAAAGAACTTGAGCGTTACTACTAGTGAGAAGGTTTTATTACATTCAACTCCTTGACTTTTCTTGAAACTTTTTTGTCACAAGTCTGGACTTATAGGTCTCCACCTTGCCATTTGCTCTAGTCTTTCTCTTAAAGACCCTTAAACACCCTTTAAGCTTTATGCCTACCGGAGGGTTAGCCAAAGTCCACACTTGGTTTTTATACATGGGGTCCAGTTTGGATTTTGTGGTCATCTGTCATTTCTCTGAGTGTCTACTGTTGGGTAAAATCTAGTTACGCACAACACGCAAGTATATGTGGTCAACAAGTAATAAAGTAAAAGTATAGTATCGTTCCCACGAGGAATTATTGAATAAAAATCACCAAGTACTAACCCGTAACCAACTTAATCCTATTTGAACGAATGATTTAGTATTTTGAATTAACAATATCTAATTAAACTAATTTTAACTACCCCTAGAATGAAACTAGAATATGAAGACTTGAGATTACAATTTCACCTATTGTTTCATTTAAATTAATCAATACACTTCCTATTAAATCAAATTAATTATCTCGGATTGTTAATCAAGAACACGTAGGTAAAATATGACCATCTCTCGATGTACCATACCCATATCCACTTAAATCCACAAATGATAGAATTAAGAAGAACACCCTGATTAACTAACCCACTATATCTCTATGTGAATTACAATTAAAGAGGGTTGAAACACAAGTTCTCAATAGATTACATATGGTGCGTAAGTATATCTCTATCATAGGCACAAATCATGATTCCCATCGCCTATGTAGAAGTCACAAACACTTGCTATTATGATCGGATCTAAACCCATAATTCGTCTCTTAATTTCATATGGGTTATCACGGTAATTGATAACTAGGCAATTAAGTAATTTAACATAAATCATAATAGACAATCCAATAATAATTAATAAGACTAACACGGAAGCATATCAAAGTAAACTACGTAAAAAGATCCATTATAATCTCAAAATAGAAATTAGTTAATGATTGAAGTGAAATCCATAATCCACAATTATTTATACATTAAAAGATAAAGATAGAAGTAAAGAGAAGTTAGGAATTGAGATATGAAAATCTGAATTTCTCTTGCTCCAATTCTGAATCTCAAATGATCTTCAATTGCTTCATCTTTAACTCTAATCTAAACTAGGGTTTATCTAATCTAATCTAACCTAATCTAATGGAATGGAATGGAATCCCCTATAATCCTTGTGAATACTCCTCCTTTTATATCCCTTTTCATGTGTCTTTTAGCCATCCTTAAAATTCTTGAACCAATCAACCCAACAAATCCTTCTTGAACTCAATTTTTGAAAACTCTTTTTTTCCTGACAACTTCGCCCCGGTGCATGAACAACACATGATATTACAAAAATGCCATTACGATCCATTTTCATATTTTGACCCTCTGAAGCCAGTTCCTACAATACAAACACAAAAACAAGTAAAATAACACTAAAAATACTTAAAGATAATAAAGAATTAAGCCTAAAAGGTGTCCAATTCGTAGGTATAAAACTCACTCATCATCTACAACTCTTAGCCTTATTGTATATAACTGGATCATCATCATCTATGATGTGTACCTTATCATCATCGTCTATGATAAATCCATACCTCTCAGGTATTTTTGTTAATATTCCAAATTTACGATTCGGTTGTGGTACAATAGGTCTATCTACAGGTTCCTCTTTTTGACTTATAGTGTTTTGTAGTTCTTGAACTCCTTCAAGATCTATTATCCTTACACTAGCCCCTTCAATGATAAACACCTTTATCTTAGAAGGCAGCGTGTTTAGCAATAAACACCTTTTGCTCAGTAGAATTATAGAATATATACCCTAAACTTACTTTAGGATGTCCCACAAATCTGCACTTGTCGGATCTTGTCCCAAGCTTATCCTTTTGAAACCTTTTCACATAAGTTGGATAACCTCTTATCTTAACATACTTAAGATTAGGAATCCTCCATATCCATAACTCATATGGAGTCTTAGGATCAGACTTTGAGGGTACCTTATTTAGTAGATATGCAACCATTTCTAGGGCTTAACCCCATATGGATATCGGAATGTCAGTAAAAGGATCATTATGGACTGCACCATGTCCTACAAGGTGTAATTTTTCCTTTAAGATACACCAATCAATTATTTTGTATCAGAAAACATCCATTGTGAGAGAAAACCATTTGAGATGATCTAGAAACTATAGCTAAAAGAAGTAAATGTTTTCTTTGAAGTATACTTCTACAATGAATCAATAGTTGTGAATTCTTTCGAAACATATCTTAATAACATATCAAATCGTTTAAAATTTTAAAACGACGTAGTGACTATAAATGCTGAGCGGTCAATGGACCATGAACTTTTATTTTTCATTTTCGAAAAGGTTTAAACAGAAATTCATCTACAAACCGCTCTGGTCTTACGGACATGTAGGGTGATCAACCCCGTTATGTCCTGTATTGATCAATACTATATGTTTGAACGATAATTCGTTCACTATGTTCACCTTGGGCACATAAACAATTTCCCCATTAAGGGTTGTTCATACTCAGTTTGGAATCCTAACTAAATAATTCAGTTGGATGACCTTATCATAACCAATACTATTCCACAGTACAATTCGAACTATGTCTAGCCTAGTCAAATAGCTGAGAAAGTTATAAATACCTATCGAAGTTTAATATTATGTAACATGATTTGTCATATCAAAGAATTTCAAGTTCAAGAGTTCTTGTAGGAATACAACAGTTCATATAAGTGGGGACACTTGTATGATAACGGACAATAATGAGATATTAATAAATAATAACTGAATTGAATAAAATTTCACAATATAAGAATAATTTCGTAAACTTATCCTGGATATCATTATGGATATGAATAATTGAAAATAATTATTAATGAATATGCTTTTCGCTTACTGAAATCCATCGCATATAGTAAATGCAATGAGTAAAGATAAATGCTCAATAATAAATTGAGATAAGAAACTTTCTTTGATAGCAGATTACTGCTACGTAGTATTACTTATGCTTTTATCTTTAATATGAAGTCCTATCATCAATAGAATTATTCTTTTAATTAGAATAATACAACTTAACACATAATACTGCTTTAAACATGTCACATAGTCATATCAGTTATTAAAACACATAAAAACGTATACCTAGTCAAACTATGTCGATTTGGTTTGGATTCGGTATCGTTTCGGCATCCCGATTGCATTATCGGATATTTAACGAATTTATTTTTAATGAAACTTTGTTCAAGAACTTAAATATTATAATAGATAATTTAATTATCATTTATAATATTTTTTCAAACATTATAATGATTTTTTAAACACTTAAATCATTTTTAATAATTTAATTGTTAAACAATTTCATTATCATTAATATTTAAATACTTTAAAATATTAATGAACTAATGTCAATACTTTAAAAGTTATTTATTATAACCTTAAATATTTTTAAAATATTTATTTTACCTTTAAATGATTTATAAAATATTAAAATTATTTTTAAATAATTTATTTAATATAATTATTAAATAAATGTATTATCATTAATATTAAAATATTAATGAATTTCTTATCAAAATATTATAAGTAATTTATTATAACTTAAAATACTTTTTAAAACTTTAATATCATTTTTAAATGATTTTTAAAATATTAAAATCATTTTTAACTAATTTATTTAATATAATTATTAAATAAATTTATTATCATTAATAATAATTTATTAATAAATTTTATCTCAAAATATTAAAAGTAATTTATTATAACTTAAAATATTTTTTAATAATTTAATATCATTTAAAATGATTTTTAATATATTAAAATCATTTTTAACTAATTTATTTAATATAATTATTAAATAAATAAAATATCATTAATATTTAATTAAATTAAAATATTAATGAAATTTATGTCAAAATATAAAAAGTTAATTTTTATAACATAAAATTATTTTTAAAATTATTTTATGAATTTTTAATAATTAATTTTTATTTATTTTAATTAATATAATTAATTTTTATTAAAACCGTCGCTAAAGAGCTTTAGCGACGAACACTGTCGCCTTAGGTGTGCTTGAACAACTCAAGAACATTCATACTCAGTTACTATGGTGCCTAGTTTGACCACCTATAGATCTTTAATCTTAATGTTTCTGGGCATGTAAGTGTATTAGTCTTGTAGTATTGATGTAATACTACAATCACAAACAAGTTTCATGGCCAAATTACATCACAACAAGAAGATATAAGCCTTTCAAATGGCTGTCGGACATGTTCTTCATTTTCTGGGCAGCCCAAAAACGGCCGGTCAACGTATTTTGGGTCCTTATATCTCGCAGGTTGTTCATGATTTAAGTGTGTTAGACGTCGGGCCTTGTAGTATAACTACCAGGTTACATGGATCGAGCACTTACAGGGTCTAGGTATCAATAACTAACAAGATATAAGATTTACAAAAATTGGTCAGACGTTGCCTACGAAATCTAGGTTACCCAGATTTCACATCTGGACGGTCAATGCATTTTTGACCGATTACTACATCCGATTCGTTGCTTTCTAAGGTTCGAGACTGCTCTGGACTTGTAGTCCTCATGTTAGAGTACAAGCTAAACACAAATTTACACTCTAAAAGCCTTCCAGTTACAAGATCAAAGTCGGTCAAAGTCACTGCCAGAACACATTCTTCAGTTTTCTAGGTTACCTAGAAAACTCAATTTCGTGTTCGGTCAACGCACTTTGACCGTGAATAACTTTCAATCTACACATGCTATGTTCCTGATTCCACTTTCAGAATACTAACAACATGGCATAGTGCACATACAAACACTTAAACACAACATATCATGAACAGATTGAGAAATATAAGCCTCGACTTTGGACTGTCAGACAACTTTTTAGGGTTCATGAAGTTTTCAAAAACTTCATTTTTCGTGCATCTAGATGTTATAGAAATGTTATTTCTCAATCCAGATCACTTATTAACATATCATAGAACATATTTTAACACTTAAACACAAAATATATATATATAAGCATACAAGATCTAGCTTGGTTAGGGTTTTATACCTTTCTTGAACCAATTTTTGATTTCTGATTCTTGATCTGTTCTGGGTTAGTGTATAGGATATGATTATTTGATATTGTGACTAAGTTAGAGAGAAAATTCGTGGGTCTTAGAGGGAGAAAATGTTTTGGCTTGTGTGGGTGAAAAATAATTGAAATTTCTTTACTTTTTCTTTCTTGCTTTGCTATCCTTTGATTCAATGTATCTAGGACTGCTAGCTTTTGATTGTTGGCTGATAGAGAAGATTTTCATCACATGTGAGATCTTGACATGGTGAGTCATGAGATTTGGTGAGATTTGCAAGCAAAGCTCAATTTAATAAATCTAAAAATGGTATTTTTGTAAATTAACAAATATTTTTAAGGGTATTCTTGTATATGTACTTGAATCTAGGGTTTAATCAATAGATTTTAACCCTTAAGGTTTCCCAAATAATTTTTAGGGTTTGAAAAATTAAGTTTAAGGTTTCATAAAAATTTAATTAGAACACACTAATTAAAAATTAGGGTTTTCAATAGAAATTAGGGTTTTCTAAAAATTAGGGTTTTTCGATATTATTAGGATTCCCAAATTTTTGAATTAGGGTTTCCCAATAATTTTTCTTAATCACATAATATACATACTTACATTTAAATACCAATATAATCAATTACTATATTTAATATTTAAATTTAACATAAATAAATAATTAAATAAATTCTTAACATATATTCATATAATTATGTCAATAATCATATTTATAATTAAAATCTATAACCATAAAGCATATTAATATACTTACATATATTTGAATACAAATATAATTAATAATCACATTTAATATTCAAATCTCTTAAGAAAATAATTTTTTATTATTCATAACATAAATATACTTTTCTTTTAAATACAATTATACAATAATTGTATTAATTTATGAAATTTCAGAACATAGATCAACATTAGTGTTTTGATCTATAATCACACTTTACCTTATATACCATTATTAATTAAGTTAAAATAATTAACTTAATTAATCTTGATAAATTCATATAATAAAATGATTATTATAATAATTCTAGAAATCATTTCATATATTATTTAAGTAAAAATTAATCATATTTTCATGGAAATTAAATAATAAAATATTTTTACTACAAAGTTAATTTATTATAAGAATATAATTTATAATAATTAACAATTTCTTTTTTAAAAAATTTATTCGAAATCATACATGCAATAAATAAATATATATTTATCACATATATACATATTTTTTACCTTATACATATTCCCACCTTTATTTTGATAGATATAAAAAACAATTATACGAAAAATTTCTCATTTAATTAAATAAAAATCTTGGGTTATTACATTCACCCTCCTTTATAAGGATTCCGTCCCCGGAATCACCGTTTCAAAACTTATAAACACAAGGTTAAATAATATACACATTCATTGCAAGTAGATCTCGATCTGATTCGATGGAACTGATCTTTAACTTATTCAGCATAAAGCTTATCTATCTGTTTAACGGAATCTGATTTCTAATAGAACTTAAATTTCTCCTTCAAAATTTCTTAATAAAATGATTTATTATATATAAGAAAACCATATATAAGAAAATAAAATTTATTCGAATAATACCTGGAATTCCATCCCCTGCTGCTACCGTATCTTGAACCGTCATATTGAATGTCCTCACAGTTGGCTTGCTTGTCGGAGTTAGATACGTGATCGCCAGCTTTCCACTGCTTTTTCCAGCATTCGTATTTCCAGCATCGGCGTTTCTTTTCGGACAATCCTTTGCCATATGATCCGTTAATCCACAGATGAAACAACCACTATTCTTCCTTGGATTGGGGCAATTAGGAGAGATGTGTCCTTCCTGCCAGCACTTGTAGCACACAAACTTTCCTTTAAGACACTCACCTGAGTGACTCTTCCCGCAATTTTCACATGGTTCCACCTTTTTCCTTATTCCTCCCTGACTATTACCAGTATTTACAGAACTTGTCCACTTTCTTTTTCCACTTGCACTGCCACTGTTTCCTTCTACCTTAACTTTTCCTTCGACCTTACCCTTATTCTTCTTTTCCTTATTATAGAGGCTCATGACCTCACTTCCTCCTTCGGCAATAATGGCCTTTTCCAATAACGTTCCAAACGAGTTAATCTGCAGCACTGCAACCTTATTGTAAATCCAGGGCTTTAGGCCATGTTCAAACATTCGTGCCTTCCTTGCTTCCGTGTTCACTTGTTATGGAGCGAACCTGGCTAATTCGTTAAACTTGGCGGTATATTCTGAGACGGTCATATTTTCTTGTTTCAATTCCAGAAATTTAACCTCCATCCTGTCCTGCATACTGGACGAGAAGTAATTTTCGTTGAACAGTTCTTTGAACCTTGTCCATGTTACCACTTCTGCTCCGGCTCGAGTTTGATTAGCCTCCCACCAGGAGTTTGCTTCCCCTTTTATCATATAGGTAGCAAAAGCTGTCTTTTGTTCATCCGCTACCCTAGCAATAACAATTGCTTTTTTAATTTTCTTTACCCAAGTTTGGGATTCTATAGGGTCAGTTGTTCCTTTGAATTCAGGCGATCCTACTGTCTTGAAGTCTTTGAAGTTTGCCAATTGATTACATGGACGATTCCTTCTTGCTGCCGGTGCTGGATTACGCATTGTTTGTGCCAACATATTCGCAAAATTCTGCATTAGATCTGCTTGTCCTTCTGCGTTGTTTACAGATTCTTCCGCCCTTTGGTTTCGAGTTTGACGTCTTGGCGGCATTATCTGGTTAAATAAAATCTTAAAATTATTATCTTATTATTCATATACCATTATCAATGGTATTATAGAAAATAGAATATAAAATTCTAAATTTAGACCAATATAGCTTGCTGGATTCCCAAATTCAGCTTGCCGAATTAACAAATTGTCATTTAATCAACATACTATCTTGACATATAATAATATCATAACATTTATATTCATATTCAAACAGTACATATTACTTTTAATTACACAATACAGACTGTCATAGTCACTTACTATCCCTTAATGACAACAAAAGTCGGTATTCATCATGATACTTATGCAAATGTAATACATTTCACACCTAGACATACCATATATATGTTGGATTTGTACGTAACGCAATCATGCAATCAAATCACATAAATAGGGCGGAAGCGTAAAAACTAGGTTTTCAAAAATTTATACAAACCCATTACCATGATCATTCTTATGCATCAATTATCAGTGAATGAGGAAGGAGAAAAACAGAATTATACCTTTGAAGATCCAAGCTTCCACAGGTACAAGTTCTACTCCTTTGATTCCTTTGATTCCTCTGTAGTGGCTCCTTCCCTTGATCAATGTCACCCACCCAAATGTTTGGCCTCTAACGGTGATCCACCAAGGAAGATGAAGAACTCAGTAAGATGGGTTATTGGCTTAACCCTTGTTTCTATCTCTATAGAATATGTGTACTCCCAACTCTTGAAAAATTCACGTACCTTATTTCTGATATAAGACTCTCTTATATAGATATTAGGTTAACCCTCCTAATCCAATTAGAATAGGGTTTTATTTAATTAATTAATTAAATACTTTTAATTAATTTATATCCTAATCTTTATTAGGATTGAGAGAGAGTACTGATATTATACTAATTCCTAAACTCCTTTAGAATTAAAATAATAATAATAATATTAATATTAATAAGACTCCTCTTATTAATTTATATTTAATATTTCTAAAATATTAAATAATAAACATTAAGCTATTTAATTTATTCTATCATCATAGATTAAATTAATTATACTTAATGCATTATTACTATCATGCCATTTTCTTCTTAAATAATTCTTCTTCCTTTTATGGTGTGACCCTTTAGGTTCTCCATATTAAACCGGTTGTGAATAAATCAATTAGAACAATTCTAATCTTATTTAAATAAACAAATTAAACTAATAATCTATTTAAATAAATAACATTTATTCTACAATAGGGATAAGCCTCCCCAGCGATCAACGACTTTCCAGATAATATAGATTTCAACATTAATCATAAAAGAACCTGTGAGTTAATAGTTACCGTACAATTCAATCCTTCCACCATACAATTTCCCAATTAAATATAAGACATGAATTTACTGTCAAGTCTTAATTTATTTAATCATATGTATTTCGATTAGAAAATGCACAACTCCAAATAATGCAAATTAGAAACCTCTTTCTAATTTCATTCTACCTTGGCCAAGGATTCCTGGGTTGTCATTTAACGAATCACATAGGACATATCTCCTCTTTTACTAGAGGTGGTAGATTCTTTATTGATCATTCATTATCTCCATATGTAACTCATTACACCCAAGCATACCCTATATATGCCTTAAAAGGCCTTAAGGAATTAGTCAAAGTATAATTTGTTACATACAAGATACTATGATGATCTCAAGTCCAAGGATCACATGTACTACTATCACATTAGGAATTCCTATTGACAGGCGAGTAAAACTCCATTAGGTATTCCATAGCGAGTCACATTCAGTGAACTTATTCTCCAATAAGCACCTACATACTTGCTTTAGTGTCTCCACACAAATGACCATGAGATCAGTCATCCTCATCCAATGAGCAAGCAACATATGTACCAATCTATCCGGATTTACTAATCCCCATTTTAGTAATCCCACAATTGGGAACTATTTTAGTTTTTAAGCTTTCTAAGAATTTAGATCTCATTATCATGATCTCATCATGATTCTAAAAGCATTGCTTAAAACTATGGGTTATTTACATATTATAAAAACAGCACCATGTAGATAATTATATGCCTTAAATGAATATTTTATTAATAAATAAATAAGATTGTTTACAAAGTATGTGCTTTGTCATCATACATGATTGGCTTGTATGCACACTACTATCAATCTCCCACTTGCACTAAAGCCAATCGCCATGGTATCTCATACCCATCTTCTCTAAGTGACGATCAAACTGCTGTTGTGTTAAAGCTTTAGTAAATGGTTCTGCAATGTTGTCTTGAGAGTCTACACGCTCCAAGGTGACGTCTCCTCTTTCAATGATCTCCCTGATCAAGTGAAATCGCCGCAACACGTGTTTAGATTTCTGATGAGACCTGGGTTCCTTAGCCTGTGCAACCGCTCCGGTATTGTCACAGTATACGGGAACTACTTCTCCAATGCTAGGAACCACACCAAGTTCAGTTATGAACTTCTTCATCCAAACAGCTTCCTTTGCAGCTTCACTTGCAGCTATATACTCTGCCTCTGTCACTGAATCAGCAACCGTTTGCTGCTTGGAACTCTTCCATCTCACTGCACCTCCGTTCAAGGTAAACACATACCCTGAAACAGATTTACTATCATCTTGGTCTGTTTGAAAACTTGAGTCCGTGAATCCCTCGAGTTTTAATGCAGACCCACTGTAGACAAGAAAAATATCTTTAGTCCTTCTCAAGTACTTTAGGATATTTTTCACTGCCTTCCAGTGCTCTTCTCCTGGATTCGACTGGTATCTGCTTGTTACACTAAGTGCGTGAGCAACATCTGGTCTAGTACATATCATACCGTACATGATAGATCCTATTGCAGAAGCATAAGGGATCTCACTCATACGGTCTCTCTCCTCAGGTGTCTTTGGGGCCTGTTTCTTGGAGAGATTTATTCCATGGCTCATCGGCATGAGACCTCTTTTGGAATCTTCCATGCTAAGCCTCTTTAGCATCGTATCAATGTACGTTCCTTGGGATAAGCCGAGCATCCTTTTAGATCTATCTCTATAGATCTTTATCCCCAAAATATAGGATGTTTCACCCAAGTCCTTCATGGAGAAGTTTTTAGATAACCAGATTTTAATGGATTGTAACATAGGAATGTCATTCCCTATCAGTAATATATCATCAACATATAATACAAGGAATGATACTACGCTCCCACTAACCTTCTTGTATACACATGGTTCATCCTCGTTTTTGATAAAATCAAACTCTTTGATTGTCTCATCAAAATGAATGTTCCATCTACGAGAAGCTTGCTTCAACCCATAAATGGATCGTTGTAGCTTACATACTTGATTTGTTCCAACTTTTGAAATAAATCCCTCTGGCTGTGTCATATACACATCCTCCTCAAGTTTCCCATTGAGGAATGCCGTTTTCACGTCCATCTGCCAGATCTCATAGTCGTTGTAAGCTGCAATCGCAAGCAAAATCCGAATGGACTTGAGCATGGCTACTGGTGAGAAGGTTTTATCATAGTCAACTCCTTGTCTTTATTTGAAACCTTTTGCAACCAGTCGGGCCTTATAGGTCTCTACCTTTCCGTCTGCTCCAGTCTTTTTCTTAAAAACCAATAGGTTTAATACCTTCAGGTGGTGAAACCAAAGACCATACTTTATTTTCATACATGGAGTCCATTTCGGATTTCATGGCTTCAAGCCATTTCCCTGAGTCTTTATTACTCATAGCCTGTTCGTAATTCAATGGATCATCATCATTCATGATGTGTACCTCATCGTCATCCTCTATAATGAATCCATACCTCTCAAGTATCTTCGGTACTCTTCCAGATTTACGAACAGGGTGTGGTACAGTAGGTTCTTCTACTTGGTTAGGTACCTGACTTTGGTCCGTGGTAACTTGTGGTTCTTGAACTTCTTCAAGATATATCTTGCTCCCACTGACCCCTTCATGGATAAACTCTTTCTCCAAGAAGGTAGCATGTTTCGCAACAAACACCTTTTGATCAGTTGGATGATAGAAATAATACCCTACGATTTCTTTAGGGTATCCCACAAATCTACACTTATCGGATTTAGTCTGTAACTTATCATTTTCAAACTTTTTGACATAAGCTGGACAACTGTATATAACCTTGTGGATAGCACAACAAGCGATATACAAATAAATAGGTAGACAACTCTTGTCAATTACATCACCATGTAACTCCTTTTATTTTGCCTCTTAAATCATAATGGTCATGTGTGTGCACATCCGAACTAAAATGATTTAAGTTAAGTCCCTGCCTAGCACTTCCATAAATTCAAAAAAGAAAAATTTTCGTCCTTGTGGATAGCACAACAAGACTAGATCGTTCAATTTTCTTGATAAGCATCAAATGTGATTAATTAACATCTTAAATATTCAATACTCGCCTTGTGGATAGCACAACAAACTCATATTAAATATTTAATACTCTATTAACTAATCATGCTAGAAGGCGACGTTCGATATTCCAAATATCATTTGAACGCTTCAGACTTAATAATATTTCTTTGAGGGGTTTGTTATTATTTGTCTCATCTTTTTAAGCGCGCATGCACATATATATAAAATACGCGTCATTTTATTAAACATGCGAAGCATGTTTGTATAAAATATAATATATATAATATTTAGCATGCAATATAGAATACTATATTCTACCCGGATTGATTATGGACTTTTATTCTAGTTTGGTTCACTAGAGCCACCAAGTGAACCAAAAGGTCAAACCTAGGAGTGCAAAAATTTAAATTTAAACGTAACTGTTACATTTAAACCCGGGCTCCATACAAACGGGTCTTCACGCGCTCCTTGCTCCTTGGTCTCCAGTTTCTTCAAGATAATTCTAACTATCTCTATTACATAAATTATTTTTAAATAGAAACCTTGATCAGCAGTCAAGGGGAAGTACATAGAAGGGAGATAGAATTTTACACCGAGAATAAAATCAGAGAAGACGAGATACGCAGACCCCATTTTATAAAACCCAAACATTTAAGCATTCATCCAAAATAAAATCCAATCACATTGGTCATAGTCCATAATCAATTCCTTTTATTACCATACATATCATCATACGTATCGATAAAACTTATTCATCTCATGAAAGTAAATTCATTCTATATATGTATTAATATCAGTTAATGGGCAAAAGTTTGCTAAACTTTGTTTTTTGGAAAAATAAACTCCTTTATTTCATTCAAAAAACAATTCCAAATTAAACTCTTTAATTTTAGCAATTCTGAAATCTCATTTCATATAAAATAAACATCTTTATTTTAAACCTTTATTAATTAAATAAATCATTCATTTAATTAAATAAAACAAAAAAAAATTCAGATTCTGTTAGTGGCGCAGCTGCGCCAGGAATATAAAAAGAACCAGCGCAGCTGCGCAGCATGAAAAACCAGGCCAAGACACCGGCACAGCAGCGCAGCAAGAAGGCCAGGAATCGGCGCAGCTGTGCAGCTTCGCAGAATCAGAAAAAAATTTGTTGCCCAGAACTCGATCCAATCGCATATTATACATGTATGGAATCACATAAACTGATAATTAGCACAAGATTGGCTTTGATACCACTGTTGGGTTTGTATGTAACGCAATCATGCAATCAAATCACATAAATAGGGCGAAAGCGTAAAAACTAGGTTTTCAAAAATTTATACAAACCTATTACCATGATCATTCTTATGCATCAATTATCAGTGAATGAAGAAGGAGAAAAACAGAATTATACCTTTGAAGATCCAAGCTTCCTCAGGTACAAGTCCTACTCCTTTGATTCCTTTGATTCCTCTGTAGTGGCTCCTTCCCTTGATTAATGTCAGCCACCCAAATGTTTGGCCTCTAACGGTGATCCACCAAGGAAGATGAAGAACTAAGTAAGATGGGTTATTGGCTTAACCCTTGTTTCTATCTCTATAGAATATGTGTACTCCCAACTCTTGAAAAATTCACGTACCTTATTTTTGATATAAGACTCTCTTATATAGATATTAGGTTAACCCTCCTAATCCAATTAGAAGAGGGTTTTATTTAATTAATTAATTAATTACTTTTAATTAATTTATATCCTAATCTTTATTAGGATTGAGAGAGAGTACTGATATTATATTAATTCCTAAACTCCTTTAGAATTAAAATAATAATAATAATAATAATATTAATAAGACTCCTCTTATTAATTTATATTTAATATTTCTAAAATATTAAATAATAAACATTAAGCTATTTAATTTATTCTATCATCATAGATTAAATTAATTATACTTAATGCATTATTACTATCATGCCATTTTCTTCTTAAATAATTCTTCTTCCTTTTATGGTGTGACCCTTTAGGTTCTCCATATTAAACCGGTTGTGAATAAATCAATTAGAACAATTCTAATCTTATTTAAATAAATAAATTAAACTAATAATCTATTTAAATAAATAACATTTATTCTACAATAGGGATAAGCCTCCCTAGCGATCAATGACTTTCCAGATAATATAGATTTCAACATTAATCATAAAAGAACCTGTGAGTTAATAGTTACCGTACAATTCAATCCTTCCACCATACAATGTCCCAATTAAATATAAGACATGAATTTACTGTCAAGTCTTAATTTATTTAATCATATGTATTTCGATTAGAAAATGCACAACTCCAAATAATGCAAATTAGAAACCTCTTTCTAATTTCATTCTACCTTGGCCAAGGATTCCTGGGTTGTCATTTAACGAATCACATAGGACATATCTCCTCTTTTACTAGAGGTGGTAGATTCTTTATTGATCATTCATTATCTCTATATGTAACTCATTACACTCAAGCATACCTTATATATGCCTTAAAAGGCCTTAAGGAATTAGTCAAAGTATAATTTGTTACATACAAGATACTATGATGATCTCAAGTCCAAGGATCACATGTACTACTATCACATTAGGAATTCCTATTGACAGGCGAGTAAAACTCCATTAGGTATTCCATAGCGAGTCACGTTCAGTGAACTTATTCTCCAATAAGCACCTACATACTTGCTTTAGTGTCTCCACACAAATGACCATGAGATCAGTCATCCTCATCCAATGAGCAAGCAACATATGTACCAATCTATCCGGATTTACTAATCCCCATTTTAGTAATCCCATAATTGGGAACTATTTTAGTTTTTAAGCTTTCTAAGAATTTAGATCTCATTATCATGATCTCATCATGATTCTAAAAGCATTGCTTAAAACTATGGGTTATTTACATATTATAAAAACAGCACCATGTAGATAATTATATGCCTTAAATGAATATTTTATTAATAAATAAATAAGATTGTTTACAAAGTATGTGCTTTGTCATCATACATGATTGGCTTGTATGCACACTACTATCAATATAATCCTATTTTACTTATCCCATTTATTTCCTACGCCTTCCTTAGATCCTGGACAAACTTTTGCATGATGACCTATCAAACCACATACAAAACATACACATTGCTTCGGATCAGGGCAATGAGATGAGATATGTCCTTCACGTCCACAATTATAACATACATTCTGTCCTTTCATACATACGCCTTCATGTTTTCAATTACAGTTCACACATGTTCCTACTTTCTTAAAGTTTCCTTGATTAAAATTAGAATTTCCTAAATCACGGTCATTCATTTTTCTTTTCCCTTTCTGGATTATAGCTGCACACGATTTGCTGCATTTAGCTTCCATCTGTTCAATTTGAACTTTAAACTTATCTTGTTCTTCCATTGTTTCGATTAACGCCTTTTGCAACTGGCTATTTAATAGCCTTTTCACTTCCAACAACCTTTCCAAACATAACAATTTGTTCTTTAGATTCTGCACTTTCGTTGATGCTTAGTCAGCTCCAACTTCAGTGTCTGAATCACTATCTGTCAATAACACAGTTTATGGTTCAGGTTCTTTATTTTCCAAAATGATGACTTCATCTTGGTTGGTTTTAGGTGGAGTGATTTGCTCCTTCTTTACGACATGAGAGTCTTCAAATTCTTTCCTTCCTGACATCTATACACAAACTGTTTTGATTAATATATAATATATACACATAACAAATAATAGTTTATATGAGTTATTTTTATTTCATTTTACGATGAATTTTCTTAATTCATCTCCTTTAAACTCTATTTGAGTTATTTATTTTTCAACGCTTCTATCTAGCTTTAGGTTATAGCCTAAAGTATCCCCCACCTATGATTTCTAACCTAAAGCTCTGATACCAACCTGTGACGCCGCCAAATCCGAGTACTTGAAACCCGAACTTGGTGCTACACGATATCATTTCTTTGAGCGGAATAATATAAATAACAAACTTAAAATACATATCATAGTTGTCTAATCCCAAGTACACGACCTTTAAAACATTTATTACATGATAAATAGTAAATATTACCGTCTTAATAAATTCTAACAATTACACAAAATACCATAAAACTTATTCTTGCAGCTTTCCTTTCCCTTTGTTTATGCCAGAGCCTTCTAGTTGATCACGCTTAACTGAAAACATTTAATTTAAAATAAGAATGAGCATTCAATTGCTCAACAAGTAATAGCAGTTTATAAACTATAGCTAAAAGAAGTAAATATTTTCTTTGAAGTATACTTCTACAATAAATCAATAGTTGTGAAGTCTTTTGAAACATATCTTAATAACATATCAAATCGTTTAAAATTTTGAAACGACGTAGTGACTATAAATGCTGAGCGGTCAATGGACCATGAACTTTTATTTTTCATTTTCGAAAAGGTTTAAACAGAAATTCATCTACAAACCGCTTTGGTCTTACGGACATGTAGGGTGATCAACCCCGTTATGTCCTGTATTGATCAATACTATCTGTTTGAACGATAATTCGTTCACTATGTTCGCCTTGGGCACATAAACAATTTTCCCATTAAGGGTTGTTCATACTCAGCCTGGAATCCTAACTAAACAATTCAGTTGGATGACCTTATCATAACCAATACTATTCCACAGTACAATTCGAACTATGTCTAGCCTAGTCAAATAGCTGAGAAAGTCATAAATACCTATCAAAGTTTAATATTATGTAACAGGATTTGTCATATCAAAGAATTTCAAGTTCAAGAGTTCTTGTAGGAATACAACAGTTCATACAAGTGGGGACACTTGTATGATAACAGACAATAATGAGATATTAATAAATAATAACTGAATTGAATAAAATTTCATAATATAAGAATAATTTCATAAACTTATCCTGGATATCATTATAGATATGAATAATTGACAATAATTATTCATGAATATGCTTTTCGCTTACTGAAATCCATCGCATATAGTAAATGCAATGAGTAAAGATACATGTTCAACAAAAAATTGGGATAAAAAACTTGCCTTGATAGCTGATTACTGCTACGTAGTATAGCTTATGCTTTTAACTTTAATATGAAGTCTTATCATTAATAAAATTATTCTTTTAATTAGAATAATATAACTTAACACATAATATTGCTTTAAACAAGTTGTCGCATAGTCATATCAGTCATTAAAACACATAAGAACGTACACCTAGTCAAATTATGTCGATTTGGTTTGGATTCGGTATCGTTTCGGCATCCCGATTGCATTATCGGATAATTAACGAATTTATTTTTAATGAAACTTTGTTCAAGAACTTAAATATTATAGTAGATAATTTAATTATCATTTATAATATTTTTCCAAACATTATAATCATTTATAATAATTTTTCAAACACTTATATCATTTTTAATGATTTAATAGTTAAATAATTTCATTATCATTAATATTTAAATACTTTAAAATATTAATGAACTTCATGTCAACACTTTAAAATTTATTTATTATAACCTGAAATATTTTAAAAACATTTATTTTACCTTTAAATGATTTATAAAACATTAAAATCATTTTTAAATAATTTATTTAATATAATTATTAAATAAATATATTATCATTAATATTAAAATATTAATGAAATTCTTATCAAAATATTATAAGTTATTTATTATAACTTAAAATACTTTTTAAAACTTTAATATTATTTTAAATGAGTTTTAAAATATTAAAACAATTTTTAACTAATTTATTTAATATAATTATTAAATAAATTTATTATCATTAATAATAATTTATTAATGAATTTTATCTCAAAATATTAAAAGTTATTTATTATAACTTAAAATATATTTTAATACTTTAATATCATTTAAAATAATTTTTAATATATTAAAATCATTTTTAACTAATTTATTTAATATAATTATTAAATAAATCAAATATCATTAATATTTAATTAAATTAAAATATTAATGAAATTTATGTCAAAATATTAAAAGTTAATTTTTATAACTTAAAATAATTTTTAAAATAATTTTATGAATTTTTAATAATTAATTTCTATTTATTTTAATTAATATAATTAATTTTTATTAAAACCGTCGCTAAAGAGCTTTAACGACGAATACTGTCGTCTTAGGTGTTCTTGAGCAACTCAAGAACATTCATACTCAGTTACCAGGGTGCCTAGTTTGACCACCTATAGATCTTTGATCTAAATATTTCTGGACATGTAAGTGTATTAGTTATTGTAGTATTGATGTAATACTATAAACACAAACAAGTTTCATGGCCAAACTACATCACAACAAGAAGATATAAGCCTTTCAAATGGCTGTCAGACATGTTCTTCATTTTCTAGGCAGCCCAGAAACGGCCGGTCAATGCCGGTCAACGTACTTTGGGTCCATATATCTCGCAAGTTGTTCATGGATTAAGTGTGTTAGGCGTCGGGCCTTGTAGTATAACTACCAGGTTACATGGATCGAGCACTTACAGGGTCTAGGTATCAATAACTAACAAGATATAAGATTTATAAAAATTGGTCAGACGTTGCCTACGAAATCTAGGTTACCCAGATTTCACATCTGGACGGTCAACGCATTTTGACCGATTACTACATCCGATCTGTTGCTTTCTAAGGTTCGAGACTGCTCTGGACTTGTAGTCCTCATGTCAGAGTACAAGCTAAACACAAATTTACACTCTAAAAGCCTTCCAGTTACAAGATCAAAGCCGGTCAAAGTCACTGCCAGAACACGTTCTTCAGTTTTCTAGGTTACCTAGAAAACTCAATTTCGTGTTCGGCCAACGCACTTTGACCGTGAATAACTTTCAATCTACACATGCTATTTTCATGATTCCACTTTCAGAATACTAAAAAAATGGCATAGTACACATATAAATACTTAAACACAACATATCATGAACAGATTGAGAAATATAAGCCCCGACTTTGGGCTGTCAGATAACTTTTTAGGGTTCATGCAAACTTCAAAAATTTTATTTTTCGTGCATCTAGATGTTATAGAAATGTTATTTCTCAACCCAGGTCACTTATTAACATATCATAGAACATTGTTTTAACACTTAAAACACAAAATATATATAAGCATACAAGATCTAGCTTGGTTAGGGTTTTATACCTTTCTTGAACCAATTTTTGATTTCTGATTCTTGATCTGTTCTGGGTTAGTGTATGGGATGTTATTATTAGATATTGTGACTAAGTTAGAGAGAAAATTCGTGGGTCTTAGAGTGAGAAAATATTTTGGCTTGTCTGGGTGAAAAATAATTGAAGTTTCTTTACTTTTTCTTTTTTCCTTGCTATCCTTTGATTCAATGTATCTATGACTGCTAGCTGTCGATTGTTTACCGATAGAGAAGATTTTCAGCACATGTGAGATCTTGGCATGGTGAGTTATGAGATTTGGTGAGATTTGCAAGCAAGCTCAATTTAATAAATCCAAAAATGGTATTTTGTAAACTAACAAATATTTTTAAGGGCATTCTTGTCCATGGTACTTGAATCTAGGGTTTAATCAATAGATTTTAACCCTTAAGGTTTTTCAAATAATTTCTAGGGTTTGAAAAATTAAGTTTAAGGTTTCATAAAAATTTAATTAGAACACACTAATTAAAAATTAGGGTTTTCAATAGAAATTAGGGTTTTCTAAAAATTAGGGTTTCTTGATATTATTAGGGTTCCCAAATTTATGAATTAGGGTTTTTTAATAATTTTCTTTAATCACATAATATACATACTTACATTTAAATACCAATATAATCAATTACTATGTTTAATATTTAAATTTAACATAAATAAATTCTTAAAATATATTCATATAATTATAACAATAATCATATTTATAATTAAAATCTATAACCATAAATCATATTAATATACTTACATATATTTGAATACAAATATAATTAATAATCACATTTAATATTCAAATCTCTTAAGAAAATAATTTCTTATTATTCATAACATTAATATACTTTCCTTCTAAATGCAATTATAAAATAATTGTATTAATTTATGAAATTTCATAGCATAGATCAACATTAGGGTTTTGATCTATAATCACACTTTACCTTATATACCATTATTAATTAAGTTAAAATAATTAACTTAATTAATCTTGATAAATTCAAATAATAAAATAATTATTATAGTAATTATAGAAATTATTTCATATATTATTTAAGTAATACATTAATCATATTTTCATGGAAATTAAATAATAAAATATTTTTACTACAAAGTTAATTTATTATAAGAATATAATATATAATAATTAACATTTCCTTTTTTGAAAAATTTATTTGAAATCATACATGCAATAAATAAATAAATATTTATCACATATATACATATTCTTTACCTTACACATATTCCCACCTTTATTTTGATAGATATAAAAAATAATTATACAAAAAAATTCTTATTTAATTATATAAAAATCTTGGGTTATTACATTCACCCTCCCTTATAAGGATTCTGTCCCCGGAATCACCGTTTCAAAACTTATAAACACAAGGGTAAATAATATACACATTCATTGCAAGTAGATCTCGATCTTATTCGATCGAACTGATCTTTAACTTATTCAGCATAAAGCTTATCTATCTGTTTAAACGGAATCTGATTTCTAATAGAACTTAAATTTCTCCTTCAAAATTTCTTAATAAAACGATTTATTATATATAAGAAAACCATATATAAGAAAATAAAATTTATTCGAATAATACCTAGAATTCCATCCCCTGCTGCTACCGTATCTTGAACCGGCATATTGAATGTCCTCACAGTTGGCTTGCTTGTCGTAGTTGGATACGTGATCGCCAGCTTTCCACTGCTTTTTCCAGCATTCGTATTTCCACCATCGGCGTTTCTTTTCGGACAATCCTTTGACATATGATATGTTGATCCGCAGATGAAACAACCACTATTCTTTCTTGGATTGGGGCAATTAGGAGAGATGTGTCCTTCCTGCCCGCACTTGTAGCACACAAACTTTCCTTTAAGACACTCACCTGAGTGACTCTTCCCACATTTTTTACATGGTTCCACCTTTTTCCTTATTCCTCCCTAACTATTACCAGTATTTACAGAACTTTTCCACTTTCTTTTTCCACTTGCACTTCCACTGTTTCCTTCTACCTTAACTTTTCCTTCGACCTTACCCTTATTCTTCTTTTCCTTATTATAGAGGCTCATAGCCTCACTTCCTCCTTCGGCAATAATAGCCTTTTCCAATAACGTTCCAAATGAGTTAATCTGCAGCACTACAACCTTATTGTAAATCCAGGGCTTTAGGCCATGTTCGAACCTTTGTGTCTTCCTTGCTTCAGTGTTCACTTGTTGTGGAGCGAACCTGGCTAATTCGTTAAACTTGGCGGCGTATTCTGAGACGGTCATATTTTCTTGTTTCAATTCCAGAAATTTAACCTCCATCCTGTCCTGCATACTGGACGAGAAGTAATTTTCGTTGAACAGTTCTTTGAACCTTGTCCATTTTACCACTTCTGCTCCGGCTCGAGTTTGATTAGCCTCCCACCAGAAGTTCGCTTCCCATTTTAGCATGTAGGTAGCAAAAACTGTCTTTTGTTCCTCCACTACCCTAGCAATAACAAATGTTTTTTCTATTTTCTTTACCCAAGTTTGGGCTTCTATAGGGTCAGTCGTTCTTTTGAATTCAGGCAGTCTTACTGCCTTGAAGTCTTTGAAGTTTGCCAATTGATTATCTGGCTGATTCCTTCTTGCTGCCGGTGCTGGATTACGCATTGCTTGTGCCAACATATTCGCAAAATTCTGCATTAGATCTGCTTGTCCTTCTACGTTGTTTACAGATTCTTCTGCCCTTTGGTTTCGAGTTTGACGTCTTGGCGGCATTATTTGGTGAAATAAAATTATAAAATTATTATATTATTATCCATATACAATTATCAATGGTATTTTAGAAAATAGAATATAAAATTCTAAATTTAGACCAATTCAGCTTGCTGGATTCCCAAATTCAGCTTGCTGAATTAACAAATCGTCATTTAATCAACATACTATCTTGACATATAATAATATCATAACATTTATATTCATATTCAAACAGTACATAGTACTTTTCATTACACAATACAGACTGCCATAGTCACTTATTATCCCTTAGTGACAACAAAAGTCGGGATTCATCATGATACTTATGCAAATGTAATACATTTCACACCTATACATACCATATATAATCCTATTTTACTTATCCCATTTATTTCCTACGCCTTCCTTAGATCCTGGACAAACTTTTGGCTGATGACCTATCAAACCACATACAAATCATACGCATTGCTTCGGATCAGAGAAATGAGATGAGATATGTCCTTCACGTCCACAATTATAGCATACATTCTGTCCTTTCATACATACGCCTTCATGTTTCCGATTACAGTTCGCACACGTTCCTACTTTCTTAAAGTTCCCTTGATTAAAATTAGAATTTCCTAAATCACGGTCATTCATTTTTCTTTTCCCTTTCTGGCTTGGAGCTGCACACGATTTGCTGCATTTGGCTCCCATCTGTTCAATTTGAACCTTTAACTTATCTTGTTCTTCCATTATTTCGATTAACGCCTTTTGCAACCGGTTATTTAATAGCCTTTCCATTTCCAACAACCTTTCCAAACATAACAATTTGTTCTTTAGATTCTGCACTTTCGTTGATGCCTGGTCAGCTCCAACTTCAGTGTCTGAATCACTATCTGTCAATAACACCATTTCTGGTTCTGGTTCTATGTTTTCCAAAATGATGACTTCATCTTGGTTGCTTTCAGGTGGAGTGAATTGCTCCTTCTTTACGACATAAGAGCCTTCTAATCCTTTTCTTCCAGACATCTATACACAAATTATTTTGATTAGTACATAATATATACACATAACAAACAATAGTTTATATAAGTTATTTTTATTTTATTTTACGATGAATTTCCTCAATTCATCTTCGTTAAACTCTATTTGAGTTATTTGTTTTTCAACGCTTCTATCTAGCTTGAGGTTATAGCCTAAGGTATCCCCCACCTATGGTTTCTAACCTAAAGTTCTGATACCAACCTGTGACACCCCCAAATCCGAGTACTTGAAACCCGAACTTGGTGCTACACGATATCATTTCTTTGAGCGGAATAATATAAATAACAAACTTAATATACATATCAGAGTTGTCTAATCCCAAGTACACGACTTTAAAACATTCATTACATGATAAATAGTAAATATTATCGTCTTAATAAAGTCTAACTATTACACAAAATACCATAAAACTTATTCTTGCAGCTTTCCTTTCCCTTTGTTTATGCCAGAGCCTTCTGGTTGATCACGCTTAACTGAAAATATTTAATTTAAAGCAAGAATGAGCATTCAATTGCTCAGCAAGTAATAACAGTTAATAAACTTTAGCTGAAAGAAGTAAATATTTTCTTTGAGGTATACTTCTACAACGAATCAATAGTTGTGAAGTCTTTCGAAACATATCTTAACAACATATCAAATCGTTTAAAATTTTAAAACGACGTAGTGACTATAAATGCTGAGCGGTCAATGGACCATGAAATTTTATTTTTCATTTTCGAAAAGGTTTAATTAGAAATTCATCTGCAAACTGCTCTGGTCTTACGGACATGTAGGGTGATCAGCCCCATTATGTCCTGTATTGATCAATACTATCTGTTTGAACGATAATTCGTTCACTCTGTTCGCCTTGGGCACATAAATAATTTTCCCATTAAGAGTTGTTCATACTCAGTCTAGAATCCAAACTAAACAATTCAGTTGGATGGCCTTATCATAACCAATACTATTCCACAGTACAATTCGAACTATGTCTAGCCGAGTCAAATAGCTTAGACAGTCATAAATACCTACCGAAGTTTAATAGTATGTAATAGGATTTGTCATATCAAAGAATTTCAAGTTCAAGAGTTCTTGTAGGAATACAACAGTTCATACAAGTGGGGACACTTGTATAATAACAGACAATAATGAGATATTAATAAATAATAACTGAATTGAATAAAATTTCACAATATAAGAATAATTTCGTAAACATATCCTGAATATCATTATGGATATGAATAATTGATAATAATTATTCATGAATATGCTTTTCGATTACTGAAATCCATCGCATTTAGTAAATGCAATGAGTAGAGATACATGCTCAATAATAAATTGAGATAAGAAACTTGCCTTGATAGTTGATTACTGCTACATAGTATAGCTTACACATTTATCTTTAATATGAAGTCCTATCATCAATAGAATTATTCTTTTAATTAGAATAATACAGCTTAACACATAATACTGCTTTAAACATGTTGTCACATAGTCATATCAGTCATTAAAACACATAAGAACGTATACCTAGTCAAACTATGGCAATTTGGTTTGGGTTCGGTATCGTTTCGGCATCTCGATTGCATTATCGGATAATTAACGAATTTATTTTTAATGACACTTTGTTCAAGAACTTAAATATTATAATAGATAATTTAATTATCATTTATAATATTTTTTCAAACATTATAATCATTTATAATGATTTTTCAAACATTTATATCATTTTTAATGATTTAATAGTTAAATAATTTTATTATCATTAATATTTAAATACTTAAAAATATTAATGAACTTCATGTCAACACTTTAAAAGTTATTTATTATAACCTGAAATATTTTTAAATCATTTATTTTACCTTTACATGATTTATAAAACATTAAAATTATTTTTAAATAATTTATTTAATATAATTATTAATGTATTATCATTAATATTAAAATATTAATGAAATTCTTATCAAAATATTTTAAGTTATTTATTATAACTTAAAATACTTTTTAGAACTTTAATATCATTTATAAATGATTTTTAAAATATTAAAACTATTTTTAACTAATTTATTTAATATAATTATTAAATAAATTTATTATCATTTCTAATAATTTATTAATGAATTTATCTCAAAATATTAAAAGTCATTTATTATAACTTAAAATATTTTTTAATACTTTAATATCATTTAAAATAATTTTTAATATATTAAAATCATTTTTAACTAATTTATTTAATATAATTATTAAATAAATCAAATATCATTAATATTTAATTTAATTAAAATATTAATAAAATTTATGTCAAAATATTAAAAGTTAATTTTTATAACTTAAAATAATTTTATGAATTTTTAATAATTAATTTCTATTTATTTTAATTAATATAATTAATTTTTATTAAAACTGTCGCTAAAGAGCTTTAGTGATGAACACTGTCGCCATAGGTGTTCTTGAGCAACTCAAGAACATTCATACTTAGTTACCAGGGTGCCTAGTTTGACCACCTATAGATCTTTGATCTTAATGTTTCTGGGCATGTAAGTGTATTAGTGTTCTAGTATTGATGGAATACTATAATCACAAACAAATTTCATGGTCAAACTACATCACAACAAGAAGATATAAGCCTTTCAAATGGCTGTCAGACATGTTCTTCATTTTCTAGGCAGCCCATAAACGGCCGGTCAATTGCCGGTCAACGTACTTTGGGTCCTTATATCTCGCAAGTTGTTCATGGTTTAAGTGTGTTAGGCGTCGGGCCATGTAGTATAACTACCAGGTTACATGGATTGAGCACTTACAGGGTCTAGGTATCAATAACTAACAAGATATAAGATTTACAAAAATTGGTCAGACGCTGCCTACGAAATCTAGGTTACCCAGATTTCACATCTGGACGGTCAACGCATTTTGACCGATTACTACATCCGATCTGTTGCTTTCTAAGGTTCGAGACTGCTCTGGACTTGTAGTCCTCATGTCAGAGTACAAGCTAAACACAAATTTACACTCTAAAAGCCTTCCAGTTACAAGATCAAAGCCGGCCAAAGTCACTGCCAGAACACGTTCTTCAGTTTTCTAGGTTACCTAGAAAACTCAATTTCGTGTTCGGTCAACGCACTTTGACCGTGAATAACTTTCAATCTACACATGCTATTTTCATGATTCCACTTTTAGAATACTAAAAAAATGGCATAGTACACATACAAATACTTAAACACAACATATCATGAATAGATTGAGAAATATAAGCCCCGACTTTGGGCTGTCAGACAACTTTTTAGGGTTCATGCAGTCTTCAAAAATTTTATTTTTCGTGCATCTAGATGTTATAGAAATGTTATTTCTCAACCCAGGTCACTTATTAACATATCATAGAACATTGTTTTAACACTTAAAACACAAAATATATATAAGCATACAAGATCTAGCTTGGTTAGGGTTTTATACCTTTCTTGAACCAATTTTTGATTTCTGATTCTTGATCTGTTCTGGGTTAGTGTATGGGATGTTATTATTTGATATTGTGACTAGGTTAGAGAGAAAATTCGTGGGTCTTAGAGAGAGAAAATGTTTTGGCTTGTGTGGGTGAAAAATAATTGAAGTTTCTTTACTTTTTCTTTCTTGCCTTGCTATCCTTTGATTCAATGCATCTAGGACTGCTAGCTGTCGATTATTGGCTGATAGAGAAGATTTTCAGCACATGTGAGATCTTGACATGGTGAGTCATGAGATTTGGTGAGATTTGCAAGCAAGCTCAATTTAATAAATCCAAAAATGGTATTTTTGTTAACTAACAAATATTTTTAAGGGCATTCTTGTCCATGGTACTTGAATCTAGGGTTTAATCAATAGATTTTAACCCTTAAGGTTTTTCAAATAATTTCTAGGTGAAAAATTAAGTTTAAGGTTTCATAAAAATTTAATTAGAACACACTAATTAAAAATCAGGGTTTTCTATAGAAATTAGGTTTTTCTAAAAATTAGGATTTCTTGATATTATTAGGATTTCCAAATTTATGAATTAGGGTTTCCTAATAATTTTTCTTAATCACATAATATACATACTTACATTTAAATACCAACATAATCAATTACTATGTTTAATATTTAAATTTAACATAAATAAATAATTAAATAAATTCTTAACATATATTCATATAATTATGTCAATAATCATATTTATAATTAAAATCTATAACCATAAATCATATTAATATACTTACATATATTTGAATACAAATATAATTAATAATCACATTTAATATTCAAATCTCTTAAGAAAATAATTTCTTATTATTCATAACATAAATATACTTTTCTTTTAAATATAATTATATAATACTTGTATTAATTCATGAAATTTCATAATATAGATCAACATTAGGGGTTTGATCTATAATCACACTTTACCTTATATACCATTATTAATTAAGTTAAAATAATTAACTTAATTAAATAATTAACTTAATTAATCTTGATAAATTTATATAATAAAATAATTATTATAATAATTCTAGAAATCATTTCATATATTATTTAAGTAATACATTAATCATATTTTCATGGAAATTAAATAATAAAATATTTTTACTACAAAGTTAATTTATTATAAGAATATAATTTATAATAATTAACAATTCCTTTTTAAAAAAATTTATTCAAAATCATACATGCAATAAATATATATATATATATATATATATATATATATATATATCACATATATACATATTCTTTACCTTACACATATTCCCACCTTTATTTTGATAGAAAAAAAAATTATACGAAAAATTTCTTTTTTAATTATATAAAAATATTGGGTTATTACAATTTGTATGGAGAGATTTGTGATATCTTCACCGATCAAAAAAGTCTTAAATATATTTTCACTCAAAAAGAGCTTAACATGAAACAGAGGTGTTGGTTGGAGCTTCTAAAAGATTATGATGCGAGGATTCAGTATCACCCGGGGAAGGCAAACGTGGTTGTAGATGCTCTTAGCCGAAAGAGTTCAGGAAGTGTAGCAGCTCTTATTACACAACCTCAGCTTATTTCGGATATGGAGTGACTATAGTTGGAGTTGTATGTCCAAGGTTCAGATGGGCATTTGGCAGGTATGAGAGTGGAGCCTTCTCTTATTTCAAGGGTTAAAGAAGCTCAAAAAGAAGATGGAGAATTGTGGGGTATGACTCAAAATCTAGAGGAGGGCAAGTAGCCCGAGTTATGTATTGATGACCATGGTGTGATTTGGATGGGTGAGCGGTTATGTGTGTCGTCGGATCCAATCATTCGGGAGGCTGTGTTGGCGGAGGCTTATAATTCGCCATTTTCTATTCATCCAGGTTCTACAAAGATGTACAGGGAGTTGAAGGAAAATTTTTGGTGGAATGGGGTGAAGCGAGATGTGGCTGAATATATTGGGAAGTGCCTCACTTGTCAACAAGTGAAGATAGAGCATCAACGAGCTAGTGGTTTGCTGCAACAGTTAGACATTCTAGTGTGGAAGTGGGAGGATATCACGATGGATTTTGTGACTGCTTTGCCGAAGACTTTCAGGAAAAATGATGTCATTTGGGTTGTGGTGGACCAGTTGACCAAATCGGCACACTTTTTGGCGATCCACGAGGGTTACTCTGTAGATAGGTTGGCACAGATCTTTCAGCAGGAGATTGTTAGACTTCATGGTACTCCGGTGTTGATTATTTCGGATCGGGACCCACGGTTCACTTCACGGTTTTGGAAAGGGTTTCAACGAGCTTGGGGTACTCGGCTTAACTTTAGTACTTCTTTCCATCCGCAAAACCGATAGGCAGTCCGAGCGAACTATTCAGACGTTAGAGGATATGTTGAGGTCTTGTGCACTTGAGCGGTCAGGTAATTAGGATGATTACTTGAGTCTAGTTGAGTTTGCTTATAACAACAGTTGGCATGCAAGTATTGGGATGGCTCCGTTTGAGGCATTATATGGTAGGAAGTGTCGAGCACCAACTTGTTGGGATGAGGTTGGCGAGAGAGCCATAGAAGGGCCTGAGTTAGTTCAAATCACTACGGAGAAGGTAGCGGTGGCTAAGGAGAAATTGAAGTCGCCTCGATCACGGCAGAAGAGTTATGCTGATAAGCATAGGAGGACTTTAGAGTTTAAACATGGTAAGCATGTGTTTCTAAAAGTTTCTCCTTGGTAGGGTATTTGGCGATTTGGTCTGAAAGAAAAACTTAGTCCGCGTTATATTGGCCCATTTGAGATTTTGGAGAGGGTTGGTGAAGTTGCATATCAGTTAGCTTTGCCTCCACAACTAGCTCATGTGCACAATGTGTTCCATGTGTCGGTGTTGAGGAGTTATCAATATCATCTGTTGCATGTGGTGCAATATCTATTCGATAGGATTCGGGAGGATCTTACTTGTGAGGAGAAAGCCAAGGTAATTTTGGATCGCCAAGAGCGGGTTATAAGGAGGAAGACAATTCCATTCGTCAAGGTTTTGTGGAAGAACCCTTCGGAGCGAGAAGCTACATGGCAGATGGAGGAGTCTATTCGAGCGAAATATCCGCATCTTTTTGATAATTAGGTTCGTTCTTTTCTTTTGATTCCGGGGACGGAATCCTTTTAAGGGGTAGGTTATGTGTTAGAGTTTATGCCCTATAGGCTAATTCTTTGATGTAATTGCTTAAATATTTTTGATATTATATTTGATTGAATAAATGAATTATTTTATTATGGTTTTATTTACTGCGTTATATAAATGTTAACATAATAAAAGTCCTTAGAATAGTGATACAAATTATATGGCTTCAAGTATGTGACTTGAACATGAGATCATATAATTACCATTAGTATCATTACTCTTAAATGTCCCTAGTCGAGTGTCATTGTTAATGGGATAACAATGATACATTGAGACTAGTATGTGGATTGACTGCTGGCCAAATCTCGTTGGTCATAAATATATGAGATATTGAGTCAATGCATAGGTACATGTTAGAGAACAATGTACTGGACAGACCCACCATGAGAATTCTACGTGGAGCATTATGCAAAGTGTCATAAGCAATTCTCATAGTGACAATGATGTAATGATCCTCCGACCTGAAATCACTATATTACTACACGAGAATTTATGTACTTTGATATCATCAAAAGCCACCTTTAATAGGGTGGACGATAAAGGTGATTATTGGGTACATCATGAATCGTGTGAGGAATATGAGTGATCTAGATGAAATTTAACCCTCCTATATATTAGGGGTGATATCCATAGGCCTCTTGATTGAATAATACTATGAAATGCATGGCCATGCTCAAATAGTGATTTATTTCATATAGTCTACTCATCGATCAAGAAAACTCAGATTAAATTATGAAGAGGATGACACATTCCATGCCTCGAGTTTAATCTAAGATGTCAAGGTTAAAAGGATTAAATTACATTGAAACATTGGTCACGAAAAGGTTGTATCGAATCACCGATCTTATTATTATTTGGGTAGCAGTGATGCATTACTAGATGCCGCTCACTATTTATAATTTTATAATATGATTTTAAAATTATTGCCAACATAATAATAACCTATAGGTTCACACACTTAGAACGTAATTAAAAGAAAATTAATTTAAATTGTATGGATTTAAATATATCAATATGATTGATAGTATTTAAATTACAAATTTAAATTAATAGGATAATTTGTATATATATATATATGTATATTAATTAAGTAAGACTTAATTAAGATAATATATATATATATATATATAAATTCGGATTTTATTTTTCTAATTGGATTAGGTTTTGATTAATTCCTTTAACTGCTATATATATGATATATCAGCCGTTTAGGGGATTATCGATATCAAAACCCTAGCCGCTCTTAAAGAGAGACTAGAGAGAAAAATTTTCGAAAGTCCAGATCCTTGGCGGGTAGTACCGCAGGTTTCCTTGCTACAGATCATGTGACGATTCGCGGGACGTTCGTGTGGATACCGTAGAGGCGCAGTTCTGTTGGATTGCGTTGAGGATTCGAAGCAGTTCCAGAATCTCCATCGTCTCCGTTCAGGCTTGAATAATCGGTAAAACAAATCTTAACCTCTGAATTAATATGTTTTTTCGCATGGATCCTGTTTTAGGGTTTCGAAAAATTTTAATTTTCGCTGCGTTTATGTGCCGAAATCCCTACATGATGTAATACCCGAAAATAAATAAATGACATTTTAAAATTTTGTTTTAAATATTTTAATTGAGCTTTTCTTGTATTGGGTCAAATTATATTTAATTTATGTGGACTATAATAAATAAGGGATTTCATTAAATTGGGCCTTAAAATTAATTGGGTTTAATTTATATGTGGGTAATATTAAATCATATCATAATTAGGAGATTAATAGGATATGTTATTAAATAAATAATTATTTTAATCCTAATTTTTCACATAATAGTTTGATACGAGAAGGAAAAGAATAGAGCAACGTCTGGCGGCGACTAACAGAGATACAAAGGGTTCGACTAAAGTAGAAAAGAAGGGGAAACAATTCGCATATAAAGAGAAAGAAAATGGCAAATTCGTACTGTATTCCTGTGAGAAAAACAAAAAGGTAATCAATCCTTATTCATATTTTTTGTGCGTGAGTAGCCTGTGAGTTGTGGCTTGAGTAACCTATATAATAGGTTATGTACTTTTCATGAGTTATGTTATTAAATTATGTAATATACATGTACTTTGCAACTCCTATATTCTTAATGCTATGAACAGTATATTAGATGAAGATGTTGGTAGAATTCAGGCCATGTTTTTGGCATTATAATAAAATAATAATAATAATAAAAATAAAAAAAAAAATTAACAGATTAAAGATGGGAGGAATAATTTGCAAACATACTTATAATTATTATTTTTTTTGTTTAGTTCGGACGAAAAGAGTTTAACGAATAAATTTTGGAATATAAAATTTTGGGTATTACATTGCTTAATCCAGGTACGGATTCCGTACTCCTTCAGCGATAATCCTTTCATTTTTTATTTGTTCGTTTTACTTTTCGTTTAGAAGTTAGTTATTTTTTCGCATGATTGTTCGTTCTCAAATTCATGTGATAGTTTCGTTTTAATGTTGATACCTAGAACTCGTGTTTGTACTCTTGAATTAGGTTAACATATTTAGTGTTTATTTTAATCTTTTAGAGATGTACATGTTAACGTATCTTTGGAGTTTCGTATTTATATTTGTTTTGTTGTTACATATACATACTAGAACCCCTTGTGTTAATATTGTGTCGCTTGTGTTGTGATATGATATTATTATTAGAATATACCGTAGGGTATACCTGAGCTATAACCACCTATGGGGGTACCACATGCATGTCCTCTTGGCACCGAGACATGACACCTTCCGTGGTGGTGTGATCAGTCCACGACACCTCCGTTTTGTGCTCCGGTGGGAGTTGGCCATTTGCTGTTTTGTTGTGGGAGACGTATGGGTCGACCCTAGTTTTCTATTCTGTTCCGTTCTGCAGATTGGTGATGTTTATGCCAAACACACTTTCTGATTTTGTATGCATTTGGATTGCGCAGTCCGATGTGTGATTACCGTGTGGCATTATTTTGATTGCCTATGTGGCGAGATATACTTTCGAGCTCGGTATGAAATAACACCCAGCCATTTGATTCAGCCTATTATTTCGTTGTATTAGTTTTGTTCGATACAGTTCAATTTATTTATTGAGTTAGTTATCTCAGTTCTTTATGCTTGTATTCGATATCCGTATTGGGCAATTGACTCATGTTGTGTTTTTCTTCCGGTAGGTAATCAGTGGGATCAAGGGCAAGTGTGATGAGAGCTCCCTTCTATCCAATGGTTTAAATATTTTGTTTAGGTTGTCAAATGATTTATTTTGGAGTTGTAATAAATATTCTAGATTGTGGTTTGAGCCAGTCGGCATTTATTCTGGTTTACCTTTTGATATTTATTGGTTTTGAGACTATTCTTTCGTGGCATAGAGTTTTCGTTCAGTTTTGTTGTGTTTTGAGTAACCTCACTTTCTATTTCGGAAAGGGGGTGTTACTGTACAATTCAATCCTTCTACCATACAATGTCCCAATTAAACATAAGACATGGAATTACTGGCAAGTCTTATTTATTTAATCATATGCATTTCGTTTCTTAAAATGCACAACTCTGATTAATGTAAATTAGAAACTCCTTTCTAATTTTCACTCCACCTTAGAATTACTGACAAGTCTTATTTATTTAATCATATGCATTTCGTTTCTTAAAATGCACAACTCTGATTAATGTAAATTAGAAACTCCTTTCTAATTTTCACTCCACCTTGGCCAAGAATTTCTGAGTTGTCATTCATCAAATCGCATAATACATTATCTCCCTTTATTGGAAGTGGTAGATCCTTTATTGATCATTCACCTACCTTTATGTATACTTTATTATACTCAAACATACCCTACAACCTACTTTTAAGTATTAAGGAATATGACAAAGTATAATTCAGAATACACAAGGTATTATGATGATCTCTAGTCCAATGATCACTTGTACAACTATCACTATAGGAACTCCTATTGTCAGGAAAGTAAACCTCCATTAGGGTTCCTTTAAGCGAATCATGTTCAGTGAACTTATTCTCCAATAAGCACCTATATACTAGCTTTAGTGTCTCTACATAAATGATTATGAGATCAATCATTCTCTTCAACAGAGCAAACATAATATATACTAATCTATCCGGAATCAGTAATCCCACATTAGTGATCCATACGATTAGGAAAATTTTAGTTTTAGAGCTATCTTGAATTTAGATATCATTAGCATGATCAACATCATGATTCTAAAAGCATTGCTCCAAAACTATGGGTTTATCACATTTATTAATTCAACTAATTAACATGGATAAAGAATGCCTTTTATATTATATAAATTCTTATATTAATAAATGAACAAGATTACAAAGTAAATGTTTATCACATCCAATGTGATTGGCTTAAGGGCATATTACTTTCAGAAAGGACAAGGACGAAGGCAAGTTGAATGCTTAAAGGGATATGGGTCCTATCTGTAATAGATAGGTTTGTTGTAAATAATTACTATGTTAATTATCATGTTTCAAAGATTTAAGGTCTTAAAACTTGGGAATGTAATAATAGGACTGTAATAGCCAGTAATTACCTTCCTATTAGTATGAGTGCATGGATATGTATGTTTATGTTTAGTACCGTGGAGCACCATATCCGGAGTTTAAAGTTACTTAGATTTGGGGACGTCACATCCCCCGTTTGTAGTATTAAATTGCGGACGCTAAGTATGGCTGGTCAATTGGGAAATGATGTCATATTTAAATAAGTGTCGTCCGTAGTATTAAATTGCGGATACTAAGTATGTCTGACCAATTTGTAAACGACGTTGTATTGGCCAATTTTTTTTTAATTTTCTAGGCTTCACAGTATTAAACTGCGGATGCTAAATAATAGAGATGAGTTCTACGATTTCATTGATTCACTCTACGATTGTGAATCAATGAAAACTAAAATTAAAAAAAACATGTTTACTTTCTCTCTCTAAACTCATAAATCTCTCAAATGGCTCTTGAAGCTCTGAATTCACCATTTTATTTTGGTCTTCTTCTTCATCTTCTTCAGATTAAAAACACATATTATAATTATAATTTTTTATTTATATATTATATACAGAATTCTGCGTACATACGTATATGTATAGGTAGGTTTTTTTTAAGAAAATTCTTCAGGATTTTAATTGTTTATAATGACGTCGCAAAGTATTATGGTGACAGGAGGACCAAGATATATTGGAAGTCATATTAGAGTAATTCTTCAGAATTTTATTTATATATTATATACAAGATATATTGGAAGTCACATCAGTTGGCGGGAACCTTGGCGCCAAGGGCTGCCCCTTGTTTACTACGCACTTCCGTTGATATTAATAGAGTATTTTTGACAGAACTATAGTCGACGGATTATTCCGTCGAGATTACCTTATAATCGACGGATTTTATTCCGTCGACTATAGTTCCGTTAACCAGTTTTCTTGTAGTGATACAGTGCTTCAGCTTTTATTAGGGAGTTCTAAGGCAATTGTGGTTGATAATTTAGATAATTCCTCAGAAATTTCTATTAACCGAGTAAAAGAACTCGCTAGTGATTTTGACCCCAATCTTTCCTTTCATCATGTGAGTTTTTCTTTTCTTCAATTCTTAATTTTTTGTTTCACTTATTTGGAGGTTATAAAGATTGTAATTTTCTATTGGTTTCGTTTATTTATGTTGAACAGGGTGAGTGGGGGTGTTGTTGGTGAATTCAGAGCTTCAATAATTCTTCTTCATTAGTTGCAACTCTTTAAGGAACCCATCTCTATTATTTGGCATCCACAGTTTAATACTGCATAGCCTAGAAAACTAAAAAAAATGAATTTGACCAATACGACGTCGTTTTCAAATTAATCAGTTATACTTAGCGTCCGCAGTTTAATACTGCGGACGACACTTATTTAAAAACGACGTCGTTTTCTAATTGACCAACCATACTTAACTTCCGTAGTTTAATACTGTGGACGGGAGACTTTTACTAGGAGAGTATTTTTAACATTTGTCTTGTTTGCAGTATTAAACTGCGGAATACTGAAAATTAAATTGTGGATGGGTGCTATATCAATCGTTCGATATTCGGATAGACGCTCAAGATCTGTTGTAAGAATAACCTTAATTTGACAACATTTGCTATGAATCAGTCTAATTATGTATATACAAACGCCCTCCGTCCTTAAAAGAATAACCGAAATACAAGTTTCATACAAATTAAGAAAATTAAAAGAGATGAGGGAGTATAAAATACCAATTTTATTTATAATGAATCTCGTTCAAGTACACTAATAAATGTTTGTCTCTTTTAAATTTAGTGGATTCTATTTTAATATAAATTAATTTTAAGGATTATTTTATAGTATTTAACTTGTATAGTTTTAAATATTTTTTTGTAAATAAAATATTTTATACCTGAGAACATCTTTTTGAGTAAGGAGGAGTATATATTTATAATGTGCAAAGTGTCATGGTCGAACTTTTTAACTAGTAATGCTAAGAGTCTCAAATTTTTTTTGGTCTCAAATGAGTTTTAAATGACATGAAATTAAATATTTTAATAATAATTTACGACATAATTAATTACATGAAATCTAACCAACCAATATTATTATAACTACGGTTGTAAACGAGTTCGTGCTCGACTCAAAAAATACGAGCGAGACTTGGATTCGTTAATAATATGATCAAAATCTGAGCATTAAAAATAGTTCGAATAAAAATATGAGTAGAATATGAGTAAGGTTGTGACGCCCCCAGAATAGGTCCAGTCAACCCAACCCATTCTTAGTCGCCAAATACATGGTACATAATTCAAATACAAACTTTATATCATACGGTCGTGCAAAATACGACCACACAACTGTGAGTGTCAATACAAATATGTAGAAAATATTAATATTCAAACTAATTCCTCATTACAATTATTATCACACTATTTATCAGAAATAGTGAGGACTACTACTGCTCTAACTCGGACCATCACTCTGTCCCCCGACTAGTTCCCGCAACATTCTCATTTTCTGAAGAGGACAACAGATGAAAAGGGTGAGCTCAACTAACCCAGTAAAGAATATTATGACTAAGATAATAGAAAATAAATTATCGTTAGTCTTCAACAATTCCGATAAAATATAATGGACAACCAATTTTAGATCAATACTTGCAGCGGAAATAACAATTCATTAGAAGAGTTAAGTAGAGAATGAAGTCTACTATCTTCTATGATTTAAAAGTCCATCATCAATATTTTATCCATGTAACATCAATCAATATATATCTCAAATCAAATATTCATCTTCGCACTACGGCCAAAGATATTCATTTGTATCATCAGTGATCATGTTCATCTCAACACCTGTCATCTTTGCACTACAGGCCAAAGATATTCATTTATATCATTAGTGATCATGTTCATCTCAACACCTGTCATCTTTGCACTACAGGCCAAAGATATTCATCAGGTAATCATTCATCTTTGCTCTACAGGCCAAAGATATTCAGTTACATCATCTTTTCGGACTGAGGATGATGAAAAACATTTTAAATAACAAATCCAGTGAGATAAAAGACAAAGATTAGGGATTCGTCATTTAGTTTATCCAAAATCAAGAATAATCCATAATAATACTTTGTGGAGCAAAATTCAAGAATAAAGCTCAAAACTTAGATCCAATCAAAGATAGTAACCATAACAGACAATTTGGACAAATAGAAGAAAATTTAGTTCTTCCGTGAATAGTGTCGTATACGTGAATAGTGCCGTATACGTGAATAGTAACTCCGACGGAAAAAGTAAGAATTTCATAATAAAATCCATGGCAATATTTTGGTATAATGATATTGAAAAGAATAATATCATTTACGAAAGAAAATAACATCCCTTACCTCAAAAGAATAGTACTTCTTATTAGAATATCGGATATAATACCGAAGGAAACTTGCACTGAATACTAATACTCAAAGTATTGAAATACTCACAAAAATACGCTCGATATTATAGAGAGAGAAAAAACTTCTGATTCTGGTGTGATTTTCAATTCTAACCTAAGCACCCTATTTATAGGAAAAGCTTAGGATGCCAAAGGAGACTAAATTAATAAAATAATATTATTTTAAAAAAAAAATCTCCAGCCGCCGGCTGCTCCCAAAAATTCAGATTTTCAACAAAAGTGGGGCTCACCCATTAAAAAATATTTATTTTCCAAAACTTCAATAATTCATAATAAATAGCCCCTTTGTCAGAAAAATACAAATTCTATGTCCTTCCATAGGAAATTTAATTCTCTACAACTTTATAGAAGGAAGGTTTTCCAAATTCCAAACATAAATTATCCGAAATCCATAAACAGATGATTTTCCCCATCAAAATACTGATAAAAAAATACATCAGCACTAATTCCTTCTTTTATATCCACAAAATAAATATTTCCTTATCATATAAATCAATAATTAATTATTCAAAAATAATATTACAGAACTACAATATTGACAACCAGGTCGTTCCCAGGAAAGAGGGGGCCTTCCGATAAGGACTTATCCTTACTGGCGCGCAATTAAATAACCCCTCCTAGACAGAACTTCCTTAGACATTGTCAATAATGCTATCAAATAATCTTATTCAAATAATATGAATTATTGAGTTGATAATGTGAAATATTGTGCAATGACAATTATTGAATCAATAATACAAACTATCAACTGTAGCCATTATTGAATCAATCATATAAAATAGCAACGTAGCAATTATTGAGTCAATAAAATATCAATGTAACAATTATTGAGTCAATAATATAAAATATCAACGTAGCAATTATTGAGTCAATAATATAAAATATTGAACAGTAATTACTGAACAATAATTGAGTAAGTGCCTTCTCACGTAAGACTCAATAATTCAAAATATTGTGCAATACCGTGTGCTACTGTGCAACACCGCGTATCACTGTATTTTAACCACCGGGTATTTCAACAGTACTAACGGTAACAATTACGCCGTTATTTATAAAAAGGTTATTTCTGTCGCTTTCTATATTCGACAGTTATTCCGTTGTGGGGTCCACAAATAGCTGCGCCGTCGTACGAATATTCTCCGACAACAAGAATATTCCACGACCAAATGAATATTCCCCGACAACAAGAATATTTTATAACCACTTGCTCATTTTAAAATATTTGCACATTTCACCCATAACTTTCACATTTATCAATCAACACCTTACTATTTCGAAATAATATATATAAAAAATTAAATCTTTATTCATAAAAATTGGGGTCTTACAACCTCCCCTCCTTATGAAATTTTATCCTCGAAATTGACGTACGTACCTGGTATGTCGAAAAGGTGAGGATACCTCGCTTTCATTTTCGATTCCAACTCCCACGTCATTTCCTCAATTTCATGGTTTCTCCACAAAACTTTAACTTGAGGTATAATTTTCGAGCGTAGGACATGCTCCTTCTTATCCAAGATCTTGACAGGTACCTCCTCGTACGTTAAATCTTCAGCTATCTCGTCTGGTTCTAACTCAATAATGCGGTTTGGATCCTTCACATATTTACGTAACACGGATATGTGAAACACGTTATGAACACGAGACATGCTTGGAGGTGAAGCGAGTCTATAAGCCACATTTCCTACTCGGTCAAGAATCTCAAATGGACCAATGAATCGTGGATTGAGCTTTCCTCTCTTCCCAAACCTTGTAACTCCTTTCCACGGAGCAACACGTAATAACACATGGTCTCCAACATTAAATTCCACGTCCTTTCGATGAAGATCCGCATAACTCTTTTGTCGATCTTGTGCTGTTTGTATACGTTGTCGGATTATTTGGATCTTTTCTGTAGTCATACGTACCAACTCCGGTCCCAATAATGTTGCTTCACCAACCTCATTCCAGCATATTGGAGAGCGACACTTTCATCCATACAACGCTTCGAATGGAGCCACGCCTATACTTGCCTGATAACTGTTGTTGTAGGAGAATTCCACCAATGGTAAGTACTTATCCCAACTCCCTTTGAAGTCTAGAACACAGAGTCTCAATAGATCTTCAAGAGTTTGAATAGTTCTTTCTGATTGTCCGTCCGTTTGAGGATGATAAGCTGAACTGAATCGTAAATCCGTGCCCATAGCTTTCTGCAAACTGATCCAAAATCGTGAAGTAAATCTGGAATCACGATCCAAAACTATGGATACTGGCATGCCATGCAATCTCACAATCTCATTCACGTACATATGAGCAAGACGTTCAAGGGAATAAGTCTCTCGTATAGGCAAGAAATGAGCAGACTTGGTTAATCTATCAACAATAACCCAAATCGCATCTATGCCTTGAGAAACCTTGGGAAGACCCGTAACGAAATCCATCGTAATATGGTCCCACTTCCATTTTGGAATCTCCAGTGGTTGCAATGGACCCTTCGGTACTTGATGCTCCGCCTTTACACGTTGACACGTTAAACATCTCGAAATAAACTCCGCGATCTCTCTTTTCATATTGCTCCACCAAAATGTATGTCGAAGATCACGATACATTTTGGTACTCCCAAGATGGATTGCGAATGGTGTGTTGTGTGCCTCCATCATGATTCTATGCTTCAAGTCAGAATCGTTAGGAACACACAGTCTAGAGTTGACTCGAAGTATTCCCTCTTCATCGATTCTTGCTTCTGGAATGGCACCTTCTTGCACCTTCTTCTTCATCTTCATCAGCTCCGCATCCGTAGCTTGAGCAGCTTTAACTTTATCAATCAAAGCTGGTTCTACGCATATACTTGACATCATTGCACTCGTTCCCACATATGATCTTCTACTCAACGCGTCAGCTAACACGTTCGCTTTTCCAGGATGGTATTGGATGGTATGATCGTAATCTTTCAACAGCTCAAGCCAACGTCGTTGCCGCATGTTGAGTTCCTCCTGAGTGAAGAAATATTTAAGGCTCTTATGATCCGTATAAATCTCCACTTTCTCTCCGTACAGGTAATGTCTCCAGATCTTCAACGCAAAAATGACTGCTGCCAACTCTAGATCATGAGTAGGATAATTCCTCTCATATTCTTTGAGTTAGTCGCGAGGCATAGGCTATGACTTTCCCATATTGCATGAGACCGAAGCATCGCTGTAAATAACAAATCCATCCGAACCAGATGGTATTGTCAGAACAGGTGCCGAGATAAGTCTTCTCTTGAGCTCTTGGAAGCTCTTCTCACATTCCTCGCTCCAAACGAATTTTGTATCTTTCCGAGTCAACTGAGTTAATGGAGTAGCGATTCGAGAAAATCCCTCTACGAACCTCCGATAATAACCAGCTAAGCCCAGAAAGCTCCGTACTTCGGTCACCAACTTAGGTTGCTCCCAGCTTTGTATTGCTTCAATCTTCGCCGGATCAATAGATACTCCACGTTTCGATACCACGTGCCCAAGAAATGCTACTTCCTCAAGCCAGAACTCGCATTTCTTCAGCTTGGCATATAGCTTGTTCTCACGAAGCTTTTGAAGTACCAACTTCAAGTGGTGCTCATGATCTTCACGGCTTTTAGAATAGATGAGAATGTCATCAATAAAGACAACAACGAATTGATCCAAATACTCCTTAAATACACGGTTCATCATATCCATGAAAGCAGCAGGAGCATTAGTCAATCCAAAAGACATGACTAAGAACTCATAATGCCCGTACCGAGTTCTAAAAGCAGTCTTTGGAATATTCTCAGTTTTAATCTTCAGCTGATGATATCCAGAACGAAGATCGATCTTTGAAAAGAACTATGCTCCTTGCAACTGGTCGAACAGGTCATCAATACGAGGTAACGGATACCTATTCTTGATGGTGACATGGTTCAACTCCCGATAGTCAATACAAAGTCGCATACTCCCGTCTTTCTTCTTTACGATTAAAACAGGAGCACCCCAAGGAGACGTACTAGGACGAATAAAACCGATATCTAACAACTCTTGTAATTGGACCTTTAACTCCTGAAGTTCAATAGGAGCCATTCGATATGGGGTTTTAGAAATGGGTTTTGTACCAGGTTCAAGGTCAATAAAGAATTCAACTTCACGTTCTGGGGGTAGACCGGAAAGTTCTTCGGGAAATACATCAGGAAATTCATTTACAACGGAAATATCATTCAAATCTGATGTATTCTGGTTTAGATCAGTGACATGAGTTAAGAAAGCTTGACATCCGTTTTTTAATAAACGAATAGCCTTGTGATTTGAAATGATATTGACTGATTTTAGTGGTTTGGTGGTTTGGATTCGCACAACAGGTTGATTAGGAATATGAAAACTAACAACCTTACGAAAACAATCAATTTTGGCATGGTAAGTGGTTAACCAGTCAATTCCTAAAATCACGTCAAATGCAAGTATTTTCAAAGATATAAGATCAACAGGTAAGGTAAGGGTACCAATCTGAATCAAGCAAGATTTGTAAACTGTAGATGTAACGAAGGTTTCTCCTAACGGAGTTTCAACAAATAAGTCAAAGTCCAATTTATCAGAAGTCAAGTTCAAACGTTGAGCACAAGCAGGTGAAATAAAGGAATGGGTAGCACCGGTATCTAACAAGGTGTAAACTTCGCAAGAGTTTATGATTAGCTTACCCGTAATCACCTTGTGTGGATTCCTCGCGTTTTGAGCTGTCACGACAAACGCTCTTTCAGGAATCACCCACTTTGACTTGTCCGAAACCGCCTTTGGAATCACCACCCCCGCTGGATTTGGTTTCGCAATAGGACAATCTCGAGCTATATGTCCTTCTTTTCCACAGTTATAACATGCTTTGAACTGTTGTGGACAGTTTGGGCTAATGTGTCCCTCTTTCCCGCACTTATAGCATACGACCGGTGGTCGTTCTCCTCCCCTAGAAATAGTTGATGTTGACGTCTTCACGTTCTCATTGTTGTATCTTCTCTTCTTGAAATCTCCTCCCGATTCGCTTTTTCTACTATCATGACCACGATTATCACCGGAATGGTTACCGCTTCTGTCATACTTTCCTCCTCGCTGATTGTCATTGCTCCGATGACTGCTGCCACCGGTACGACCTTGGTTGTGGTCCCTCGGTTGAACATAATCATTATCTCGTTCTAATAACTGGGCCCTGTTCACTACATCCGAATATAGAGAAAATTTATGAGAAATGAGGTATTGACGTATTTCGGGTTTTAAACCTCTTAGAAACATCCGCGTCATACGTTCCTCATTCTCCACCAAATGAGGTGCAAACCTGGACAGCTCCGCGAACTTAGCCTCGTACTGGGATACCGTCATGTTATTTTGCTCGAGTCTGATAAACTCTACCTCCTTCATATGACGAATACTTTCAGGAAAGTACTTGTCATTGAACAGTTTCTGAAACGCTTCCCAAGACATCTTGAGTGCGGTAGGCTGGGTACGCTTCACGGATTCCCACCAGTAATCTGCCTCTCCACGGAACATAAACGTGGCGAATGGAACCTTCTGTTCCTCCGTACATCCCAAGACATCAAATATCTTGGTAATTTGTTTAATCCACGTCTCCGCCTTGATCGGATCTGGCTTTCCCAGAAACTCTGGTGGTCCCAATTCTTTGAACTGCTTGGCAGTGACAACTCGCGTGTTGTTATTATCTCCACCTGTAGGTTGCACACGAGTCTCCCTCGTCTGGTTTTGCATGAACTGCAAAAACTTCTAAACATCTCATCGTTTATAGTCTGACCAGCGTTATTTTCAGGATGAACATTGCCTTCTTGTTGCACGTTCTCTTGGTTAGTGATTAAAGGTGTCTCCACGGTCTCATTCACTTCGTTGTTAACATTCTCAGCTGCCATTCTCAAATACTGCCATAAAACAAGGGTTAATTAAACAAATCAACATATCACATATTAACACTATGCTCCGACTGACCAATTAAATACCACATAAGCTTAGGTAGGACACACTAGCGAAGGATTTACTCGTCTCTCCCCTCCTAGTTCTATTCTCTGATCTCCGCCAGAGATCATATCCCTAAGCTCTGATACCAACTGTGACGCCCCCAGAATAGGTCCAGTCGACCCAACCCATTCTGAGTCGCCAAATACATGGTACAGAATTCAAATACAAACTTTATATCATACGGTCGTGCAAAATACGACCACACAATTGTGAGTGTCAATACAAATATGTAAAAAATATTAATATTCAAACTAAGTCCTCATTATAATTATTATCACACTATTTATCAGAAATAGTGAGGACTACTACTGCTCTAACTCGGACCATCACTCTGTCCCCCGACTAGTTCCCGCAACATTCTCATTTCCTGAAGAGGACAACAGATGAAAAGGGTGAGCTCAACTAGCCCAGTAAAGAATATTATGACTAAGATAATAGAAAATAAATTATCGTTAGTCTTTAACAATTCAAATAAAATATAATGGACAACCAATTTTAGATCAATACTTGCAGCGGAAATAACAATTCATTAGAAGAGTTAAGTAGAGAATGAAGTCTACTATCTTCTATGATTTAAAAGTCCATCATCAATATTTTATCCATGTAACATCAATCAATATATATCTCAAATCAAATATTCATCTTCGCACTACGGCCAAAGATATTCATTTGTATCATCAGTGATCATGTTCATCTCAACACCTGTCATCTTTGCACTACAGGCCAAAGATATTCATCAGGTAATCATTCATCTTTGCTCCACAGGCCAAAGATATTCAGTTACATCATCTTTTAGGACTGAGGATGATGAAAAATATTTTAAATAACAAATCCAGTGAGATAAAAGACAAAGATTAGGGATTCGTCATTTAGTTTATCCAAATTCAAGAATAATCCATAATAATACTTTGTGGAGCAAAATTCAAGAATAAAGCTCAAAACTTAGATCCAATCAAAGATAGTAACCATAACAGACAATTTGGACAAATAGAAGAAAATTTAGTTCTTCCGTGAATAGTGCCGTATACGTGAATAGTGTCGTATACGTGAATAGTAACCCCGACGAAAAAAGTAAGAATTTCATAATAAAATCCATGGCAATATTTTGGTATAATGATATTGAAAAGAATAATATCATTTACGAAAGAAAATAACATCCCTTACCTCAAAAGAATAGTACTTCTGACTGGAATATCGGATATAATACCGAAAGAAACTTGCACTGAATACTAATACTCAAAGTATTAAAATACTCACAAAAATACGCTCGATATTATAGAGAGAGAAAACTTCTGATTCTGGTGTGATTTTCAATTATAATCTAAGCACCCTATTTATAGGAAAAGCTTAGGATGCCAAAGGAGACTAAATTAATAAAATAATATTACTTTTTTAAAAAAATCTCCAGCCGCCGGCTGCTCCCAAAAATTCAGATTTTCAACAAAAGTGGGGCCCACCCATTAAAAAATATTTATTTTCCAAAACTTCAATAATTCATAATAAATAGCCCCTTTGTCAGAAAAATACAAATTCTATGTTCTTCCATAGGAAATTTAATTCTCTATAACTTTGTAGAAGGAAGTTTTTCCAAATTCCAAACATAAATTATCCGAAATCCATAAACAGATGATTTTCCCCATCAAAATACTGATAAAAAAAATACATCAGCACTAATTCCTTCTTTTATATCCACAAAATAAATATTTCCTTATCATATAAATCAATAATTAATTATTCACAAATAATATTACATAACTACAATATTGACAACCAGGTCGTTCCCAGAAAAGAGGGGGCCTTCCGATAAGGACTTTTCCTTACTGGCGCGCAATTAAATAACCCCTCCTAGACAGAACTTCCTTAGACATTGTCAATAATGCTATCTAATAATATTATTCAAATAATATGAATTATTGAGTTGATAATGTGAAATACTGTGCAATGACAATTATTGAATCAATAATACAAACTATCAACTGTAGCCATTATTGAATCAATCATATAAAATAGCAACGTCGCAATTATTGAGTCAATAAAATATCAATGTAACAATTATTGAGTCAATAATATAAAATATCAACGTAGCAATTATTGAGTCAATAATATAAAATATTGAACAGTAATTACTGAACAATAATTGAGTAAGTGTCTTCTCACGTAAGACTCAATAATTTGAAATACTGTGCAATACCGTGTGCTACTGTGCAACACCGCATATCACTGTATTTTAACCACCGGGTATTTCAACAGTACTAACGGTAACAACTACGCCGTTATTTATAAAAAGGTTATTTCTGTCGCTTTCTATATCCGACAGTTATTCCGTTGTGTGGTCCACAAATAGCTGCGCCGTCGTACGAATATTCTCCGACAACAAGAATATTCCACGACGAAACGAATATTCCCCGACAACAAGAATATTTTATAACCACTTGCTCATTTTAAAATATTTGCACATTTTACCCATAACTTTCACATTTATCAATCAACACCTTACTATTTCGAAATAATATATTAAAAAAATTAAATCTTTATTCATAAAAGTTGGGGTCTTACAAAGGTTATACTCGACTCGTTTAAGATTCAAACTATTCGAATTCTTGATTGTGATTCAGTACATACTCGATTTATACAGATTCAATTAGATGCTCGATACATTCTCTTATAATATATACAAATTTAAATCAAATTAGGATAATTAATTATTATTATTTTGTTTTGTATGTAATTTTAATTGTGATTTTATATTTGTAAAGTGTAATAGTAAATATATTTTCTTATTTTTAAGTAAAATAACAAATTCAATTTATAATTATATTTATTATAAAACTAGTTAGTATGTGGAGACTCGAATTCGAGCTTGAATTTGAAGCTTGCAAGTAGTTTGAATATAATTCAATCCGAGTCAGATCGAATTCGAGTAATAAATATTCGAATCGAGTCGAATGAGAGTAGAATTTTTCAAATACAATTTGAATTCGAGTCGAATTCGAGTAAGAATTTATCATTTCGAGTCGAATTCGAGCAGCTCACTGCTCGCTTCGATTGGACTCATTTACAACCTTAATTATAACACATAATTATACATTTTTTAAAAACAAAACAAAAATGTAAGACCCCTAACTTCACCTTTTTAAAATAAGACACTGTTTAAGACAAAGTTTGACACACTTCCAAACAATAGTATATAGACATCGGAAAATAAAACACGCTGAAAGGTAGGGCAAATGGAATGCAGATGAATCGGCTATGTGGGGCATTAGTTCTCTTTTTTGCTCTCGTATGATTTTAACATGTCCTTCTCACTTTCTATCTCTTGTTTCCTTAACCAGAAACATCATAAAAATGTCATTTTTCGAACTTCACCTATATCACAACTTATACTACTCATCTTCATTATCCGGACCTCACATTGAATACCCACAACCAAAGCTGCCACAATTTGTTCACGCCAATGTAATTAAGAATGGCACTGTTGAGCACTTGCATGTGAGTAATTACCTATTGCATTTATACGTGAAGTCTCATGATTTGTTTCATGCACACACTCTGTTTGATGAAATTCCCGAAAGAGATGTCCAGGTCTTGGACAATGCTTATTTCTGGTTTAGTACAAGTGGAGTGTTATGGAATGGCACTGCATACATTTTCCAAGATGCAAAAAGAAGGCGTTATGCCGAATCAGTTCACATTTTCTAGTGTTCTGAAGTGTTGTTCAAGGGTGAACAAGGTTCGGATGGGTAAAGCAATTCATGGGTGGATATTGAGCAATGGGATTTTATTAGATGTCACATTGGAGAATTCTATTCTAGATGTTTATGTGAAATGTGGGTCGTTTGATTGTGCTAAAACGTTTTTTGAATTGATGAGTGGTAGAGATACTGTATCATGGAATATAATGATCAACGGATATATACAGATTGGAAATATGGAGAGTGCTCTTAGTCTGTTCAGAAGGTTGCCTATTAAAGATATTGCAAGTTGGAATACGATAATTGATGGGCATTTGCAAATTGGTTCACAAAGAATTGCAATGGAGCTCCTCTATCAGATGGTAAAAGGTGGACCTGCTTTTAACAAAGTCACTTTCTCCATAGCCTTGGTTTTGGCGTCTTCATTAACAGTACTAGAGTTGGGGAGACAAATTCATAGCCGGCTGTTGAGGATTGGAATACATTTTGACGGCTTTGTAAGGAATTCACTTGTTGATATGTACTGCAAATGTGGGCAAATGGAAAAGGCTTCATTTGTTTATCAAATCTTGCCTCAAGCTAATGTGAGTCAACAATATTCTAAGATCACTTGTGATGAACCATTAACTGATTCTTTTTTATGTAGCTCAATGGTTACTGGTTATGTTCAAAATGGTAAGCTGCAAGATGCTCTGAAAATATTTAGCACAATGGTATCTAACAGAGTGGAGGTGGACAAATTCACCCTCACAAGTATTGTTTCTGCATGTGCTAATGCTGGGCTTTTAGAGCTTGGCCAGCTTATCCATGCCCACATTATGAAAACCGGAAAGCATCCGGATGTTTTCTTGAGTTCATCAATGATTGACATGTACGCAAAGTGCGGAAGATTAGGTGATGCTTGGTTGATTTTTAGACAAACTAATGACAGGAATATTGTGTTATGGACTACAATGATATCTAGTTATGCCTTAAATGGGCACGGGAGGGAGGCTATAGAGCTTTTTGACTGGATGCGAAGTGAGGGCATGAAGCCGAACGAAGTCAGCTTTGTAGGAGTTTTAACTGCATGTAGTCATGCAGGTTTGTTAAATGAAGGCATCAACTATTTTAAGCTGATGAAAGAAGCATACAGCATAAATCCTCAAGTTGAACATTTCACTTGTATGGTAGATCTATTTGGACGGGCTGGCCGCTTGGATGAGATAAAGTATTTTATTCATAAGAACAATATCTCCCATCTGGCTCCAGTTTGGAGAGCATTCTTGTCGTGTTGCAGAATTCACAAAAATATAGAAACGGCCAGGTGGGCTTCTGCAGAACTTCTTGAACTTGAGCCGTTAACAGCTGAAACTTATGTTTCATTATCAAACATGTGTGCTGCTGATCACAGATGGGATGAGGCAGCTAATGTTAGAGGTTTAATGCAAGCAAGGGGAGTTAAGAAGGACCCTGGCCAGTCTTGGATTACAAGTTGAAGTAGCAAGTCTATATACAGTTTCCAGAAGAAGCTGAAATTTTTTCTTGCTTGGACAACCTAATCAGAAGAAATTGGGTATTCAACTATTGTGAATCTGGTAATGCAAAATGTAGAAGAAGAACAAAAAGAAATACTTCTTGGTACAACAGTGAGAAACTTGCAAATGGCTTATGGCCTCATAAACAGTAACTAGTCTTGGAACACCAATTGGAATTATGATAAATCTGTGAGTTGTTCAAACTGTCATAACTTCATCAAATATACTTCTTGCCTTTATAATAGGGAAATTGTATTCAAAGGGTATATTAGTCCTCATAATGGTGTTTTATACATTATATTAAAAACTTTAGTTGACTTTGGCTGTTCAAATCACATTAGGGGTAGTGCTTGTTACATTTTGTTGATTAGAAGGGTGTTCCTTGTTAATAAATTTTAATTAGAAGAGTGTTGAGTGTTATTATGATTATTTGTATAAATTGTCAATATTTTACTCATAAATTTATAACTAGGACAGATTTTTTGATAATTTTCAATATCATAATTGTAATATCCAAAATTATATGAAGTTACATTAATTTTGATTTTAAAATTTATCAAATTAAGTAAATAATTTTAAAATTTCCAAGTGTTAGGGATTTGAACCCCGCATATGCTTAGGGACCCGAATCTCGACATGATCCCGAACCTCGTGAGGGGGTTCTCGAGCACTGGATGGTCCCGGATCTCTGCATGACCCCAAACCTCGCGAGGGGTTCCCGAATACTGGATGGCGCAGCTCAAATTCCCACAATGCGCCAAACACGCAGTGCATTAGATTCCTTTCCGCCGGGGACCATTATCCATATCAATCCACTTATGAATCTGGTAATGCAAGATGTAGAAGAAGAAATACTTCTTGGTGTCACAGTGAGAAACTTGCAAATGGCTTATGGCCTCGTTAACACTAAGGCTATGTTTGTTTGCAAGGATTACAATTGGGATAGCAAGTTTTGTTTGTTTTTAAATTTGAGTTTTATACTATTAGTCCCGGGATTATAAAATAGCTTAAGATGAGGAATTATTTAATACCAGGTTCTACCTGGTAATATAATCCCTACCATTTGGGATTAAAAATTGCTAGACAAAATTAACCTCAATCTTTTTCTAAAATGACCATCATATCCTCCAATCTTCGTTATTAAAAACTGGCAACTTAAAACTTACTGGTACAAAGACTATGTACCAGTAATCTAATACACATAATTTAATTATGTATACTCCCCTCACCCCCTAAAAAAATAATAATATTTATTGATTATATATACAACCCGCCACCCGCCACCCCCCATTAAAAAAAATAATATTTTTTGATTATGTATACTGCCCCACTCCCACCCAGCCCAACCCACCCCCCACCTCCCACCCCACCCCCACCTCCACTAAAAAAATTAATATTTTCTGATTATGTATACACCCCCACTCCCACCCACCCAACCCTCCCACCCCCACCCTTCAAAAATTTAAAAATAATATTTACTGATTATTAGGGATTATTTAATACCATGTTCTACCTGGTATTATAATCCCTACCATTTGGGATTAAAAATTGCTAGACAAAATTAACCTCAATCTTTTTCTAAAATGACCATCATATCCTCCAATCTTCGTTATTAATAACCGACAACTTAAAACCTACAGGTACAAAGACTATGCACTAGTAATCTAATACACAGTAATTTAATTATGTATACACCATTCACCCATCAAAAAATAATAATATTTACTGATTATGTATACACCCCGCCAACCCCCAACCCCCAACCCCCACTAAAAAAATTAATATTTTTTGATTATGTATACACCCCCACTCCCACCCCACCCACGCCCACCCCCACCTCACACCCCACAAAAATTAAAAAATAATATTTATTGATTATGTATACATCCCGCCCCCGCCCATGGCCCCGCCCCCACCCCAGCCCCACCAACCACCTCACCCCTCCCCTCTCAAAAAATAATATTTATTGATTATGTATACTCCCACCCCAACCCCCACCCCCACCCCCACCCCGCCCACTCCACCCCACCCCCACGCCACCCCAACCCACCCCACCCAGCCTCACCCCACCCACCCCCACCCCCACCCCACAAAAATTAAAAAATAATATTTACTGATTATGTATACACCCTACCCCTCCCTCTTAAAAAAAATAATATTTACTGATTGTGTATACACTCCCACCCCACCCCGCCCCACCCCCTCTCAAAAAAAAATATTTACAGAATAAGATAACCACTTATTTAAAAGTTTCTAATTAATTTTTCATTATTTTTTGATGTATAAATAAGTTTAAATTATAATTTAAAATATGTTATTATTAGTAAGGGTATAATAGTCCAAACAATATTTTTTAATCCAATTCTTTAATTAATCCTGAAAAAAACAAACATAACATAGGATTATTTTAAGTTATCCCATGAATAATTCCATAAAAAACAAACATGTGACTAGGATTATTTAATCCTATGATTAATAGTCTTGGATTATAATCCCATGGATTATAATTCGGGGATTATAATCCTTGCAAACAAACATGATCTAACTAGTCTTGAAACACCAATTGGAATTATTATAAATCTGTGAGTTGTACCAACTGTCATAACTTAATCAAATATACTTCTTGCCTCTTTAATAGGGAAATTTGTATTTAAAGGGTATATTAGTCCTCATGATGGTGTTTTGTACAGTACATTAAAAACTTTAGTTAACATTAGTTATTCAAATCACATTAGGATAGTGGGTGTTACATTTTGTTGATTAAAAGGGTATTGCTTGTTACTTCATTTTAATTAGAGGAGTGTTGATTTTCATTATGATTATTTGTTTGAGATGTCACTCTATTTTACTCATAAATTTATAATTAGGACATATTTTTTTGATAATTTACAGTATCATAATGGCAAGACTAAAGTACACTTTGCACTCCAAACTTTACACGATTATTGATGTTTGCACCCAAACTCGAAAAGGTGTCTAAGTACACCCCAAACTTCATTTCATTTAAACAAAACACTTTTTGGACTTAACCGGTCAAAAGTGACCGGCTAAGCTTGTAACACTTATTATAGAGGGGTAATTTGGGTAGATACTTTTGAAGTTGAAGTTGAAGGAGTTATTCAATCAATCTTCACTCATGTGGCCTTATCAGACAAAATTCCCAAATCAGTGGACATAGAGCTTGCAATTTGAATCATAGAATTGGCCTTATCAAAACCCCCAAATCATTTGACCTAGGGCTCAACATTTGACACACATAACTGGTGCGAAAATGAGTGAGAATAATTGATTCTTGAGGGATTCGGCTGACAACGATGTTTATGAAGTGAATGGTGTCACAAAATATCGTAAGTACTTCTAAGATACCTTTTGGTTGTATTCTAGCCTTTTAAATTTCTTTAATAATGGGTCATGTTTTTGTTTGTCTTTGTTTTAGAAACTGAATAAGCAACCTTACATGGATCATGGAGGGGTTATACTATATGTGATTTCACAATTTTCCCAGGATGCACAAATTTAATCTTCTCAACCTCCTACAAAGGATAAGAGCGTTAAGAAGGTTAAAAAACTGGGACTGCTGCTGAGGAAGGTTAAAGAATGACTGCTACAAAGGGAGGTCCAGCAAGAACTGCAATAAAGGAAGGTCATGGTATGAATGTTAATAAAGGGCAAGCAAGAGGTTTTACAAGGTGGCAAGGTGGTATCCATTAAGAGGATAGTCAAAGAAATGACTGAGGTGATATATTACAAGCCAAAGACTACACATGGAAGGGAAAATAATGTACAACATTAAGATCATTACAAGCTGCAGCAAGATCCAAAAGAGAGAAGCTCCAATTTAGGAAACCAACAAGTGAAGGGCCTACTACAGATAAATAGTGTTGGGAACTTAGTTTAGGGACCTTTTGACCTTTTTTGGGTAATAGGTATAATAATGTTTGTGCTTTGAATTGTCATTGGGATTGACCTTTTGTACTGTTAATTAATTACATTACATTTGTTGTATATAAATAATTATTCTTGAAAAATTATAGCAGTTTGGCTTGGTGTGCAACTGTGTTTAGGACCTACTATGTATGTTGGGTGTATTAATGTTGTTTGGTGTAAATTTAAGTTTTGTTGAACTTTAAACATGTTGGTGTTGAAGGGTCTAAATTATTCTACTGTTTTGAAGATAATAAAAATGTAGAGTGAATTCTCAGATCGTAAAATGGCTGAACTCTACGATACTTGTAACGCCCCCAAATTAGGGTACCTGTTATCTCGGATCTGGTGCATTACGATACGACCTTCATATTAATATTTATAACCTTTATTCATAAATTAATGAATACAATCTTGCTTTGATACCAATTAATACATTAGTTCCTTCTATTCCATAAACTGTAACATTTACAATATGTTATTACAGTTGTAGATCGATTCATCTGATTTATACATATCAAGTTATAAACAATATGTTTCACTTTGATACACTGATTGTAAATATTCATGGTCTCACAACTAGATTTAACTATCCTTATATACAACGTTCTTTGACCACATAATTACAATATATAATATTAACGTTATCTAGCATAGCTAGAACTATATAAATAACTTCAATCATTATTTTTTCTTTTTCCTTTGTCTATCCCGAATCCTTTGGCCCGCTCTGATTTAGCTAAAAACAATTATTTATAGCAAGAGTGAGAAACTACGTTGTCCAACAAGTTTAACAGTTATCATATAACACATAATTCACAGTTCAAACATACTTTACCTCCTTCATGCTTTGCATTTTATACATGCTTCATACTTTCTCATGATTTGCATTTATTTATGCACCATAATGTTCATACTTAGCAGTTATACATGCTTCATGCTTATCATATTACTTATATCACAATATAGTAAGTTTTCATAACTCAACTAAATTCAATCATCAATTAATTTCAATAAATTCATATCATAGTAAAGCACTTAGTGCACATTTCAACTCGTTTACACGAAATACACATAGTACATGAAATACTTTCACATAACAATTAACAAGTTTGAACATAATAACAAGTTCTGAAAAACTTTCATGGCTTAGTATTTCTTCCTTGAGTATGCGAATAAATCTTTCCAAATGTTTACCTACAACATTCATAAGAATTTGGTTAATAAAGGTAATCGTCAACTTTTAAGGCTTACCGACGATGATTGTAATGCCCCCGAAACCCGATTCTATCTTTCAAACCCGACATATGGTGTTACTCATTCAAAACATCTCATTACACCATAAAAATAATTATATTATCCTTACAAAAAATCTGCATAAACATACATGCTACTCCCAGGTACGAAGACTTTAACTAATACATTATCTAATATTACTTTAAAATATTATAACAGTACTAATTATTACAATTAATACACAATTCTTCTAACTTTATCTTTTTTTTTCTGCTCAATGATACCAGATTCTTCTGTCTAATCTGGCTTAACTGCAATTATATTAGAATTTTCAAGAGTGAGCATTTAATTGTGCAACAAGTTATAGTAGTTGAATAAACAACAAAATCAAGAATCAATTCAACATTCTTTGAAAACTTCAATAACCGAACAATAATTATGAAGAAGTTTGAATAAATAACAATTAAATTAGATTCCTATCATTTAATATCTCCATCACCAATTTAAGATAAAACATTCTCTAAGCCTTCTACTAAAATGTTCATCTGGACCTTTGGCTCTTCTTCTACTCATGAAGGTTGAACAGTATTTTCTAAATGTAAACCAACATACCATTAACATTATATATATTTAGTCACAATCACCTAAGACCATCTATCTTCTCATATTTATTAAGAACAACATTTTCTTATAACACTTCTAGGACTCAACTCATCCTACACAAATACATATGTGAAAAGAATCACCTTTTCGACATATATATAAGAACAACACAACACAAGTGTTCAATAGTTATCAACGTAGTGAACTGAGTGGCTCCCTACCTAAGAACTAATGAATTACTTTCTCGTCTCATCTACATTGTCTCGACAATGAGGTAGATCAGTTTCCTAACTCATCTAAAACCTTATCACTCCAAGATTATTCCATGATCTCTCATCACAAACAACCACCAACAAATCACTTCTTAGCATACTAAAAAGCTTTTAAAAGAAATAAGATGAAGTAGATAGGTTTCTTACCTTTGATATTCGTCTTTTTCTTGATCTTGCTTATCTTACTTGATGATTAAAGCTTGTTTGATCCTCTCCTTCCTTCTTGTTCCTTGCCAAATCCGAGCTTCCCCTCAATCTATTTCTCCATAGTTTCTCCTCTTAATTTTTAGGAATTGGTAGGATTTGTGAAGGAAATAGGCTCCTATTTATAGAATTGGCAAGAGTTAGGATATTTTAGTCATTTACCCTCCAAAACTTTGGCTCCAAGATAAGCCATTCTTTGGCTCCAAAAATTTAGGGTTTAACCCTAGGCTCATTCCTATCGAAGTCACTCCAAACCCTAAACTCAACCTTAGCCAAGCTTATTCCAACCCTAACCAAGCGATTCCAAACCCCTAGGCTTGCTTAGTCCAAAATTAATTTGATTTCTCATTTTCTTTTTAATTAGATTTTCTAAATTTTTCGGTTATGTTTCGTAACCCGCTCGGTTAGCCGAAAATCTGACTTTCTATTTTTGAAAATTCAATTTCGCCACCGATACCCCTTTCCTGAATAAACGCTATGTCCTCCTTCAAAAAGTCAAAAAATAAAAAGACGCTTTTCTAGTTAATAGTGTTTTTACGGCTTTTTCCCGAAAAAACTTTTATTAGAAATTTCATATCTCCTTCTCAAATAAACTCTATGATGTAATTCGAAATTCTCGAAAAAAAACATTTATTAGCCTTTTCTACGTTTTATGAATAGTGTTTTAGCATTTTTTTCGGGAGAAAATTATTTTCTCCCAAAAACTCCCAACACTCATGCATAATCACGTAACACGTAAATATGTCATTAATCGAATTAAATAACATAACACATAATAATATCAATAAAATTTTATTTATTAGATATTCTGATCGAAAATCCTAATTTCAAGGCTATCCGAATTGTGACGTCCCTAAATCCAGGTGCTTCAAACCCGCATTTGGTATTACACGATACTATTTATTCAAACTACTAATATTGATATTTAAACCAAAAATATATCATTACATCAAGTTCAACTTGTCTACCCAGGTTCGCAGACCTTTAAGTACTTCATTACATGATAGATAAAATATTATCATATTACAAATTCTAATTATTACAAGTAACAACTTCCGATTACTCATTCAGTTTTCCTTTGCCTTTGTCCTTTCTGGACCCTTCTATACGATCCTGCCTAACTGAAAATATTTAAATTCAAAGTAAGAATGAGCATTCAATTGCTCAGCAAATAATAACAGACAATAAGCACTATGTGAAAAGATTAAATATTTTCTTTGAGATATACTTCTACAACAAATCAATAGTTGTGAAGTAACTGAAACAATTCTGATTAACATATCAAATCGTTTACATTTTTGAAATGACGTATTGACTATAGATGTTGAGCCGTCAAAAGTCCATGAACTTTATTTTTAATTTTCTGATAAGGTTTGAACAGAAATTCATCTGCAAACCGGCATGCTTATGGGCATTGTGACACCCCCAAATCTGGGTATCTCAATCCCACAAATTTGGTGTTCACGATCCAAATAAATAACATCTAACTACCCATAATAAATAAAAGATAATAAATCTCATAATCCGTAATCCCATTAAAGGGTTACATCATCCAATAAAATCTCAGGTTTTCTAACCTTTATTACATTACTTCAGCGGAAAACAAAACATAATAATAATTAAGTCTGATTACATAAACTCTATGAAAAAAATTAAACTAAACATCATTCATTTGTTCATCTTGCCCTTGCTTGTTGATGCCTCCTCAGGTTTCTCGGGCTTAACTGAAATATTTTATGCAAGAGTGAGTAAACAATTGCTCACAAGGACAGTAATAAACAATAATGATATATGAAACATTAATGGATAAGCTCAACTGAATAATATAATTTTCTCTGAAAACAGCTAATGACATTCAAGAACTGTAAGCTCAATAAAAGGATTTGACTTTTTAATCAATATTAGAAACCAAGATTAAAGAATAACTGAGGGTTACAAAACATCGAACAATGTCCTAGGTTAACAAATATCTCTACTTTAACCTTTAGTAGTTTTAAAGACCATTTGGACTATCCGTCTCGTACTCCGGGGAATCAGCCCTTCGTACAATGTATTCTGCACAAATATTTTAACGCTTTCGCGTAATATAATCCCCTGTAATAGGGTTGTTCATCTCAGCTTTGACATTATAGTCTGCACCAAAAGGGATTAGTTGAATCAGTAAAGGATCGCTAGTCATACAATAGTTCGATATCCACAACAATATAACCTTTGTAAGGTGAGATTTCAATGATAATAGAAGACAATAACTGCAAATGAATAAGTCTCATACATTAAAGTATTGCTTTCGAAAGAATATAAAACTTTAATCAAAACAAAGATGAAATTTAGATAGGCACACTTAGAGGGGGGGGGGGGGGGGTTGAATAAGTGTTAGAACAATTATGTTCGATTTTTATTTTAAGTCAAAACGTGTGCTTATTTCAGCTTGCGGAAATAATCAACTCAGGTTTCTGAATTACTAAAACAGTTTAAATACTTTTGAATTCAGTATGCTGAAATAATCAATTATTTAAAACTTAAGTTTCTGAAAACTTATTTATATATTAACTTATGATATTAACCTTAATTCTTGTTATCAATAAAATGAAGCACAAATAATTAAATGAACACCAAGAATTTTTACGTGGTTCAACTACTACTCTCTATAATAGTAGTCTACTCCACGTCCAATACCAACTAGTATTTGAGACTCACTTTATTTATTTCTTTATAAATAAACACTTATTACAAAACAGATTCTTACAACAATTAAATTCTCTTGAGCACTTTTGCTCCTTGTGCACCTATGTACTCCTTAAGCACCTTTGCTTCCTTGAACCTGTTTGTAATACTTTTCTCTAACCCACCAGGATTAAAACCTTTAGACTACACTTAGTCTAAACAAAAATTAGATTACAAATATAGAGGTCTATGATCAATATAAGAATAATCAATTTAACAATTAAAGGCTCAACTATATAATGCAATGATCAAGTAACACAGAAATAATTATCAATTAAATCTCACCGGTAACCAGCTAATTAGATGTCTGAATTTAACTACCCAGCTAATTAAGTATGCACCAATTAAATCAAATTGCTCTTTAATATCAGAAAATCAATGCAATAGAGTTCGTAAGCTATGAAATTATTCATTCATGAAACACGTATTTTATAGCCCATAAAAATATTATCGTTTATCCAAAAACAGATCTAATCTTCTTATCCAAAAATATTGGTTTGTTAATATATCTCAAAGATAAATGAAAGTTTAAAACGGTAAAGGAGATATATGATAAGTTTTATCGTAACAGTAAAATATCATTTTAAAACAATTCAAATCTGTTTGTTATTGTAGCGCCCCCAAATCCGGGTCCCCAGAACCTCGGACCTGTTACGTTACGATACATCATTTCTATAACTATTGCGGAAGATATAAACATAAATTGCTTATACAATAACTTTTACAACATAATCCCAAGGTCTATAACCTTAACTTAATACCTGCATTCAATAACCTACATGACATACAATGTCATTTGTATCCAATACTATTACCATTTTAACCGTACAATAATCAAATCCTGGAACTTGTCTTTGCCTTTGACTATGTCCGAAGTTTCTTCTTTAATTCGAAATGTTTATCATGATATAGCAAGGGTGAGCAACAAGTTTGCCCAGCAAGTTTAAGTTCAAATGAAGATATATCATGATTGAATAGAATAATAAGTTGACAAACTTTCAACAATATAAATAATTGTGAAAGGATATAAATCAATTTTCATAACTGATTGACCGAGTCAATAATGAAGAATGGCCAACAATGAACATGAGCAAATTTAACTAAACAATATGGTAATGAAGGTGATCAGCCTTTCATACCTGATGAATATATACAATATTCATAACGTGCGAATCAATAAATCATAGATGTGATATAATCAATAATGATTAATCACGAACATGCTTTACAATAACAACTCGAGTTCGAGTTAGGAAACTTGTCTGTACCATCGATTACTGCTACACAATTTAAGTTAATCGCTTTATTGAAAAGACCTATCAGTTATAAGATTTGATCTTTCAATTAGTATAACATACCTTATAAGTAAACTATCTAATTTAAACACATAGTCAAATATCAGATAATCTTAACACTAAACATAAACACAAGTCTAAACCTAGCACACATCGAGTCTTTAATAATATTCAATACAGTATAGTGAGTGGTTTCCCACAAACAACTAACAAATTAGCTTCCGTCTTGTCTAAACTGTTTTCACAGCAAGTTAGATCGGTTACTAATTCGTAGATCCCTTCCCCATATGAAGGAGTCGTTTAGCCCAGCTACTATATATCAACTATTAAAGGGTATGATTGCACTACCTTAGACTTAACACTTACTCGTTCCTTTATAAGTTATTATTATAACTCGGTAAACTATTTATGAATTTAGGAGACTTAATATATCATTTCAGTAAGCTGAAACCAAACTGTTTCCTATTCCTGACATTTCAGTTTCCATTTCAGCAAGCTAAAACCAAACTGTCTTCCTAACATTTTTAGTTTCCATTTCAGCAAGCTGAAACCAAACTGTCTTCCTAACATTTTCAGTTTCCATTTCAGCAAGCTGAAATGTTCATTTCAGGAAACTGAAATTCCTTTTTCACTAAAATACCAAAATAACTTATTATTTTCCTATCCTTTGGCCAATCATATATACATATATTCCATACATAAAAAGTATTTTTCTGAAAATTTTCAACTCCCTTAAATATTTTTCAAAAATCCATTTCTAGTTAATTCCTTAAGAAAATAGCTACCTCACGCTTAACTCCAGAAATTCGCAACTCTTGGCGGGATCTTATACATGTTAACGTGAGCTTACAGTTTAACTTTTGTGGCCATCGGAGTTATACAACTCTGGTTATAGCGATTTCTGTCAGAAAAACGCAAATATTAGAATAGTCATAACTTGCTCAATTTAAGTCGGAATGAGCTCATTTTTGGACACAAGCTACTTTATAACATATATTTTAATGTCCCAAAAGATTGGAATTTATTTCATTAAATAAATGGACAAAACCTCCCTTGGAAATCCCGGACAACCTACTTTTTGGCTATTTTTAGTTTTGGCGTCCTTTGCTAATTTCAGTGCACACGAAAATCTGTAACTCCTTTTTCAGTGATTCCACTTGAAAAAGTTAGAAGACTTATAAATCTAACTCTAGAAATTTACCACACTAAAAAATTCAAAATAGAATAGGACATATGATTGTTTCCATTTTATACTTCGTTTTCACAAAAATCTATTTTTCAATACTTGGTGATTTTTAAGAAATCTTCCATATCCTTACCCCTTCACCAACAAAATCCATCATAAAACATCATAATACAAACAAATACCCAATATACTCATGGATCTATCATGATCCATAATTTATTTCACCAAAAAACATCAAACATAAGATTAACACAAACAAGACTAAGAAAATTAGGGTTTTCTATATATTGAACAACCTTATATCCATTTCATGCTTTAGATCCAATTTTTGATCTACAAAATGGTTAGATCTAGACTTGAAACACTTATAAACACATAAATCTAAGGTTTTAAACATTGATATCATAACTTTACAAAAATCAAAAAATCAAATCAAATCAGAAAGAAAACTAGACTATTTAAGTATGGATTCCTTATACCTTAGCTTGATTCCTTTTTCTTCTTCTTCCTAAGCTTAGATTAGAGAACTATGAACTATCAAAGACTCTTCCTCTCTCTCCCTATTGTGGCCGAAGTGCCTCTTTTCTTTTCTCTCTCTAACCTTTTGTTCTTGTTAGCAAATGGTAGAAATGAAATGAAACAAAAGATATAGTTTATTTGTTTGTTAGTAAAAATATACATAGATATATTATATGTATGTATACATATTGCCCAATATCCACTCTTGTTATCTCTTTTTTAATCATTACTTGGTGGCTTGCAAGCTTAGTAAAATATGTTGGCCAAATAATGAGATGACACCTAAGGGAGTGGGTGAAGTGGTTCACCAAACTAAAGTAGAGTAATGATGACATTCACTCCTCCTTGCCCCTCTTCTTTATGTCCGACCATGTGCCCTTATTGGACTCAAATTTTGTTTATTCTTTATTACTTATTTAGTTTACTTAAAGTCTAAAATGTCCTCCTTCATTTGGGCTAACACTTGGGCCACTCCTTTTAATCTTTTAGGCTAGCAATTTTAATTATTTTGCTTACTAACTAAAATGAACTTGGCTTCCCCCATTAATTAAATTGGGTCATCACTATACTTACCACATACATGTTATATGGGGCTAACTTAATAATTTAAGTTCTATTAAATCAATTAGCTACAAGTCCAATGCTTAAATAAACCATTGGGCTACTTATATAATTCTTTGGGCCATAAAATCACTTTAGTCCCGTACTCTCTAATTTTATCTCACCCTAATCATTTAGTTAGGATTTCCATTCCCCTTCTTTATAATTTAAATCCTTACTCATGTATCTTTAGTTTCATAACCCAGTTAGACTTGCTTTACTTAAGTTATAAAATCAATTATTTAAGATATACAAAATAAATCTCTTAGAGTATTTAATTACTCTACCTAACATATATATTAGGTTATATTTATTTATTCTTATTCAAATAGTAAACCGTATAGGTTCTTCTTAAAAATTTTAAATCCACCAAAATCCTTCACAAAAATATCAAATCCATACACTTATTTTCTGTCTAGGTCTATTATTTAACCTTAATTTAATCATTTAAGATTTTAATAAATTGTCTAAATTCTCGGGTTGTTGTAGTTATACTGTTAGACAAATCCGAAACAGGTTTAAAGGATAACCCACTTTGTGAGTTTTTGACTTTATCTTATCTAAAGTTGCGTGTTATATCAAACAGCCTTTTCACTTTCCAATCTCCAATTCATTAGAGTTCCAAGATTTTCTAATCATGATCCCTCTAAAACCGGTCCCTGTATCTTTATCATACAACCAATATAGTTTCCACCTTTCTAGCTTTTAACATGCACACGTTATATAAACACGTGTATGCTATAATCAACAAATACATTCAGTAAACTTAGAACCAAATATATCAAGTAACGTTTTATTAATCAAGCTTTAAAAACTTTTGTACTTGATAAAATCAATTTTTATTAAAAACTAATTTCAAGTAATATTAAAAAAAAAACCTTTTTCATTAGTTTTCTTAAAATACTTCTCAATTAAGACATCTAACATTAAATGCATATAATATTTCCTAGAGCCTTTATTGAAAAATCAATTAATATGCAATTGACCTTACACTTTATTTCCTAGTAAAGTAAACTCTTCAATCTACTTGAGTATACCACCAATGTTCCTTTTTATCAAATACCTGAAATGTCACAAAAGAATTTAGTATACTAAACAATTCATCATCAAAACATAAGGATGGAATATGACTAAGTCAACATTCTCCCCCTTTTTGATGATGGCAATCCAAAAGTTATAACTCCCATTAGCTCCCCCTAAATCCATGCATACTATACATTTTAGGAAATTAAACATTATATCAATCTAACAAAATTAGATTTTCAGTGTACCCCATTTTGTACCAATTTTTAAGTACTTGTCACCTGCATTCATGTTAGTTCAACATTTATCAAATATCAACTTCTAACATGTCAAATTATCAGTCTTCAAAACCAGTTAAGTACCTGTCATCTGCATTCATGTTAGTTCAACATTTATCAAATATCAACTTCTAACATATCAAATTATCAGTCTTAAAAACCAGTTTTTAAACATTACAACCCAAAATTAAATCAGTCTTTGAAGCAACCCACTTCAGGATACCAAAACCAAAATAAAGTAAAGTCTTTTGCACTCAAAATAATCTCCCCCTTTGACATCAATCAAAAAGGGAAATAAGGGCATCATTCAAGATCCACCACTGCAGTATTCTGGGCAGCCCGTTGTGTGAAATAAGGGCGATGGTTAGCGCGATGAAGTCTTTCTGCATAGGTGAGATCAAAAGTAAACTGAGGTGGACGAGGAATGAATGTGGCATTGGGAAAAGGTAAATCGAGAAAGTCACCAACATATTCTGCCATCCAGTTACAGTGAGTCCACTCAGTAACAGGCGAGTGCTTGCGCTTCATGTGTAACTTGGATCCCACATCATTGAATCGCATAGCAGTGAAGTCTACCAATTCTCCAACCTGATTACTGACAAATTTAAGTTCCTGACTTAATTGACAAGTATTGCGATTCAATTTTCGTTGCATAGCCTCTGCTAAAGCAGTGGTTTGCAACTCAAATCCAGCCTGTAAGTTGATAAACTCATCCTCAATATTTTGATACAGTTTGTTAATTTTAGGGGAACCCAAAGAAAGTTTTCCTTTCTCTAACACAGACATACGAGCTTTGAGATCAGTCATCTCATGTTTCATCTACTCTTGATTTGAAATAATGGTTTTGAACAGCTCAAGAATCTCAGGAGAGGACTGAGTTGTGGGTAAAATAGGAAAGAAGGAATGGGTATTGGAGGAATAGAAGGATCAGAGGTAATACGAACAAACTTTCCGTCAATCAAGGCTATACGAGACAATTTTAAATGACCAATACTAAGTGAATCAGACACTGCAACAGAAATTTCATTTTCAAATAAAATTTTGAAATGATGAAAAAGTGTAGTGAGACATGCACTGTAAGGTAAACTAGTCTTAGTTTTCCTCAAACAACTCATCATGTGATTTAGTAGCATAAGAGACAAATTAAAAGAAACACCTTTTAAAATCATAGCAACCATGACCAAATCTTGATAAGTAAAATCAGCACTCCCACCTAAGCGGGGCAACAGATTATACCTAACCAGTTGATGAAGTACACAAGCAAGAGGGGATACATCCACAGTTTTGGGGGTAAACACTTCATGCAAAAGGGGATTGTCTATGACAATTTGCAACTGTTCCAGAGGAGAGAATGGAAAATGAACAGCACCTTTACGAGTGAAAGGACAGATACCAGAGAATGGAATGTTCAAAATACTACCAAAGTCCATGACAGTGAAATACAATGATTTACCTTTCACAAAAGAAGTGTAAAAGTCACCTTGACACTCAAGATTTGTGTAAAATTGTTGGAACAATCTAGGATATGCAACCGAAGGAGGAAAAATCATAGAGGATATTCCACATGACTGGAAAAGAATTTTTAATGGAGAGCCTTGATAGCAAATTTGGTCAATGGACTTTTCATAAACAAATTGTTTTTGTATGATAATCAGACTTAAAACGTACCTCATATACATTACTTTGAAAGAAGTTTTTAGGGAGATCAGAAGTAAAGATAGGGTTTACCGAAATCGATGGCGGTGAAGACTCGGGCTGAAAGGAAGGTATAGTTGACTTCCGTCGGAGAGATGGTCCTAGTTTCTTCAGCGACGATGGACAGAAGTCGAATTCGTCAGAAGACAGATTTTAGTGACTCAGTTTCCACCGAAATCGCCTTCTTCAGTTTTCTCTGTTTGCGTGAAGGTCCGACTGAAGGTTGAGGTGGCACCATTGTTTAATCATTGTCTGAGTCGATGATTGATCGTTTGTGGGTTCGAGTTCTCATGGTGTTTTGAAGAAGAAAGATAAGAGTAGAGAAGATTAATGTTGTGAGAGAGACGAAATCAGAAAATGAAAAGATGTAGAAGTGAATTGAACGAAGAGAAAAATGAGTAAAGTAGGAGAGATAGATGCATGTATATAGGCTCCTATTCACATATGTTTCCCTAGAAACCCAGACGTCCTGTCTTTTCGTATTTCAAAAATCATAATGATAGAGATAGAGTTTTAGGATTACGCGTCCATAAATTAAGGGATTTATAAATCGCCGACTATATATATATATATATATATATATATATATCAGACATCATTAATTAACATAATTATAACAGTTAAAGAGATATGCATGCAGAGGATAATTCACTTAATACAAATTGCAGAAACTCAACAATATTGATATCATGCACATTCCAAGTTCCTTTCGCAATATACAAAATCTTTCTTCACTTAGTGGTTTTGTAAAAATATCTGCTATTTGATTTTTGGTAGGAATAAAAATTAATTTAATTAATCCTTTTGATACATTATCTCTTAAAAAATGATGCCTTACCTCTATATGTTTTGTACGTGAGTGTAACACAGGATTTTTAGATATATCTATAGCACTAGAGTTATCACAATATATGGGCACACAATCACATTAAATATCAAAATCACATAAGGTTTGTCTCATCCATAATATCTGAGAGCAAAAACTTCATGCAGCTAGGTATTCCCCCTCAGTGGTTGAAAGAGCCACTGAAGTTTGCTTTTTACTATGCCATGATACAAGGCTTTGTCCTAAAAATGTATAAGCACCACTCGTACTTTTTCTATCAATTTGACACCCTGTATAGTCAGCATCTGAATAACCCATTAGTTCAAAATGATTGCAGATTGGATAAAATAACCCTAAGTTAATAGTACCACCTAAATATTTCAAAATTCTTTTAACATCATTTAAGTGTGATTCTTTAGGTTTCGCCTAAAATTTTGCACAAAGACAAACACTATACATTATATCAGGTCTAGAAGCGGTTAAATATAATAAGCATCTAATCCTACCTCGATATTTCGTTAAATCAACATCAATACCTTTGTCATCAGAAGTGAGCTTTATTGATGTACTCCTGGGTGTACCTTTTGAGTTAGATCCTTCAAAGCCAAATCTCTTGAGTAATTCTTTTGTATATTTGGTTTGATGGATATAAATTCTTTCCTTCTTTTGCTTGATTTGAAGTTCCAAAAAGTAATTAAGCTCTCCCATTAAGCTCATGTCAAATTCCTTATGCATGCATTTAAAAAACCACTGACAAAGAAAAGCATTAGTAGCACCAAATATTATATCATCTATATATATTTGAACAATAATGATATCTATATTTTTATGTTTAATAAATAATGTAGAATCTATTTTACCTCTAATGAAACCATTTGACAAGAGATACTTACTTAACCTTTCGTACCAAGCCCTTGGAGATTGTTTAAGACCATAAAGAGCTTTCTTTAATTTGTAGACATGATTAGGGTATTTTTCATGCTCGAATCCAGGAGGCTGTTTGACATATACTTCGTCATTGATGTATCCATTGAGGAAGGCGCTCTTTACATCCATTTGATGAAGTTTAAATCTCTTGTAGCATGCAAAGGCCAACAAAATTCGAATTGATTCTAGCCTTGCGACTGGTGCATAGTTTCTTTATAGTCGATCCCCTCTTGTTGGTTGTATCCTTGAGCTACTAACCTTGCTTTATTTTGAGTGATTGTCCCATGCTCATCAAGCTTATTCTTAAAAACCCATTTAGTACCAATGATGGAAACATCTTTTGGAGGAGGCATAAGTTCCCACACTTACCATCTCTCAAATTGTTGAAGTTCTTCTTGCATGGCCAATAACCAGTTTTCATTAAGAACGACATCCTTAGCATTCTTTGGGTCAACCTGTGACAAAAATGCAGAGAATGCACAATGGTTTTGTAACCCTCTTCGAGTGGTTATCCCTTTGTTGATATCTCCAAGGATATTTTTTGGAGGATGATTCTTGAGATATCTAGCTGTTCTTGGCATTTGGGTATCATGCATGACTTCCTCTTGATCATGAAAGTCATCTTCAGCATCTTGTAAATTTTTTGGTTCATGTTCCTGCTGATCATCTATTTCAGTTTCCTGAAACTGTTCATTCGGCCTCCTGTTTTGATCCTTTTGGTTTGTTGAATTCCCAGCTATCTCCAAATTTTCTGCATCATCTTCACTTTCTTTTGGAAGATCATTGTTAGTCTCATTAAATGTGATATGGACAGACTCTTCAACACATGATTTTCTAATATTAAAAATACGATATGCCTTACTATTTTGAGAATAACCAATGAATATTCCTTCATAAGACTTAGCATCAAATTTTCTCAGATTATCACTTGTATTTAAGATGAAACATTTTGATCCAAATACTTTGAAATAACTTATATTCGGTATTTTATTATTTAAAAGCTCATAAGGTGTTTTCAAAATAATTGGACGAATGAGTACTCTATTTAGAATATAACACGATGTACTTACTACTTCGGCCCAAAATTTCTTTGGAAGCTTACTCTCTTGTAGTAGTGTTCTTGCCGTCTCTTGTAGAGTCCTATTCTTTCTTTCCACCACCCCATTTTGTTGAGGAGTTCTTGGGGCTGAGAATTCATGGCTAATACCTCTTTGATCACAAAATATTATGACATCTTTCTGAAATTCAGTAACATGATCACTTCTGATTCTAATTAGTTTGTAGCTATACTTTGTTTCCAGATTTCTTATCAATTTTTTAAATTCTTTAAATGCTTCATCCTTAGTTCTCAAAAATAATACCCATATGTATCTAAAAAAATCATCAACTATTACAAATGCATAAAATTTACCATTAATACTAGAATGTCTTTCAGGTCCAAATAAATCAAGATGAAGTAATTGCAAGGGAGAAGAAGTTGATACCATATTCTTTGCCATAAAGGAGGTTCTTACTTGTTTTCCCGATTGACAAGGAATACATATCCCTTTCTTTTCAAACTTTATTTTTGGCAATCCTTTTACAAGGCTTTTTAAAGACAGCTTCTTGATTAGATCCATATGAACATGTCCCATCCTCTTATGCCATAGATACGCTTCATCTTGTACTGAGGCAAGACATAGTTCTTCATCCTGTTGCTCAAAATCAAGAGTATATATATTGCCTTCTCTTTGTGCAACTAGAGTAGTATTGTAAGTACCGTGAAATATTGTGCATTTATCTTTCTCAAAATTAACTTGATGGCCATTATCCATTAATTGACTGATACTTATTAAATTAAATTCAAGACAATTAACAAGGTGAATATTATTGATATTTACCTTACCATTGCTAATTTTACCTTTTCCAATTATTTCGCAGGTTCGATTATCTCCAAATATGACCGTTCCATTATTCTTCTTGATATTTAGCTCCATGAACTTTGATTTATCACATGTCATATGACGAGAACATCCGCTATCAAGAATCCATTTTTGAGATGGAACTCTTGCCTTTAAACATACCTGTCAAGAAAGAATAATTCATCCTTTTGGCACCCATATCTTTTTGGGTCCTCTTATGTTAGTAGCAAGTAAGTCACCCTTTTTAATCCACATCTTTTTAACCTTGTTTTGTTTCTTAAAACAGTTTATATCTAAATGACCTTTAATACCACAATGTTTACATTTTGTGAAAGGAGAACAAAAATTTAATCTAATGTTTGATTTTGATTTTAACATTTTTATATCTCTCTTTTTGTAAGTGGGATTATAGCCAATTCCTTGTTTTTCAAAACAAGGTCTTTGTTTTCCCAATATGACAGCCAAATTTTCTTCTCCTTGAACAAATTTAGCAAGTGTTGATTTCAATGACTCTATTTTCTTTTGTAGTTCATTAGATGGAATAGTCTTACAGTGAGATTCATCACTAAATGCATCAATACATACATCTCTCATTTTTAATTCATTAGTCAATTTTTCAACTTCCTTGTTTAGATAGTTTACTCTATTAAAAAGTATTTTGTTATAGTTGTCTAAATAATCATTCTTTGCAATCAAAATCTTTTTCTCCTTATATGATGACTCTTTTTCAATTTCTTTCTTTTCATCTATTAAAGAATCCACTTCACTAATTAATGTATTAACTAAACCTTTTAAGCATGCATTCTTTTCTTTTAATTTTTGGTTTTCTTTTTCTAATGAGTTTAGTTCATTAAGAGATACCTGATTAGTTTCACCTTTAATTCCCACGAAGCATACTTGAGCTATCTCATCTTTGGCATCGATCTCTACTTCGGATTCCTCATCACTCCAAGTAACAAAGGCTTTGTTCTTTTTGTTATCTTTGTAGTTTGTCTTACCTTTGTTCTTTAATTGAAAACAATCTTTCTTGAAGTGACCAGGACGTCCACATTCGAAGCAAGTCTCTTCAATTTGCTTTCCTTTGAACTTATTTGAATTGAAAGTATTTCTTCTCATGTTCTTCCTTTGTATTAGTCCCTTGAGTCTTCTTGATATCATGGCTATTTCTTCATCTGAGTCATCATCAAGTTCCTCTTCATTTTTTGCAATAAGAGATTAGACCTTTCTTTGAGGAGTTTTCTCCTCATCATCATATCTCTTTAATTGATGCTCATACTCTTCTAATTCACCAAATAGAGTTAAAGTGTCCATGGAGGAAATAGTAACAGAATCTTGAAGAATAGTAATTTTAGAAGCAAACCTTTTGGGCATAGCCCGAAGTAACTTACGGCTGATATCACTTTGTGTAATAGTCTTGTCTAGAAGTTTCAAGGAGTTTATAAGGACTAGAAATCTTGCTTGAGCCATCTTGATGGTTTCAACCTTTTCGAGCTTGAACATTTCATAATCGTGCATGAGCATGCTTAGCTTGACTTCTCTTACTTTGGAGGTACCTTCATGACTTACCACTAGAGTATCCCATATCTCTTTGGATGTGTTGCATAAGGAAACTTTATCTATCTCGGATTGTACTATGCCACTGAGAAGTGTGTTCATGGCCCTTGAATCATACGAAACCATGTAGGTTTCGGTTGAATCCATGTCTAGCAGAGTCTTTGGTGTCCCATCATCTTTCCTTGGAATAACCGGTCCATTTTCAATGACCCACCATTACAAAGGATATCTTTTAAGATAGATCCTCACTCGAAATTTCCAAAAGTTGTAGTTTTTGGTTCCATGTAGCAGTGGTGATCTATTGGTTGATTAACCTTCTTGATTGTTGTTCCCGAACTGTGCCATGTCAAAATCTTTCCCTACAAGTCACCTTTAAGACCAAGATAAGTAGAGCCAAGCTTTGATACCAAATGAAATTTAGATAGGCACACTTAGAAAGGGGGGTTGAATAAGTGTTAGAACAACTATGGTCGATTTTTATTTTAAGTCAAAACATGTGCTTATTTCAGCTTGCGGAAATAATCAACTAAGGTTCCTGAATTACTAAAACAGTTTAAATACTTTTGAATTCAGTATGCTGAAATAATCAATTATATAAAACTTAAGTTTCTGAAAACTTATTTATATATTAACTTATGATATTAACCTTAATTCTTGTTATCAATAAAATTAAGCACAAATAATTAAATGAACACCAAGAATTTTTATGTGGTTCAACTACTACCCTCTATAATAGTAGTCTACTCTACGTCCAATACCAACTAGTATTGGAGACTCACTTTATTTATTTCTTTATAAATAAATACTTATTACAAAACAGATTCTTACAACAATTAAAACAATTAAATTCTCTTGAGCACTTTTGCTCTATGTGCACCTATGCACTCTTTAAGCACCTTTACTTCCTTGAAGCTGTTTGTAATACTTTTCTCTAATCCACCAGGATTAAAACCTTTAGACTACACTTAGTCTAAACAAAAATTAGATTACAAATATAGAGGTCTATGATCAATGCAAGAATAATCAATTTAACAATTAAAGGCTCAACTATATAATGCAATGATCAAGTAACACAGAAATAATTATCAATTAAATCTCACCGATAACCAGCTAATTAGATGTCTGAATTTAACTACCCAGCTGATCAAGTATGCACCAATTAAATCAAATTGCTCTTTAATATCAGAAAATCAATGCAATAGAGTTCGTAAGCCGTGAAATTATTCATTCATGAAACGCGTATTTTATAGCCCATAAAAATATTATCGTTTATCCAAAAACCGATCTAATCTTCTTATCCGAAAATAATGATTTGTTAATATATCTCAAAGATAAATGAAAGTTTAAAACGGTAAAGGAGATATATGATAAGTTTTATCGTAACAGTAAAACATCATTTTAAAACAATTCAAATCTGTTTGTTATACTCTTAGACAAATCCGAAACAGGTTTAAAGGATAACCCACTTTGTAAGTTTTTGACTTTATCTTATCTAAAGTTGTGTGTTATATCAAACTGCCTTTTCACTTTCCAATCTCCAATGCATTAGAGTTCCAAGATTTTCTAATCATGATCCCTCTAAAACTGGTAAAGTAAAGTAAAGTCTTCAATCCACTTGAGCCATTTTATCAAATACCTGAAATGTCACAAAAGGATTTAGTATACTAAACAATTCATCATCAAAACATAAGGATAGAATATGACTAAGTCAACAATAGACATTAGATATTATAAGATCCTTGGTTGAATGATAAGAAGCTAAGGTTAAAACATTTACTCCATGAAAAGTAAGGTAAGAAACTTGCTCAACGAAAGATTAGGAACTTGCGTAATTATAAACAAGATAGAAATAGAGAACTTGTTCAATAAAAGATTAGGGTTAAAGAACTTGCCTTGTATGTCTGCTACACAATTATAACTAACACTCTGAAAGAATCCTATATATATCATTTAGGATCACAATACTAGTTAGTTATATTACAACTATATTCATCGGTCAAACTTCTATTTTACTTAACTTTACCACCTTTAGCTCTAGGTCTGATTATATAAACCATATAGCACGAAACTCAAACCACTATAGGTTTACATCATAAGTATAAGTATTCAAATTCTCACAAACAACAAGTTAAAGTCCCTTAAAACTTACTAAATCCTAGTTTATAATTTAACTTTGTGGTTACACACTCATAATACATCTTAACACCTGTTTAAAGCTTCTTTATGTTTATTAGGTTAGGTTAAGTTAAGTTCACACCACCCCAACAGAACACTTAACAAAACAACACTGTCTCAGTACAGGTGCTGGCACGACCGCGCCACTATTAGCCTTCGTCACAGCGCGACAACGCCCTAATTAGGCTTTGACATGGCGCAGCAGTGCTGCTGCGCAGATTCAGATTCTGCAAACTGCTTTCTTCCCTGTTGCAAACCAAAACCTCCCTAAACCTCATACAAACAAAAATCTAAACATACCCATATAATATAAACTTCAAACATAGCACATATACGCAACCTTTATAACAACTAAAACCACTTAAACAACCAAATTAGAAGATTTAAAACCATATTTATGCTAATTTTCCAAAATCCAACGCAGTTAGTGAATAACCTCACCACAGATTTGTTTCTCAACCAAATTGGTTCATTCAACTTGCATTCTTTTTGTTTCTTAATGTATTAACACAAACAACTATCAATTTATAGATTCTAACATGATTTAACCATCAATTTTGACTCCAAAATAAGCCATTTTGAACATATTCAACCAAAACTCAAATATTCTTCTAAAGCATGTTTTCATGGATTCAATCACTCCAAATATCATTTATAACCAACACATATCAGATTAAATAAACCCAATTAGCGCATGAAACAAATTTCTCAACAATTTAGCCATAGCAATCCAATTATAGAGAAATCAAGAAAACCAAAAAATAAGAACTTTTAGAAATAGATTGCTTACCTTTAATTTTCCTTTAGACTTAGATGATTAGGATATCTTGATTATTCTTCCTCCTTTTTGATTTCTCAAAATTCCTTCTTCAATCTCTCGCAGCTCTCTCTCATGTTCTCTCTTATCTGTTTTCTAACTCTAATCCTTTAGGAATAATACATATAATATAAACTGATGTAATATAACGTGATAACGTGCAACAGTTAACAAAATAAAAAGCCTCATCAGTTAAAATATGCCAAAGGTCATAAGTCTTGTTTGGCTAGCTCTCTAAAAATCCCTTTTAATTTCCTTCTTACCATATAGTCCAAATATGTCACACCTATTAAAAAATTAAATTAATTTAAGAAATTCTTAAATCAAATTAATCCTTATCATATAATTATAATTTCCATTATAAATTATAATTTTATTTAAAAAATTATTAAATCTTAAATTAGAACATCACCATTACACAATATTGGAATTATTTAACAATTCACTTATCCTTTAATTTAATACTTAAATCTAATCAAAATATTACCAACACATTAGCGTAATAAAATATGCACAACTTATAAAATTATTTTTCATCAATTTACCTAATATTATCACACTTAACTAAATTATTCCACAATAACTTCCATCAATTATTTATTTTATTCAATAAATAAACCAACTAAAATATTTATTTAACTTGATAAATATTTTAAATTAAATACAAAATTCTCGATCGTTACATCCTTCCCTCTTTAAAAGGATTCTGTCCCCAGAATCACAACGCAATTAATTTAATTATTACGTTTGATAGTAGTTTGCATACAAGCCAATCATGTATGATGACAAAGCACATACTTTGTAAACAATCTTATTTATTTATTAATAAAATATTCATTTAAGGCATATAATTATCTACATGGTGCTGTTTTTTATAATATGTAAATAACCCATAGTTTTAAGCAATGCTTTTAGAATCATGATGAGATCATGATAATGAGATCTAAATTCTTAGAAAGTTTAAAAACTAAAATAGTTCCCAATTGTGGGATTACTAAAATGGGGATTAGTAAATCCGGATAAATTGGTACATATGTTGCTTGCTCATTGGATGAGGATGACTGATCTCATGGTCATTTGTGTAGAGACACTAAAGCAAGTATGTAGGTGCTTATTGGAGAATAAGTTCACTGAACGTGACTCGCTATGGAATACCTAATGGAGTTTTACTCGCCTGTCAATAGGAATTCCTAATGTGATAGTAGTACATGTGATCCTTGGACTTGAGATCATCATAGTATCTTGTATGTAACAAATTATACTTTGACTAATTCCTTAAGGCCTTTTAAGGCATATATAGGGTATGCTTGGGTGTAATGAGTTACATATGGAGATAATGAATGATCAATAAAGAATCTACCACATCTAGTAAAAGAGGAGATATGTCCCATGTGATTCGTTAAATGACAACCCAGGAATCCTTGGCCAAGGTAGAATGAAATTAGAAAGAGGTTTCTAATTTGCATTATTTGGAGTTGTGCATTTTCTAATCGAAATACATATGATTAAATAAATTCAGACTTGACAGTAAATCCATGTCTTATATTTAATTGGGACATTGTATGGTGGAAGGATTGAATTGTACGGTAACTATTAACTCACAGGTTCTTTTATGATTAATGTTGAAATCTATATTATCTGGAAAGTCGTTGATCGCTAGGGAGGCTTATCCCTATTGTAGAATAAATGTTATTTATTTAAATAGATTATTAGTTTAATTTGTTTATTTAAATAAGATTAGAATTGTTCTAATTGATTTATTTACAACCGGTTTAATATGGAGAACCTAAAGGGTCACACCATAAAAGGAAGAAGAATTATTTAAGAAGAAAATGGCATGATAGTAATAATGCATTAAGTATAATTAATTTAATTTATGATGATAGAATAAATTAAATAGCTTAATGTTTATTATTTAATATTTTAGAAATATTAAATATAAATTAATAAGAGGAGTCTTATTAATATTAATATTATTATTATTATTTTAATTCTAAAGGAGTTTAGGAATTAATATAATATCAGTACTCTCTCTCAATCCTAATAAAGATTAGGATATAAATTAATTAAAAGTAATTAATTAATTAATTAAATAAAACCCTATTCTAATTGGATTAGGAGGGTTAACCTAATATCTATATAAGAGAGTCTTATATCAGAAATAAGGTACGTGAATTTTTCAAGAGTTGGGAGTACACATATTCTATAGAGATAGAAACAAGGGTTAAGCCAATAACCCATCTTACTGAGTTCTTCATCTTTCTTGGTGGATCACCGTTAGAGGCCAAACATTTGGGTGGCTGACATTGATCAAGGGAAGGAGCCACTACAGAGGAATCAAAGGAATCAAAGGAGTAGAACTTGTACCTGAGGAAGCTTGGATCTTCAAAGGTATAATTCTGTTTTTCTCATTCTTCATTCACTGATAATTGATGCACAAGAATGATCATGGTAATGGGTTTGTATAAATTTTTGAAAACCTAGTTTTTTACTCTTCCGCCCTATTTATGTGATTTGATTGCATGATTGCGTTACGTACAAACCCAACAGTGGTATCAAAGCCAATCTTGTGCTAATTATCAGTCTATGTGATTCCATACATATATGATATGCGATTGGATCGAGTTCTGGGCAACAAAAATTTTTCAGATTCTGCGAAGCTGCGCAACTGCGCCAGGTACAAGGAAATATTGCTGCGCAGCTGCGCCGGGTGCTGTTCCTGGTTTTCATGCTGCGCAGCTGCGCCGGTTCCCTTTACATTCTTGGCGCAGCTGCTCCACTGGACAGGAACTTAATTTTTTTTTTGTTTTATTTAATTAAATGAATGCTTTATTTAATTAATAAAGGTTTAAAATAAAGATGTTTATTTTATATGAAATGAGATTTCAGAATTGCTAAAATTAAAGAGTTTAATTTGGAATTGTTTTTTGAATGAAATAAAGGAGTTTATTTTTCCAAAAAACAAAGTTTAGCAAACTTTTGCCCATTAACTGATATTAATACATATATGGAATGAATTTACTTTCATGAGATGAATAAGTTTTATCGATACATATGATGATATGTATGGTAATAAAAGGGATTGATTATGGACTATGACTAATGTGATTGGATTTTATTTTGGATGAATGCTTAAATGTATGGGTTTTATAAAATGGGGTCTGCGTACCTCGTCTTCTCTGATTTTATTCTCGGTGTAAAATTCTATCTCCCTTCTATGTACTTCCCCTTTACTGCTGATCAAGGTTTCTATTTAAAAATAATTTATGTAATAGAGATAGTTAGAATTATATTGAAGAAACTGGAGACCAAGGAGCAAGGAGCGCGTGAAGACCCGTTTGTATGGAGCCCGGGTTTAAATGTAACAGTTACGTTTAAATTTAAATTTTTGCACTCCTAGGTTTGACCTTTTGGTTCACTTGGTGGCTCTAGTGAACCAAACTAGAATAAAAGTCCATAATCAATCCGGGTAGAATATAGTATTCTATATTGCATGCTAAATATTATATATATTATATTTTATACAAACATGCTTCGCATGTTTAATAAAATGACGCGTATTTTATATATATATGTGCATGCGCGCTTAAAAAGATGAGACAAATAATAACAAACCCCTCAAAGAAATATTATTAAGTCTGAAGCGTTCAAATGATATTTGGAATATCGAACGTCGCCTTCTAGCATGATTAGTTAATAGAGTATTAAATATTTAATATGAGTTTGTTGTGCTATCCACAAGGCGAGTATTGAATATTTAAGATGTTAATTAATCACATTTGATGCTTATCAAGAAAATTGAACGATCTAGTCTTGTTGTGCTATCCACAAGGACGAAAATTTTTCTTTTTTGAATTTATGGAAGTGCTAGGCTGGACTTAACTTAAATTATTTTAGTTCGGATGTGCACACACATGACCATTATGATTTAAGAGATAAAATAAAAGGAGTTACATGGTGATGTAATTGACAAGAGTTGTCTACCTATTTATTTATATATCGCTTGTTGTGCTATCCACAAGGTTATATACATTTGAAATGGGATCCTTAATCTCACTAGCAAATCTTTAATTAGATGTTGCCGAACTATATGAGTGAGGGTAATATAGTTTGATGAAAATAGTGGGAGATACCAATTTAAAATAAAGACCTAAATTTATTTTGGTATGCAAAGTTAATAAAATGAATGTTTGCTAAAATGTTGTCTTTTCACATGCAGAATTTTAAAAGTGTCAAAATCACTAATCTCACTACGAAGCATACTTGATGCAAATAAGCTTACCGGCCCGAATTATGAGGACTGGCTAAGAAATCTGAGAATTGTTCTCACTGCTGAAAAGATTTCTTATGTCCTAAATTCCACTATCCCTGAATCTATTTCAGAAACAGCCTCTGAGGAAGAGATTGCCACTTTCAATAAGTGGCAAGATGATGCATCTGTGGCTCAATGCATCATGCTCGCATCCATGAATAACGAGCTTCAGCGTCAGCACGAAAAAATGGATGCTCCTGCTATGTTGTTTCACCTCAAGGAGTTGTATGGTGAACAGAGTAGGACTGCTAGATATGAGATATCTAAGGAGCTCTTCCGATCTCGGATGACCGAGGGCACTGCCATCGAGACTCATGTTCTGAAGGTAATCAATTTGATTGAACGCCTTGGACAGCTTGGGTTCGTCATGGATGGGGAGTTGAGTCAAGACTTGGTCTTGCAGTCACTCCCTGAGACCTTATCGCAGTTTGTGGTTAATTTTCACCTGAATAAGCTAGATGTCAGCTTACCTGAGCTGCTTAACATGCTGAAAACTGCAGAAGGTCACTTCTCATCCAAGAAGAACCATGTCTTGATGGTGGATTCTTCCAATAAAAGGAAGAGGCCCAAGGTGTCTTCTGAAAAGAAGAAATCTAAGAAGGCTAAGGGAAAAGGGAAAGAAAAGGAGCAAAAGAAACATGAACCAGCTAAAGGAATGTGCTTTCATTGCAATGAGCCGGGACATTGGAAGAGGAACTGCAAGAAGTTTCTAGCAGAGAAGAAGCTTGGAGAAGCTTCGACTTCCAATCAAGGTTTGTTTATGATTGAAATTAATTTTTCTGAAAGTCATAATTCTACTTGGGTATTGGATACCGGCTGTGGTTCTCACATATGTAATACTGTGCAGGGACTGGTCAGAAGTAGAAAGCTGAACAAAGATGAGGTGATCCTACGAGTGGGAAATGGAGCAAAAGTTGCTGCATTAGCTGTAGGAACTTATTGTTTAGCAATGCCTTCGGGCAAATCCATTTATCTTAATAATTGTTATTATGTTCTGAATATTATTAAAAACATTATTTCAATTTCTGTATTGGATATGGAAGGTTTTGACGTTATTATAAAGAACAATGGTTGTTCTATTTATAAAGACGATGTTTTATATGGTATTGGAAATTTGCGAAATGGACTTTATACACTTTACTTACAAGAAAATATATTTCAAATTGAACAAATTAAGAAAAGGAAAAGAGATGATATTAATTATACCTATATGTGGCACTGTAGACTCGGTCATATCAATGAAACAAGATTATCCAAGTTGCATAAAGATGGGCTCCTCGAGCTATCTGATTATGAATCATATCCAACTTGTGAATTTTGTCTCATGAATGACTAAATCTCCTTTTAGTGGAAAAGGAAAGAGAGTTACAGAGTTGTTGGCATTAATTCACACAGACGTTTTGTGGACCTATGACAACAAGTGCACGGGGTGGGTATTCTTATTTTATTACTTTCACTGATGATCACTCAAGATTTGGATATGTGTATTTAATAAAATACAAATCAGAATCATTTGAAAAGTTCAAAGAGTTCAGAAGTGAAGTAGAGAAACAAACGGGACAAGAGTATTAAGATACTTCGATCAGATCGAGGTGGAGAATACTTAAGCAGTGAGTTTCTCAATTGTCTCAGAGAAAATGGTATAATCTCATAATGGACTCCTCCAGGTACACCACAGTTAAATGGAGTATCTGAAAGGAGAAATCGAACACTGTTGGACATGATTCGATCAATGATGAGTTTTACCGACCTTCCAATTTCCTTCTGGGGATATGCCCTAGAAACGGCTGCATACCTACTTAACAAGGTACCTACCAAATCCGCCCCAAAGACTCCATATGAGATGTGGAAAGGGAGGAAACCAAATCTTAAGCATGTTAAGACTTGGGGTTGTCCAGCTTATGTCAAAAAGTTTGAAAATGATAAGCTACAGACTAAATCCGATAAGTGTAGATTTGTGGGATACCCTAAAGAAACCGTAGGGTATTATTTCTATCATCCAACTGATCAAAAGGTGTTTGTTGCGAAATATGCTACCTTCTTGGAGAAAGAGTTTATCCATGAAGGGGTCAGTGGGAGCAAGATATATCTTGAAGAAGTTCAAGAACCACAAGTTACCACGGACCAAAGTCAGGTACCTAACCAAGTAGAAGAACCTACTGTACCACACCCTGTTTGTAAATCTGGAAGAGTACCGAAGATACCTGAGAGGTATGGATTCGTTATAGAGGATGACGATGAGGTACACATCATGAATGATGATGATCCATTGAATTACGAACAGGCTATGAGTAATAAAGACTCAGGAAAATGGCTTGAAGCCATGAAATCCGAAATGGACTCCATGTATGAAAACAAAATATGGTCTTTGGTTTCACCACCTGAAGGTATTAAACCTATTGGGTGTAAATGGATTTTTAAGAAAAAGACTGGAGCAGACGGAAAGGTAGAGACCTATAAGGCCCGACTGGTTGCAAAAGGTTTCAAACAAAGACAAGGAGTTGACTATGATGAAACCTTCTCACCAGTAGCAATGCTCAAATCCATTCGGATTTTGCTTGCGATTGCAGCTTACAACGACTATGAGATCTGGCAGATGGACGTGAAAACGGCCTTCCTCAATGGGAAACTTGAGGAGGATGTGTATATGACACAGCCAGAGGGATTTATTTCAAAAGTTGGAACAAATCAAGTCTGTAAGCTACAACGATCCATTTATGGGTTGAAGCAAGCTTCTCGTAGATGGAACATTCGTTTTGATGAGACAATCAAAGAGTTTGATTTTATCAAAAACGAGGATGAACCATGTGTATACAAGAAGGTTAGTGGGAGCGCAGTATCATTCCTTGTATTATATGTTGATGATATATTACTGATAGGGAATGACATTCCTATGTTACAATCCATTAAAATCTGGTCATCTAAAAACTTCTCCATGAAGGACTTGGGTGAAGCATCCTATATTTTGGGGATAAAGATCTATAGAGATAGATCTAAAAGGATGCTCGGCTTATCCCAAGGAACGTACATTGATACGATGCTAAAGAGATTTAGCATGGAAGATTCCAAAAGAGGTCTCATGCCGATGAGCCATGGAATAAATCTCTCCAAGAAACAGGCCCCAAAGACACCTGAGGAGAGAGACCGTATGAGTAAGATCCCTTATGCTTCTACAATAGGATCTATCATGTACGGTATGATATGTACTAGACCGGATGTTGCTCACGCACTTAGTGTAACAAGCAGATACCAGTCGAATCCAGGAGAAGAGCACTGGAAGGCAGTGAAAAATATCCTAAAGTACTTGAGAAGGACTAAAGATATTTTTCTTGTCTACAGTGGGTCTGCATTAAAACTCGAGGGATTCACGGACTCAAGTTTTCAAACAGACCAAGATGATAGTAAATCTGTTTCAGGGTATGTGTTTACCTTGAACGGAGGTGCAGTGAGTTGGAAGAGTTCCAAGCAGCAAACGGTTGCTGATTCAGTGACAGAGGCAGAGTATATAGCTGCAAGTGAAGCTGCAAAGGAAGCTGTTTGGATGAAGAAGTTCATAACTGAACTTGGTGTGGTTCCTAGCATTGGAGAAGCAGTTCCCGTATACTGTGACAACACCGGAGCGGTTGCACAGGCTAAGGAACCCAGGTCTCATCAGAAATCTAAACACGTGTTGCGGCGATTTCACTTGATCAGGGAGATCATTGAAAGAGGAGACGTCACCTTGGAGCGTGTAGACTCTCAAGACAACATTGCAGATCCATTTACTAAAGCTTTAACACAACAGCAGTTTGATCGTCTCTTAGAGAAGATGGGTATGAGATACCATGGCGATTGGCTTTAGTGCAAGTGGGAGATTGATAGTAGTGTGCATACAAGCCAATCATGTATGATGACAAAGCACATACTTTGTAAACAATCTTATTTATTTATTAATAAAATATTCATTTAAGGCATATAATTATCTACATGGTGCTATTTTTTATAATATGTAAATAACCCATAGTTTTAAGCAATGCTTTTAGAATTATGATGAGATCATGATAATGAGATCTAAATTCTTAGAAAGCTTAAAAACTAAAATAGTTCCCAATTGTGGGATTACTAAAATGGGGATTAGTAAATCCGGATAGATTGGTACATATGTTGCTTGCTCATTGGATGAGGATGACTGATCTCATGGTCATTTGTGTGGAGACACTAAAGCAAGTATGTAGGTGCTTATTGGAGAATAAGTTCACTGAACGTGACTCGCTATGGAATACCTAATGGAGTTTTACTCGTCTGTCAATAGGAATTCCTAATGTGATAGTAGTACATGTGATCCTTGGACTTGAGATCATCATAGTATCTTGTATGTAACAAATTATACTTTGACTAATTCCTTAAAGCCTTTTAAGGCATATATAGGGTATGCTTGGGTGTAATGAGTTACATATGGAGATAATGAATGATCAATAAAGAATCTACCACATCTAGTAAAAGAGGAGATATGTCCCATGTGATTCGTTAAATGACAACCCAGGAATCCTTGGCCAAGGTAGAATGAAATTAGAAAGAGGTTTCTAATTTGCATTATTTGGAGTTGTGCATTTTCTAATCGAAATACATATGATTAAATAAATTAAGACTTGACAGTAAATCCATGTCTTATATTTAATTGGGACATTGTATGGTGGAAGGATTGAATTGTACGGTAACTATTAACTCACAGGTTCTTTTATGAATAATGTTGAAATCTATATTATCTGGAAAGTCGTTGATCGCTAGGGAGGCTTATCCCTATTGTAGAATAAATGTTATTTATTTAAATAGATTATTAGTTTAATTTGTTTATTTAAATAAGATTAGAATTGTTCTAATTGATTTATTCACAACCGGTTTAATATGGAGAACCTAAAGGGTCACACCATAAAAGGAAGAAGAATTATTTAAGAAGAAAATGGCATGATAGTAATAATGCATTAAGTATAATTAATTTAATCTATGATGATAGAATAAATTAAATAGCTTAATGTTTATTATTTAATATTTTAGAAATATTAAATATAAATTAATAAGAGGAGTCTTATTAATATTAATATTATTATTATTATTTTAATTCTAAAGGAGTTTAGGAATTAATATAATATCAGTACTCTCTCAATCCTAATAAAGATTAGGATATAAATTAATTAAAAGTATATAATTAATTAATTAAATAAAACCCTATTCTAATTAGATTAGGAGGGTTAACCTAATATCTATATAAGAGAGTCTTATATCAGAAATAAGGTACGTGAATTTTTCAAGAGTTGGGAGTACACATATTCTATAGAGATAGAAACAAGGGTTAAGCCAATAACCCATCTTACTGAGTTCTTCATCTTCCTTGGTGGATCACCGTTAGAGGTCAAACATTTGGGTGGCTGACATTGATCAAGGGAAGGAGCCACTACAGAGGAATCAAAGGAATCAAAGGAGTAGAACTTGTACCTGAGGAAGCTTGGATCTTCAAAGGTATAATTCTGTTTTTCTCCTTCTTCATTCACTGATAATTGATGCACAAGAATGATCATGGTAATGGGTTTGTATAAATTTTTGAAAACCTAGTTTTTTACGCTTCCGCCCTATTTATGTGATTTGATTGCATGATTGCGTTACGTACAAACCCAACAACGTTCTCCCTTCCTTACAAGGATTCTGTACCCATAATCAAAAAACATGGATTACACAAATAACTCAGGATAATTCTTCATCATTTTGTCTTCGAGCTCCCACGTAGCTTCTTAAGCATTGTCTTAACAAAAAGGTATTACTTTATTCCTGAGAACGTGCTCTTTCCTGTCAAATATCTGAACAGGAACTTCTTCATAGGACAGACCCTTCTCAACTTGTAGGGGTTCATACTCTATAATATGCTTATAATCTGGTTTGTACGGTCGTAGCACTGAAACATGAAAAACATTGTGAATATGTTCTAACTCTGGAGGTAAAGCTACCTCATAAGCTACCTCACCTACCCTTCTAAGCACTTCAAAAGGTCCAATAAACCTCAGAGTTAACTTTCCCTTTTTACCAAATCTTATTTTCCTCTTCCAGGGAGATACTTTCAGGAAAATGAAGCTACCCACTTCAAATTCTTGATTATGACGATGTTGATCCGCATATTTATTTTACCGATCTTGAGCAGCTAACAATCTAGCCCTGATCACTTTGATGACCTCGACAGTCTGCTGTACCAGTTCCGGGGCTAGCAGTCGTCTTTCACCGACTTCATCCCAGTATAGCAGAGTTCTGTACTTTCTTCCGTACAACGCTTCGTAAGACGGCATGCCAATACTTGCGTGATAGCTGTTATTGTATGCAAACTCAACTAAAGGTAAATGGTCATCCCAATTTCCTTTGTAATCCATAACACAAGCTCTTAGCATATCCTCTAATTTTTGGATTGTCCTTTCACTCTGCCCATCGGTTTGAGGATGGTACGCCGTGCTCATTCTCAACTGTGTTCCCAAGCGTTCTTGCAAACTCTTCCCAAAATTTGATGTAAAACACGGATCACGGTCTGATATAATTAACACCGGCACACCGTGTCTTGACATAATCTCCTTGACATACAATTTCGCCAACTAATCTAGATAAAATCTAATTTTAATTGGCAGAAAATGAGCTGACTTTGTCAATCGTTCCATGATAACCCATATCGCATCATAACCCTTTTGAGTAGTCGGTGAACCTACCACAAAATCCATCGTGATATGCTCCAACTTTCATTCCAGTATTTCCAATGGTTGTAGCAACCCACTTAGCATCTGGTGCTCTGCTTTGACTTTCTGACACGTTAAGCATTTTGCAACACTTTTAGCAACATGTCTTTTAATATTCGACCACCTGAAATATTGTCGAAGGTCTTGGTACATTTTTGTACTCCCCGAGTGAATCAAATATCTCAAACTATGAGCCTCGTTCAGAATTTCCTCTTTGACTTCCTGTAATGGCGGAACCCAAATTCTTCCCTCGAACCTTAATAACCCTTCGGTATCGATTTTAAATTTTATCTCTTCACCTTCAGACACCCTTTTTCTTATCTTTTCACACTCTTTCATCTTGAAGTTGCGTTTCTTTCACTTTGTCCACTAAGGTTGGATGGGTCTCTATCTGAAATAATTTCTCATCCGATTCCTTTGGATATCTGACCTCTAACTCTAATTTGGCCATTTCAGCTATTAGCTTCTCCTGAGCAGTCAACAACAACAACTTCTCTCCACCATTCCTGCTCAATGCATCGACAACCACATTCGCTTTACCCGGATGACAAAGGATTTCACAACATAGTCCTTAATTAGCTCCAACCATCTCCTCTAACGCATATTTAAATCCTTCTTTGTAAAGATATACTTCAAACTCTTATGATCCAAATATATCTTACACTTCTCTTCATAGAGATAGTGCCTCCAAATTTTCAGAGAAAACACCACTGCAGCTAACTCCAAATCATGGGTCAGATACCCTTGTCGTTTTGTATAAGCACAGAGCCTAGTCCCTTATGCGATGCATCGTTATACACCAAAAAATTCCCTGTATTATATGGAATAGATAATACGGGTGCCATACTTAACCTCTTCTTCAATTCTTGAAAAATTTCTTCACATTTATCAGTCTAAATGAACTTCACTACTTTCTCGTCAAGTTAGTCAATGGAGTGGCTATCTTGGAGAAATCTTGAATAAAACCGCGATAATAACATGCTAATCCTAAGAAACTTCTTACTTCTAATGGTGATATTGGCTGATCCCAGTTTATCACAGCTTTAACCTTTAATGGATCCACCGAAATTCTGTTGGGTAAAATCTAATACGCACAACACGCAAGTATACGTGGTCAACAAGTAATAGAGTGAAAGTAAAGTATCGTTCCCACGGAGAAAATAATTGAATTTTATCCTTATAATTACCAACTTTATATTATCTCAATTTTATTAAACTAATGATCAAGTGATGATATTTATGAAAAACTACCACTTAAACTATAACTAACTCTATCCAGGAATTTGACAAGTTTTCGGAGAATTAAGCCTACAACTTCACTTATTGTTTCACTTCGAATGACATACTTTCGTTTAATTCAAATCAACTATTCTAGATTATTAACCAAAAACACAATAGTAAATATAACCATTTCTCGATGAATTACACCTATACCAGCTTAAAACCACAATTGATAGAATTAAGCAAGACACCTTAATTAACTAACTCACTATATCTCTACATGAATTATAATTGAAAAAGGTTTCAGTTCAGGTTATCTTTAGATTATGTATGATGTATAGATATCTCTATCCTACACATGAATTATGAATTCTATCTTATTGCAGAAATCACAAACATACGTTACTATGATCAGTTCTAGTTCCATATTTCATCTCTCAAATTCTTATGGAATAACAAGTAATTGATGATCAAGCAATAATATAATTAAGCGCAAACCATAGCAAATAATCTGAAAATAGTCTCAATAAACTAAGATGAAAGCATGTCAATTCTAAGTTACACAAGAAGATCCATTGTAGACTTAAACAGTGAATTAGTTCATCATAGATAAATTAAAAACCATCAACCACAAAGTTACTAGCATCCTGAATACAAAGAAAAGATGAAGAAAGAGAATATAATCTGAAAGTGTATAGCTACTCTTCTCCAATCTCCCCAAACGTTCTTCGTGCCTTAGCCTCGCTTCAATTCTCCTTATTAGTGATCTCCCCCAAGATTAGGGTTTGTTATTGTCCAAGAATATCCCATGTCTGCCCCTCGTTTAGCCTTATATACTCTCCTAATCACGTTCCAAATACCCCAGCATAATATCTGCAGAAACCCATTCAAACAAGGAAACTAAATCTTTTTTGTCGTGTACTTCTCCTAGGCAAACGTTTCCTCCTTGTAATCTGCGCCCCGGTGCACATGCGCCTAGGTGAAGCCCTTAGTGTTAATTCTGCGCCCCGATGAGATTTATTTATTTCCTGCAGAATTTTCTCCTTAAGTCCTTATTCCCTTGATCTTGTCCTCTCGGCCAATCCCTACACACAAACCAATGCAAATACGTAAAAAGGAACCTAAAAATACCCGAAGTAGCAATATCCAATTCGTAGGTATGACACCCACTCATCAAATACCCCCAAAATTATGAATTTTCTTGTCCTCAAGCAAAAACATAAAAGAAATGAAACTAACAAACAAAACTATCTACATGAATGTATATGCATGATGTACTTCCTAATATGCCTACGAACCCAGCAATAGATCAGTATGATATCTAACACAGGCCTCAAAGATACCAAACGATACTCAAACAATATATCAAATCAAATCAAATCAAAGTCCATAAATTAACCAATCAGTTAATCCAAACCTATCATCACTCATGTTGTGCGTGTGTGCTCGTTAACCATTCTAACCAACCATAACTCAAGATTTTCACATAACAAACTTCTTACAGGGAAAATTTCAGTTCCATTTCAAGTAATCTGTAAACATGACAATTCTGGTTAAACACATCAATTACCGAGTTCAAGGGTCTCTACTGAGGCTTATTTTAATTTTTATTCCTTCATGGGTGGTTTTACGCTTCATCCCGCGTTCACATTCGACTATTCAATGTCCGAATCTCTTAGACTTTTCAATGTTACCCATTTAGCGAACTTTCGACCAATGACTCCCAAACCAGACAATTTTAGGGCGCTAGGTGTAAAAACATCCCCAAGGGCTTACTTATTCGAGTAACAAAGGCCACAGAAACAAACTAGTCAATGAATTTATTCATATCTTTTTTTTTCTATTTTTCTTTTCTGAATTTTCTAATTTCTTTTCTTTATCGTTTTTCTTTTACCCCATTAACTCCCCCAAAATCGAGTTTTTACTTCATTTTAACCTCTACTGTTAATGTACCAATGTCCTCAAAATTTAACCAAGATTTCCCCCCAGAAGCCATTTATGAAACCCTTGAACTAAGTTAACTAAAGCAGTTAAACTTTAAGTGCTAACCAGTCACATAAGTTTCAGACAGGCTCAGATTTTCCTTATAATTAAACGTAGACTCATCATCAATTATCAAAACTGTTCGAGTTAATATGCAATACCAATCTTATCATGGGCCAAGCTAAATTCACACTAATCCATTGCTCAAATTCATGCAACAATCTATATGCCAACAACTAAATGCAAAAGAAAATATTTTTCTGATTTTCAAATTTTTAACACTAACACTAATATGAATCTATACAATTAACTAATATGAAATGACTACTATGCAACTACTATGCAACATGATGTATACTACCCCCAAACTTAAACTATGCAATGTCCTCATTGTATAAAGATAAAGAATAATAAAGTTTGAGGACTTCCCTGAGTGGTCAAGCGTCATGCTTGACCGGTGGATCCTCGGTATACGGGTTTTCAACCGGATCCTCAACAAGATGCAGTGGGGGATAGACTGGCAATGGCAAGGGAGCTGGGAACTAGAATTTTTTACCGATAGGATTAAGGCGGGCTAAAGCAGCTTCCAGAGATGCATTAAACTCATTATGGGCGGCGAACATATGATCCTGTCTGGAGGCCAACCCGTGTAGTCTCTAATCAAAGTACTACTGCAGATTTCAAAATTGATTGTTGAAAGTAGCTTGGTGCGGGACGAGTTTGAAGTCCAGGCTTGCTCTTGCTCTTGCTCACCTTCCTCATTGAAATCTGCATCTTGTTCGTCTGCCCCCTCATCATCCTCAGAGTCTAAAAATGTAAAACCAAGACCACGTGAATGCGAATGCCCTCATTTCCAAACTGAGTACCTCTGAATCATCTTTGAATCTAAGCACAATAATAATTGCTGGATAGGCTCATCTGTCAGCCATTATACCCCTGCCTGGGCACATAACGCATAGATGAGAGATGGATGAGATAATCTGCCCTGCAGAGGCCCACGCAGATTTTAGTGAATGGAGTGATGAATGATGCAACCCATGTCGATCGAGCAGTCTTTGACAATTGTATATAGCAGAACTGACTCCTCATTTGTGACATCGCTTGTGTGTGTTGATGGTAATAATTTTGCACATAAGAAAGCATGCCATATCTTCCCATATAAGCTCAGATGTCCAGTGTGGAAGTGAGACCCATTCGATGACTATATAGCGTCGGGCTTGCACAACTCGGTTAGAATCTGATCATAAGTTGGCCCACTTTCCTTGAGGGTCAAAAATGCACAACTCAGTTGCGATGGAAAATTGTAGTAATCATTAATCTCTTGCACAGTGAATAGTACCATCTTGCCCATGACGAATGCAAAGAATAGTTACTTGTCTGGGGCATTTGCATAAAATTCCTTCACCACCGCCACCACGGCAGCTTCCTACTGTGCCGTGAATGTTTCCCATCACCTCTCGTGAATTTGTTGAAGCATTTCCCCATTAAACTCATCGGGAGTCAAGCCACGCTCCGTAGTCAACGCCTTGGTTGCTAAATACTCGAATCTCTCCGCCGTCTCGGCATTCAAAAATTTACATCTGTCAAATTGCCGAGTAGGGGTAGATGAACTCTCTCCTCGCTGCCTATTCTGATTACTTGAAGTCATGATGCGACGGTATGAATCCCACTGGCAATTGAGTGAAGGAGAGGTCGACGATCGTTGAGACTTTTTATCAAACACCTTGTGTGCTTACTGTGATTGATTGTTAAACTTACCCCCAAACTTCAATTGTTTACCCCAAATTGTGAATTATCCAACCAACTTGTGTAGAAACCTGAAATAAACTCTGATAATCACCCAAAATTGAAGTTACCTGTATGTTTGTATAAAGAAACCCAAGTGTGCAATGTGCTTGTGAAGAGTCTCCCTCTATCCAACTGAATATGGGTGAAATTCGAAACCCTAGATTGTGTGGAGTGAGATTTTCTTTGATGATGAACCCTTGAAATTGCAAGTGGATAGTGATTGGGGTAGTATATGAGCGAGATATGGGCCTTCTTTTTGGTTTTGGTATATAGAGGCCTCACAATTGTGTTTGGAATGTGATTTGTAAACTGCAGAAATAAGTTTTTAAAAACATAAAATCGACACCTGCGCCTAGGCGAGGTTGATTTGGTCTTGGACTCTCGTTGGGGCGAGGTTTGCCAGAGAGCTCTAAGCCTAGGCACCCTTTTTCCTTCACAAATCCTCGCCAGGGCGAGTTTCACCAGAGAGATCTGCGCCTAGGCGAGATTTCCCTTTGAAAATCTGCGTCGTGGCGAGATTTCTGATTTCTGCCAGAAAAATTTCTTTTGTATTTGCATGTCCTGGACTATGTAGCACACGTGTATGGCAACCTTTCCTCTTCTTTCGCACGTGAATGTATGGTTGCATCCTATAACAACAACCGTGAACCTTATTAGTATCCCTAAATGAGATTGAGGCACAAATATAATTCTTACATTAATACTTATTCTACTCTACTATTAATTACTCAATGAATTCTAAAACAAACAAATTTCAAAACTTAATATAACCAATTGATTGGGTTACCTCCCATCAAGCGCTTGATTTAAAGTCTTTCATCCTGAATACTCCATGTACTTAAACTGGTTCGGCGAGGTCAATTGAGGTTGTTTGGCAATCGAGATCCCCACCCCAGTATTGCTTTAAGCGTTTGTCGTTGACTTTGAATGTTTTCGATGAATCCCGGCTATATAATTCAACGACCTCATGTGGAAACACTATTTTGATGGTGAATGGGCCCGACCACTTGGATTTTAGCTTTTTGGGAAAGAGTTTCAACCGAGAGTTGAATAACAATACTACTTGGCCCGGTTCAAACTTTTTATCCACTATCTTTTGATCGTGCCATTTCTTGACCTTTTCTTTGTACAACTTGGAGTTTTCATATGCCTGCAGGCAAAATTCATCTAACTCATTGAGTTGTAGAAGTCTTTTCTCCCCTACTGCTGTGAGATCAAAGTTGAGTTTCTTGATGGCCCAATAGGCTTTATGCTCGAGTTCCACCGGAAGGTGACACACTTTTCCGTAGACAAGCTGATATGGAGACATTCTGATCAGGGTCTTGTATGCAGTCCGATACGCCCATAGAGCGTCATCCAATTTCAAAGACCAATATTTCCATTTCGGGTTGACTATTTTCTCCAAGATTCTTTTCACCTCTCTATTAGATACCTCTGCTTGGCCACTCGTTTGGGATGATAGGCACTGGCGATTCTATGGTTAACCCCATATTTGGTCAAGAGTGCTGTGAAATACTTGTTGCAGAAGTGGCTTCCCTCATCACTGATGATTGCCCTTGGGGTACCAAATCTTGTGAAGATATTCTTTTGCAAGAATTTTAAAATAACCTTCGCTTCATTTGTCAGTAGAGCGACTGCCTCAACCCATTTAGACACATAGTCGACTGCCAGTACGATATATAAGTTGTTGTATGAAGACGAAAACGGTCCCATGAAATTGATCCCCCATACATCAAAAACATTGACTTCCAAGATCATGTTGAGTGGCATCTCGTTCCATTTGGAAATGTTTCCCACCCGATGACATCGATCACAATTCTTGACACACTGATGTGCGTCTTTGAATAAGGTGGGCCAGTAAAATTGTGACACCCCCAAATCCGGGTTCTCTAACCCCGATTCGATCGTCACGATACAGTACAAATACCCACCTCTAAATAACATACAATAACTAAATGCGGAATATAATAAACGTATGTCGTTCATTCAAAAGGTGTTACTAGTCCCAAGATTTGATAACCTTAATACAACATAAATATACCCTAAAATAATCATTAGGGTTCACATTACATAACAGTAATTAAACTAATCATAAAGCAAAGTCTGCTCCTTGTAAACTATTCCTACATCTTTCCTTTACCCTTGTCCTTCCCTGAAGTCTCGGGCTTAACTGCAATAGAAGTCATGATATAGCAAGAATGAGCAACAAGTTTGCTCAGCAAGTTTAAATACAACAATAAAGGATAGATCATGATGAATAGAAAATATCTGACAATGAATTCAACAATATGAATATCGGAAGAAAGAATAATGATTGCTTTTAGAATAACTGATAGTCAAATAGACTTCGAACTATAAAACTCCAATGGAATCAATAGCTGATTGGCCCTTTGGTTACTAGCTACAGAATAAGTACTTAAGGGAATCAGCCTCGCGTACGCCATGTATATGCACAACATTCAACTCTGCTGTTTGTATCTTATATTAGATACCTGGGTACTCCCCTATATATATAAGGGGTGTTCTTTCAGTCTAAGAATCCTTACCATCAATTGGTTTGGATAGCTTTTATAAAATTTCATACAATTGTCTGACCGAACAAAGGTTCAGACTCTATCTGACGCAGTTAAAGAATTATAGAACTTTAAATAATGTACAAGTCCAAGACTGTACGAACTCAAGTGCACCAAGTGCGAATATCAATAAGATCGATGTGGAATAATTGTAAAGTAATTAAACCACCTAATAGCATGCTTGGAAATAAGATTCAAGCTTAAATAAAATAACTTTCAACACAATAATATCCTGCTCGATACAATATGAGAAGGATAAGAAACTTGCACAATAAAGAATGAGTTTCAGAAGACTTGCACAAATAAAGAGTGTAAGTCAGAGAACTTGCACAACCAAATAGTGATGTTCGGGAACTTGCTCACAAAATTTATCGAATAAAGTAATGCAAGATTTTAGAATACTTGCCTGTTTGCTCAGCTACAAGTAGTCTAGCTTTAATTAAATAGCGTTGAAATGACCTAACATTAACAAGTCGGTCTTTCAATTAGTATTGTGTAAACCGGTGAGAGTTTATACTTAACAAACATCTAATTATCATGCCACATTGTCATAATATGTAGTTATCTCAAGTAATCACATAACAGTAGGGTCAGATTCTAGTTTGCTGTTTAAACATCATATAAGTCAACTAGCATAGTCAGGAAACTGACAGACTGCACCAATCCGTGCCAACTCTCTAGCATGCAAACTACTGAAATTAAACAAATACATATGCTTATCAGGTTATAAACTCAAGTTCGAGACCTAGCACGTTCATTCTATGGCCACTTCAAGGTTATATAGTTTTATGCCGGTAATTCACATACCTTAAGCAAATCAATTCCATGCTATAAGGGTTAGCTACTAAAATCATATTGCCACATAACGAGACTTAATATGCGTTCTTGTGCGTATATTACACATGTATACTTTAACCCACATAGCTTATGCTTTAGAAATTTCATTTTCTTGAATATATGTGTATAGGTGAAATCTATGCTTCATCACATGATGCTCATGTCATCATGTCTATAGGCATAATGAATCCTAATATTCATGCTTATATGATCATATCATAACTCACATGGTGCATGATGATATTAGTTCTCCAATCCTAAGCTTTCTTTGAACATTACACTAAGTCTACTCCGTACATGCAAGGCGTCTCAATATATAATTCATTTGACACACATATCTAAACCATATAAACATATTCAAATGGTCAGATTTTACAAGACATTAACCTTGGTTAAGTTTGCTTCAAAAGTCTTTAAGTTTTTCCTTTGAAAACTTTTGAATCTTTCAATCATGTATGCTAGTGTGTTCAACACTTTAAACGTACATTTCATGTCAATATAGACCATACGATCATGCTCTAAAAATCAGAATATACATATGTTACGTACATGTCCAAGTTCATATTCAAAACTATAAGTTTTATTTCAAAACCATAAGTTTTTCATCAATCGTGTGTACTAACATCGTTATACATGCTCATACTACGTCTACGTACATATATATACATATTAACCATGACCACATACTTGCCAAATAAGGTACCATATGTTAGTTCATGACAGCAGCTTAACAGAAATCAAAAATTAGAAACTGGTCCTGGCGCAGTTGCGCTGCTGGCCAGTACAAAACTGGCGCAGCTGCGCAGGGCTCTGGCCAGAAACAGACACAGGCTGCTTCGGCAGTTTAACAACCCAAACGCATAACTTTCTTAACCAATCGATTCTGTACCAGCCATAATGCAATTCTATCATGCTTATAACTTCATATAACACTTAATAATCATACTTCACAATTCAATTGCCATCTAAAATGTGAAATCAAGTAATTAACATTGAAGAACCATAATAAGAATATACCTCTATTAAGAAATAGACTTGCTGCTAAACAATTCCTACAATGCTGCTAAAGTACTCTCCCTCAAATCAATATAAACTCTCAGCAATTGGAATGAGAAGAAGAGAAGCCAATTTATAGGCAAATGTTTATCCAGACAAAGCTCTTAACTCCCAAATCAATTCAAAGGATTGCAAGAATGTATAATGGATAAGAAGAAGTTAGTGAGGAGTTGGTGAATTCAATCACGAATCCCACTCCCCATCTACTCATTAGTTCTATATTGCTGAAATTGAGAGAAGGAGTAGAGTAGTGTAGCCATGTGTTTGTTCACGTGAAGAGGAGTTGGGCACTCAATGTGAGACAATGTAATAAGAACTCAGCAACTTGCAATTGGTGTATAATGTATGCTAACACTTGGTTATAAATATACATCTATACACATTATAAATATACTTAGGTTATACATTTAATTAGTGTCACAATGTCATTTTTAATGAGTGACTAAGTAATACAATGTATCAAGTAGGGTACATATATATCACCATATACTCCATGTACATTTTATTAACACCGAATATAATTCAATTGGGTATTATTATTACTCCTTACCATAATTGTTATTATTATAATCATAATAACTTAATGAAATCATTATCAAATCACAATTGATTATTGATGTTACTACATGTTAATAGGGTATACATTAATGTTTACCCATACATATCATGTTACCTAAACAATATTATTATGTAATTCTATTAATGCAATTAATCTTACTATATAATATATATATATATATATATATATATATATATAATATAGATATATTAATGTGTCACCTTGTACTATATATAATATATAGTTAACTACCATATATTAAAGGTTTAATATGTCGCATGCTTGTATAAAACATTTAATCAAGTAAATATAATCTCATTATATTTATTAATCCTTTGCTCAATAATATATTATTTATCCACAATAATAATAAATCAACACGTGTAAATCCTTTCACTATATTCAAATAAATTGAATATTTAATTACTAATCATCTTATCAATTCTTTCGATATAAAACTTAGGGCTAGTCCACTAATTTAATTAGACCATTAGTGACTCCCTTTAATAACATCCTAGCATTTATTCGCATATGCTCAACTCACATCATCACATAACCACACAAGGTTTAAATAAGCTCACAAAACTAACTCATTAAAAATTTAAATCATATATTTAATTAATAATGATGTTTAAAATTCACGGTCATTACATCCCTCCCCCCTTATAAAAATTCCATCCTCGGAATTGTAAAAATAAGGTTACTCAAATAAAAATGGATAATTCACTTTCATCTTCTCTTCTAATTCCCACGTAGCTTCTTCGACTGCGTGATTCCTCCAGAGAATCTTAACGGAATGGATGATCTTATTCCCAGCTTCTATTCCTTCATATCTAGTATCTGGACAGGAACTTCTTTGTACGATAAGTCTTTCTCGACTTGGATTGGTTCATAAGAGATAACGTGCTTATAGTCCGGTTTATACGGTCACAACACTAACACATGAAACACGTTGTGAATGTGCTCAAGTTTAGGATGTAACGCTACCTCGTACGCCACTTCACTGACTCGCCTCAGAATCTCGAACGGTCCTATGAACCTAGGGCTAAACTTGCCCTTCTTCCCAAAACGAATCTTCCCTTTCCAGGGAGATACTTTCAGAAATGCATAGCTTCCTAATTCAAAATCTTTCTTCTTGCGATGTAAATCCGCATACTTCTTCTGGCGATCTTGAGCTGCTACTAGTCGGGCTCTTATCACCTTGATGATTTCTACCGCCTGTTGTACCAACTCTGGTCCCAACAGTCGATGTTCTCCAACTTCATCCCAGCATAAGGGCGTTCTACATTTCCTCCCATATAGTGCTTCGTACAGCGGCATTTCAATATTGGCGCGATAACTATTATTATAAGCGAACTCTACTAATGGAAGGTGATCCTCCCAACTACCCTTGAAGTCCATCACACAAGCTCAGAGTATGTCTTCAAGCTTTTAAATTATTCTCTCGCTTTGCCATCGATCTGCGGATGATACGCGATACTCATTCGTAGTTGTGTCCCCATTCTTTCTTGAAGACTCTTCCAGAAGTTTGACGTGAATCTCTTTGCCATAGATACCGGCACCCCATGTCTCGAGATAATTTCCTTGACATATAATTTGGCTAGCTGGTCCAAACTATACTTAATCTTAATCGGTAAAAAGTGAGCCGATTTGGTAAGACGATCTACAATCACCCATATGGCGTCGTGCCCTTTCTGCGTTGTCGAAAGTCCTACCACAAAGTCCATCGTGATGTGCTCCCACTTCCATTCTGGAATCTCTAACGGTTGTAATAACCCGCTTGGTCGTTGGTGCTCTGCCTTAACTCTCTGACAAGTTAGACATCTACTTACTCATTCTGCAACCTCTCTCTTCATGTTTGGCCACTAGAAGTGGTGACACAAATCTTGGTACATCTTCGTGCTTCCTGGGTGTATCGAGTATCTCGTACTGTGCGCTTCTTGCAAAATCTCTTCTCTTAGTTCTGGTACTAATGGTACCCAAATTCGTCCTTCGAATCTCAGTAGTCCAGTGCTATCCATCTTGAATTTCAATTCATCACCTTCATCCAATCGCTTCTTGATGTTATTGCAATCCTCGTCCTTCTCTTGTGCCTCTTTAACCTTATCTAATAAAGTCGGGCTCGCTGTTACTGCAAATAATTTTTCCTTAGTCTCCATCGGATACTTAATCTCCAAGTCTAGTCGTTCAAAATCTTTCACCAATTCCTCTTGAATGGTCAATTTCAATAACTTGTCTCTGCCTTTTCTACTCAAGGCATCTGCCACTACATTTTCTTTGCCTGGATGGTACAGAATCTCACAATCATAATCTTTGATCAATTCTAGCCATCGACGCTGTCTCGTGTTTAGCTCCTTCTGTGTGAAGATATACTTTAGACTCTTGTGATTCGTATACATCTCACATTTCTCGCCATACAAATAATGCCTTCAAATTTTCAAGGCAAAAACCTACTGCTTCTAACTCCAGGTCATGAGTCGGATAACACTTCTCATAATCTTTCAGCTGACGTGAAGCGTACGCAATGACCCTACCGTGCTGCAACAGTACACAACCAAGACCCTTCTGTGACGCATCACTATACACTACAAACCCTCCCGTGTTGTCTGGTAAAGCCAACACAGGTGCTTGACTAAGCCTCTTCTTCAATTCTAGGAAACTCTCTTCACATTTCTCCGTCCAAACAAATTTAATTATTTTTCTGGTAAGATTGGTCAACGGTGACGCTATCTTCGAAAAACCTTGAATAAATCTTCGATAGTATCCCGTTAATCCTAAGAAACTCCTGATTTCTGTCGGCGTCTTTGGCTGCTCCCAATTGATAACCGCTTCTACTTTTGCCGGATCCACCAAAACACCATTCTTATCGATAACGTGCCCCAAAAACTGCACTCTTTGAAACCAAAACTCACACTTGGAGAATTTTGCATACAACTTCTTCCTCCTTAATGTCTCCAACACTATCCGAAGATGCTCGGCGTGTTCTTCCTCCGTCTCTGAATACACCAGAATGTCATCGATGAATACTACAACTAACTTATCCAAATACTGTTTGAACACTCTATTCATCAAGTCCATAAATGCTGCCGGCGTGTTCATCAATCTGAATGACATTACCAGAAACTTAAAGTGTCTATACCGAGTTCTGAATGCCGTCTTTGGAATGTCCTCCGACCTCACCTTTAGTTGGTGATAACCGGTCCTCAAGTCAATCTTTGAAAAGTACTTTGCCTCCTTCAACTGATCAAACAGATCGTCGATCCTGGGTAACGAGTACTTGCTCTTAATGGTGACCTTGTTCAACTCTCATTAGTCGATACAAAGCCTTAACGACCCATCTTTCTTCTTTACGAATAAGACTGGTGCTCCCCATGGTGATATGCTCGGTTGAATGTATCCCTTATTTAACAACTCTTGTAATTGAGCCATCAGTTCTTTCATCTCTACCGGTGCCATACGATACGATGCTTTGTATACCGGTGCGGTCCCTGGTGCCAAATCAATAACAAACTCTATCTCTCTATCCGGTGACAATCCTGGAATCTCGTCTTGGAAGACATCGGCAAATTCCCTTACAATAGGTATCTGACCCAGTTCACCCTCGACTCGTCGAGTATCAACCACGTGAGCCAAATAACCTACACAACCCTTCCTAAGCAATCTCTGCACTTGCATCATCATCAGACAATGAGATTGTCTTGGCAATTTACTACCATAAAATACCACCTTCGACTTATTCAGAGTCTTAAGGTGTACACACTTCTTCTTACAGTCGATAACTGCTCCGTGATTCGATAACCAATCCAGCCCAAGGATTACATTAAACTCCCCCAAACGAATCGGTATCAAATCCACGTTGAGCTTAAATCCTCACAATTCAGTATAACTGTTCCAATAAATGTATTCTACGGGAATAATTTCCTTGTTCGCTACTTCTACGCTCATAGGATGTTCAAATCTTTCACGGGTTAGTCTAACTGTTTAGCAAATTATTCGGAAACAAAAGAGCAGGTAGCACCCGAATCAAATAACATATAGGCATCTATATTGTTGATTGGGATGATACCTGACACCACGTCCTTGGACTCCACCACATCCTGTACGGTCATGTTGAACATGCGTGCTGTTGGTCTGTTGGCTTGGCTTGCTGGCCCTCCGATACTCAGACCATTGTTGTTGTTGTTGCGGTTACCGCTAGCAGCATCTCCCTTTCTCTTCTGGCAGTCCTTAATCTGGTGATCTGGCGCTCCACAAGAGAAACATCCTCCCTTCTGCTTATTCGGACACTGAGGAGCCATGTGCCCCGGTTGTCCACAACGATAACAAACACTCTTTCCCTTCATGCACTCCCCCGAGTGATTCCTCCGGTAGTTGTTGCACTTCACACTTTTCTTGGCCTCTCCCCCAGACTTGTTGCCTCCGGAGGATTGGCTCTCCGCCTATTTACGTTTGTTGGGGTTACTGCCTCCGCTGCTTCCCCCTTTCTGTCCTTCATGTCCGGTCTTCTTTTCTTGTTTAAATCGAGCAATGGCTTCATTGCCTCCCTCTGCAATAATAGCCCTTTCCAGTAGATCAGAGTAAGTCTTAATCTTCAATACCGTGACTGCTTTCTGCACCCATGGTTTTAGTCCTAATTCAAACCTTCTTGCCTTCCTGGCCTCTGTGTCAACCTGATGTGAAGCGAATCGGGCCAACTCGTTAAATTTTTTCGCATACTCTGCGACAGACATACTACCTTGTTTCAAGTCCAGAAACTTAACCTCTATATCCTGTTGCGTATTATCCGAGAAGTAATTTTCAAGGAATAGCTCCTTAAATTTATCCCAAGGAATAACTTCTTCGCCTGCTCGTCCCTTATTGGCTTTCCACCAATAATTAGCTTCGCCCTTCATCATGAAAGTGGCAAAACTCATTTTCTGAGCTTCGACCACCTGTGCGACCTCAAACACTTTCTCCATCTCTTCTATCCATGTTTGGGTTTCGATTGGGTCTAAGGTTCCTAGGAATTTCGGAGGTCCTACCAACTTAAAATCCTTGAAGCTAGCCAAGTGCTGTCCTGGCTGCCCTGCCGCTGGCTGGGGTCTATTTTGCATTGCTTCAGTTAACAGGTCAATGAAGTTCTACATCGGATCTGCATTTCTCCCTCCGTTGTTAACGGATCCTTCCTCCCTCTAGTTTTGTGGTAGTCTCCTAGGCAGCATGATCTAAGGAAAGGAAGAAAACTTTAGGCTTTACGTGATATGCTATTCAAGTTAGCATTAAGAAGTTAGGATGTCTATCAATCATATTTGATTCAAATAAACAACTTCAGTATAACAATAAAACTTGATGGATCTCCTCAACCCATCACTTACATACTCTAATTGAGTTTTCTACTAAGGTTATAACATAGGTTTCGCATTCCTAATGTTTATAACCTACAGCTTTGATACCAACCTGTGGCACCCCCAAATCCGGGTTCTCTAACCCCGATTCGGGCGTCACGATACAATACAAATATCCACCTCTAAACAACATACAATAACTAAATGTGGAATATAATAAATGTATGTCGTTCATTCAAAAGGTGTTACTAGTCCCAAGATTCGATAACCTTAATACAACATACAAACATACCCTAGAATAATCATTAGGGTTCATATTACATAACAGTAATTAAACTAATCATAAAAGCAAAGTCTGCTCCTAGCAAACTATTCCTACATCTTTCCTTTACCCTTGTCCTTCCCTAAAGTCTCGGGCTTAACTGCAATTGAAGTCATAATATAGCAAGAATGAGCAACAAGTTTGCTCAACAAGTTTAAATAGAACAATAAAGGATATATCATGATGAATAGAAAATATCTAACAATGAATTCAACAATATGAATATCGGAAGCAAGAATAATGATTGATTTTAGAATCACTGATAGTCAAGTAGACTTTGAACTATAAAACTCCAATGGAAACAATAGCTGATTGACCCTTTGGTTACTGGCTACAGAATAAGTACTTGAGGGGATCAGCCTCACGTACGCCATGTATATGCACAACATTCAACTTTGCTGTTTGTATCTTATATTAGATACCTGGGTACTCCCCTATATATATAAGGGGTGTTCTTTCAGTCTAAGAATCCTTACCATCAATTGGTTTGGATAGCTTTTATAAAATTTCATACAATTGTCTGACCGAACAAAGGTTCAGACTCTATCTGACGTAGTTAATGAATTATAGAACTTTAAATAATGTACAAGTCCAAGACTATACGAACTCAAGTGCACCAAGTGCGAATATCAATAAGATCGATGTGGAATAATTCTAAAGTAATTAAACCACCTAATAGCATGCTTGGAAATAAGATTCAAGATTAAATAAAATAACTTGCAACACAATAATAACCTGCTCAATACAATATGAGAAGGATAAGAAACTTGCACAATAAAGAATGAGTTTCAGAAGACTTGCACAAATAAAGAGTGTAAGTCAGAGAACTTGCACAACCAAAGAGTGAAGTTCGGGAACTTGCTCACAAAATTTATCGAATAAAGTAATGCAAGATTTTAGAATACTTGCCTGTTTGCTCAGCTACAAGTAGTCTAGCTTTAATTAAATAGCGTTGAAATGACCTAACATTAACAAGTCGGTGTTTCAAATAGTATTGTGCAAACCGGTGAGAGTTTATACTTAACAAACATCTAATTGTCAAGCCACATTGTCATAGTATGTAGTTATCTCAAGTAATCACATATCAGTAGGGTCAGATTCTAGTTTGCTGTTTAAACATCATATAAGTCAACTAGCATAGTCAGGAAACTAGCAGATTGCACCAATTCGTGCCAACTCTCTAGTATGCAAACTACTGACATTAAACAAATACACATGCTTATCAGGTTATTAACTCAAGTTCGAGACCTAGCATGTTCATTCTATGGCCACTTCAAGGTTATATAGTTTTATGCCGGTAGTTCACATACCTTAAGCTAATCAATTCCATGCTACAAGGGTTAGCTACTAAAATTATATTGCCACATAACGAGACTTAATATGCGTGCTTGTGCGTATATTACACATGTATACTTTAACCCACATAGCTTATGCTTTAGAAATTTCATTTTCTTGAATATATGTGTATATGTGAAATATATGCTTCATCACATGATGCTCATGTCAACATGTCTATAGGCATAATGAATCCTAATATTCATGCTTATATGATAATATCATAACTCACTTGGTGCGTGATGATATTAGTTCCCTAATCCTAAGCTTTCTTTGAACATTACACTAAGTCTACTCCGTACATGCAAGGCGTCTCAATATATAATTCATTTGAAACACATATTTAAACCATATAAACATATTCAAATGGTCAGAATTTATAAGACATTAACCTTGGTTAAGTTTGCTTCAAAAGTCTTTTAGTTTTTCCTTTGAAAACTTTTAAATCTTTCAATCATGTATGTTAGTGTGTTCAACACTTTAAACGTACATTTCATGTCAATATAGACCATACGATCATGCTCTAAAAATTAGAATATACATATGTTACGTACATATCCAAGTTCATATTCAAAACTATAAGTTTTATTTCAAAACAATAAGTTTTTCATAAATCGTGTGTACTAACATCGTTATATATGCTCATACTACGTCTACGTACATATATATACATATTAACCATGACCACATACTTGCCAAATAAGGTACCATATGTTAGTTCATGACAGCAGCTTAACAGAAATCAAAAACTAGAAACTGGTCCTGGCGGAGCTGCGCCGCTGGCCAGTACAAAACTGGCGCAGCTGCTCAGGGCTCCGGCCAGAAACAGGCACAGGCTGCTTCGGCAGTTTAACAACCCAACGCATAACTTTCTTAACTAATCGATTCTGTACCAGCCATAATGCAATTCTATCATGCTTATAACTTCATATAACACTTAATAATCATACTTCACAATTCAATTGCCATCTAAAATGTGAAATCAAGTAATTAACATTGAAGAACCATAATAGGAATATACCTCTATTAAGAAATGGTCTTGCTGCTAAACAATTCCTACAATGCTGCTATGGTACTCTCCCTCAAATCAATATAAACTCTCAGCAATTGGAATGAGAAGAAGAGAAGCCAATTTATAGGCAAATGTTTATCCAGACAAAGCTCTTAATTCCCAAATCAATTCAAAGGATTGCAAGAATGCATAATGGATAAGAAGAAGTTGGTGAGGATTTGGTGAATTCAATCATGAATCCCACTCCCCATCTACTCATTAGTTCTATGTTGCTGAAATTGAGAGAAGGAGTAGAGTAGTGTAGCCATGTGTTTGTTCACGTGGAGAGGAGTTAGGCACTCAATGTGAGACAATGTAATAAGAACTCAGCAACTTGCAATTGGTGTATAATGTATGCTAACACTTGGTTATAAATATACATCTATACACATTATAAATATACTTAGGTTATACATTTAATTAGTGTCACAATGTCATTTCTAATGAGTAACTAAGTAATACAATGTATCAAGTAGGGTACATATATATCAACATATACTCCATGTATATTTTATTAACACCGAATATAATTCAATTGGGTATTATTATTACTCATTACCATAATTGTTATTATTATAATCATAATAACTTAATGAAATCATTATCAAATCACAATTGATTATTGATGTTACTACATGTTAATAGGGTATATATCAATGTTTACCCACACATATCATGTTACCAAAATAATATTATTATGTAATTCTATTAATGCAATTAATCTTACTCTATAGTCTATATATATATAATATAGATATATTAATGTGTCACCTTGTACTATATATAATATATAGTTAACTACCATATATTAAAGATTTAATATGTCACATGCTTATATAAAATAATTAATCAAGTAAATATAATCTCATTATATTTATTAATGCTTTGCTCAATAATATATTATTTATCCACAATAATAATAAAGCAACACGTGTAAATCCTTTCACTATATTCAAATAAAATGAATATTTAATTACTAATCATCTTATCAATTCTTTCGATATAAAACTTAGGGCTAGTCCACTAATTTAATTAGACCATTAGTGACTCCCTTTAATAACATCCTAGCATTTATTCGCATATGTTCAACTCACATCATTACATAACCACACAAGGTTTTAATATGCTCACAAAACTAACTCATTAAAAATTTAAATCACATATTTAATTAATAATTATGTTTAAAATTCACGGTCATTACAAAAATTCTACCTGTAGTACTTTGGCTGTCGTTCTTTCACTTCCAAAGTATCCCCCATATACCGATGCGTGGCACGCCTGTAAGATGCTCTCCACTTCACTTTGTGGCACACATCACCGAATCATTCTATTAGCACACTGTCGGAATAAAAACAGTTCATCCCACATGTACCACTTCGCATCATGTAAGAAATTCTTCTTTTGTTGGTGTGTCAAATTTGGAGGGAGAATATTGCTCACCAAATAATTTGCAAAATCTGCATACCACGGGAACTCGCCATGAATCAGAAACAACTGCTCATCTGGAAAAGATTCATTGATCAGTACTTTATCTGTCTTGTCATAATTCAGATTCTCTAATCGTGAAAGGTGGTCAGCCACCTGATTTTCTGTTCCTTTTCTATCTTTGATTTCTAAATCGAATTCTTGAAGGAGCAAGATCCAGCGATTCAGTCTCGGCTTTGCATCTTGATAAGTAGGTTTTATACCTACTTATTGGCTATCAACTTACTATAACTATAGCTTATTCTCATTAGTTTTAGTCACTTTTCATGTGTTTTATCTTTATTTTGTAGACTGCATAATGGAAACTCTCTCGATGGCATCATGGGTGGAATGAACATGGAACCGGCTTGATGGCGAGCATGAGGCATGTTGTGGAGTGATGGTGAAAATGGCATGTGAATTGAAAGGAGAAGTAGTATGGAGTAGCAGTAGGACACCGGCTTTGCAGCAGCAGAAATCTGCAGGATTTCCAAGCAGCGCGGTCGCGCCCCTATATAGTGTTAATGCAGCGCGCCCACGCCAGGAAGAATCTTGGCCAGCAGGCAGCGCGCCCTCGCCCCAGTTGTACTGAAGGGCAGCGCGACCGCGCCTGACTGGTCAACACCAAAGTTGACTTTTCACTTAAATCCTGTATTACGTGCTTTTCTCTATAAGGGTGTATTTGGAGGTTGAAGACTGAGGATTGAACGTTTTTATTACTACTTTTAGGGTTTTTCAGTGATAGAGAGCTTGTAGCCCCCTCTTCTATACTTTTGGCTTCTCTCTTGATTTCTCTCAATTTTTGATATATTTGTATAGATTAGGGATAGATTTGGCTGATTGAAGGATTTGGATCTACATTGAAGGTTCAGAATTGAAGTGGAGATTTCAGATTTGGTTATCTTATTCCTTAGCTTCTCTTTACTTTCATTTTTGATTCTCAATGTATGAACAAGTTTTGATGATGAATTTTAATTTAATTATGAGCTAATCTCCATTGTGGGATTTTAATGGATCTTATTGCTTAGTTCAGATTTGTATGCTTCCTTGTAAAGTTCTAATTGATTATATATGGATTGTATAGTATGGTTTGCTTTGATTGCCTAGTTGCTTGATCATCAATTACCGAAATAACTCATATAAAATTGATAAATGAATTATGAGTTCAGATTTGACCATATTAGCATGTGTTTATGATTCTACATGGTGTTAGATTCCATACTTTGTTCTTTGGATAGACATATACCGAAGCACCGCTTGTAGTCATTTGAGAACTTGTGCTTAAACCCATTTTAATGTTAAGTCACATTGAAATATAGTGGTTTATATAATTTTGGTGTTCATATTCATTCTATCATTTGTGGATTATATGTGATATGAACTTAGTACACCGAGAGATGGCTATGTTTTGCTTTCGTGTTCTCGACTAACAATCCGAAGTAATCAATTGAGCTTAACAAGAGGTGTATTAATTTGAATAATGCGTTAAGTGAAGTTAGAATCCCATGTCTCCCTTATCTGATTTACTTACTTGATTAATTAGTTTTCATTTGATAATCATTGCTGTTCGATAAATAACAATTTGATCATCTGTTTAAGTAGACCTAAATAATTACAAAACTGTTGCATGTTAGATTAGAGACACTCATTATTCTTCGTGGGATCGATACTCTACTTACCTTATATTACTTGTGGACTGCGTGCACTTGCGTGTATGTGATTATTTTGATTAACACCTAAACAAGCCAACAAGTTTTTGGCGCCGTTGTCGGGGAACTAGTGATTGTTTTTATTACTTTCGTCATCAGTTTAAATTAAATTGGTCTTTGTTAAACAAATCATATCTTATCTCATTTCTATTTTCATTTTTCTTTTCTTTCAGGTACTCTTGATTAGTGTATGCAAACTTGGTCTAAGAATTCTACTTTGGTGCCTAGAAAGGATAACATCAATGGGAGAGCTTGGCGATTGAGTACGAGTACTACTAATATATAAGAGGAGACTGAACTACCGGTAGTTATGGCGGCCGAAGAATATAAAGCATTAAGGGACTATGCAACGCCGCGTATCAATGAGCTACAGTCGAGCATCACAAGGCCAACAATAGCCGCCAATTCCTTTAAAATTAAACCGAGGACAATCCAAATGGTGCAAAACACGATTTAGTTTGGGGGTATGGCTAATGATGACCCGAATGAGCATCTACTGAGCTTCATTGAGATATGCGACACCTTCACATTTAATGGTGTGTCGGATAATGCGGTGAGATATAGACTCTTCCCTTTCACATTGAGAGACAAGGCAAGGAGTTGGCTTCACTCGTTACCATTGGGGTCTATTACTACTTGGGAAGACTTAGCACATAAATTCTTGGCAAAATTCTTTCCACCCGCGAAGACCACAAAGATGCGAAGTGCTCTTTCTTCATTTGAGCAACAACAAAGGGAGTCCTTATATGAAGCTTGGGAGAGATACAAGGAAATGATAAGGAAGTTCCCTCATCATGGAATGCCTCAATGGATGGAGATAAACACTTTTTACTTAGGCTTGGGAAGTCAAACTCGGCCTGGCATTAATGCCGCGTCGGGAGGAGCGTTTATGGCCAAGAGTTATAAAGAAGCTTATGAATTGCTAGAGACTATGGATGCGAATGATTATCAATGGCCTTCTGTTAGGATGAGTCAACCAAAAGTAGTAGGAGTATTGGAAGTTAATGCCATCACGGCTTTATCGGCTCAACTAGCGGCTATGTCAAAGAAGATTGATTCCATGGCCGAGTCAAAAGTGCAACAAGTAGCCTATGTTTGTGAGCTTTGTGTGGGGTGACATCCTACAGACCAATGTGCTATCACTTCTGAGTTGGTGCAATTTGTGAGCAACTATCAGAGGCCACCGAACCAATATCAGAACACTTACAATCCCAACAATAGAAATCACCCCAACTTTTTATGGAGCATCAACCAAACTCATCAATAACACCACCCACCACCACAATAACAACAACATGCTCCAAGACCTTCATATCCTCCGGGATTTTAGAACCAACAACATCCACAAGCACTAACTCCTCAACCAGAAAAGAAATCAGAAATAGAGGAGTTGATGATGAAGTATATGGCCAACACCGAGGTGATGATAAAGAGCCAAACTGTGGCTATTAAGAACTTGGAGAACCAAGTGGGACAAATGGCCAACATGCTTTCTAATAGACCCCAAGGTGCTCTACCTAGCAACACAGAAGCTAATCTAAGAAGAGAGGGAAAAGAGCAGTGTCAAGCCATCACACTTAGAAGTGGTAAGCAAACTGTAGGTACAACGCCTGGCACGCTGTACCCTAAATAGAAGGAGACAAGGCGCGCGCGCGCCTTTCTGTAGAAATTGTTGATGCTGAATTTTCAAAGGTTGGGTATGGCAAGCATGATTCTGAAACTAAACAAAAGGAAATAGTAGAACAAACATGTGTTCCACCACCAATATTGTACCCACCTGTTCCTTATCCACAAAGACTCCAAAAGCAAAAGTTAGACAAGCAATTTGTTAAGTTCCTTGAGGTATTCAAAATGCTGCAAATCAATATACCATTCGCAGAGGCTTTAGACCAAATGCCGAGCTATGTTAAATTCATGAAGGGTATTCTGTCTAGAAAGAAGAAATTGGAATATTATGATACAGTGGCCTTGACTGAAGAATGTAGTGTGGTGTTACAAAGGAAGCTACCTCCCAAACTAAAGGGTCCCGGCAGCTTTACTATCCCGTGCTCTATTGGAGGCTTATCATTTAACAAATGTTTGTGTGATTTGGGAGCTAGCATTAATCTCATGCCATTATCGGTGTACACACAATTGGGTTTGCCAGCTCCAAAACCGACAAACATCTCTCTTCAGCTTGCCGATAGATCCATCACTTATTCGAGGGGTATTGTGGAAGACGTCCTTGTGAAGGTGGACAAGTTCATATTTCCTGCCGACTTCATTATCCTTGACTATGAAGAAGACAAGGACATTCCTATTATTTTGGGAAGACCTTTCTTAGCCACTGCGAGAACTCTCATTGATGTACAAAACGGAGAGCTTACTATGAGAGTTTAAGATCAAGAAGTCACTTTCAACGTGTTTAAGGCTATGCAATTTCCTACTGATGAAGAGGAATGCTTTCGAATGGATGTGGTGGATAGGGTGGTGAATGAAGAGCTCATACTTGGGAAGAACAGTGATCCTTTGAAAAGTGCACTGATAGGGGACTTGGGCATTGATGACCTTGAGGTAGTTGAATATGTTCAGATTCTGAATACAATGCTACGGATGAGCAAGTTCAAAATTTTGGTTGAACCTCTAGAGCACAAAGGGGAGTCTTCTGAGCGTTTAAAACCGTCTCTTGAGATGCCTCCTACACTTGATCTAAAACCCCTACCTAATCACCTCAGGTATACTTTTTTGGGTGATTCTTCTACTTTGCATGTTATAATTTCTTCTGCACTAACATCATTTCAGGAAAGTAAGCTATTGAGGGTGCTAAGGGAATTCAAAACTACAATTGGGTGGACCATTGCTGATATCAAGGGGATAAGCCCTTCCTTTTGCATGCATAAAATTCTTCTTGAATATGATAGCAAGCCGACAGTTGAACAGCAGAGAAGACTCAATCCCATCATAAAAGAAGTGGTTAAAAAAGAGATTCTGAAGTGGTTAGATGCCGGCATAATATACCCCATCTCAGACAGTTCGTGGGTTAGCCCAGTGCAATGTGTAACCAAGAAAGGAGGCATGAATGTGGTAGTCAATGAGAACAACGAGTTGATCCCCACTAGAACAGTCACTGGATGGAGAGTGTGTATGGATTATCGAAAGCTCAACAAAGCAACTAGAAAAGCCCACTTCCATCTCCCATTCATTGATCAGATGCTGGATAGGTTGGCATGTCATGAGTATTATTGCCTCCTAGATGGATACTCGGGATATAATCAGATAGTCATTGCTCTTGAAGGGGAAAGCAAGTGAACTATCTTCCTACGGCAATCAACGAGGTGTTCCATTTAAGTCCTCCTCCGGCTGAGACAGTGAACTGGGTAGTAGCTGAGAGGTATGAGACAGATTTGGACCAGCTAGTGAGGGATCTTTGCATGCCAGGCACCAAATGGGCTATCAAGCCAGGCACGAATACAAAGACAACCTTCCCACACACAGTGCTGAATAGATTTGCCAAAGTGTGGAATAATTTTATATGCACTAATTTGATGCATTCCCGCCACCAGCACGACATCACGACAGATAGAGCCACAATTTTGTATGGGATCATCACCAGCAAGTATATCGACGTGGGGCACTTGATACATCAGTCCATGCTTCGATACATGCGAGACGATACTACTGGTGGGATTCCACATGCATCTGTTGTGACTCAGCTTTATGTGCAGGCTGGGGTTGACTGAGAGAATGAGCAGGTACAAATGCCAATGAAGGACATCGACCATGCCACCATCAAGAAGTATTCTGAATGGGACGGTGGTAAGGCTCATCCTCGAGGTCGTGGATTCATTTTTCCTTATGCTCCAGTTCGTACAGAAGAAGCTCCACCACCACTACCGCAGTCATCTGAGATGACTGATCCACCTCCGGGCTATTCAGCGAGTCATGATCGCCAGATGCGACATTTGCAGGCAAGGATGGATGCTATGCACTTCAATTTTCAAGCCTACGTAGATGGACTGTCGGGTGCACTGGTACAACCCTTTGCTCAGCAGGGCGTGTTAGTTGAGTTCCCTATCTTCGATTCAGCCATGCCATATCCACCACCGGATTCACCACCCAAGCCACAGTCGGGTGGCCACAATGATGCTTAGGGGAGTTTCCTAATCCTTTACTTCCACTAAGTACAATGTCTATTTTAAGTTTGGAGGTATTGGGTTTTAGTTGCATTTTAATTGCATATAGTTTAGTTGCATGTTTAGTTAGTTATCTTTGGTTTATCTTTTGTTTATTTGTTTAGTTTTTATTTGTTTAGTTTACATGATTCCATATTTCAGTTAGTTTGAGTTTCGTTTGGCCGATGATGATATTGGAATTATATGAACTGTTGAATATTGTTGATAGCTTAAGCTTAGTCATAGATTCATTATATGAAGTAATCTTTGCCTGGTGATTTTGATGTTACCAGATAGCACAATATTGTTATATTTGCTTGTTGGTTCAGATTACTACATGCTTGTCTTCTGGGGGGAAAATTTTTTGTTTTAAAGATAGAATTTTGTAGATAAGGAGTAATGACCATAATGACACAGAAATTCAAGTTTGGGGGAAAACATTGGATATACATGTTATATAATGAAAAAATAAACAATAAAAAAATAAAAAAGAAAAAAAAGTAAAGTAAAATAAAAAAGAAAGGAAAAAAATAAAAGAAAACAAAAAAACATTAAAAAAATGAAAACAATTTTTTTAAAAAATAAATATAAAAATAAAAAAAATAAAAAAATAAAAAAAAGTAATAAAAAAATAAAAAAAATAGGAAAAAAATAAAAACAAAAATAAATGAAAAAAATATTAAAAAAATTAAAAAAAATTAAAAAATTAAAAAATTAAAAAAGAAATTAAAAAAATAGAGAAAAATGAGAAAAAGAAAAGAAAAAAATAGAATGTGAATAAACACCTGGGCTAGTCGAGTCATGTGACATTTGATATTCGGGCAAGTACGCCCTAGGGGTTGTCTCTACACCCAGCGCCCTAAAGCCTTATGGTTTGGGAGTTGTTGGTCGAAAGCTCGCTACACGGGTATCATTGAAAAGTCTAAGAGGGCTAGGCATTGCATAGTCGGGTGTAATCACGGGAATGCGCAAATATCGCCCTCGTGAGTGAATAAAAGCATAATGAACCCTTTGTTGACTTCTAGTTTGGATTGATATGTAGACTTGGTTGATGCTTTATATGTTCACAGTTTTCTTGATTTAAAGCCTTATTTTTCCTTCTTAGAAGCGTAGCATGTGGATTTTTTGACTATATCAAGCTTGGTGGATCTTAGCACACACACACTACATCATTGTCAATAGGTTTTGATTATCAGATTGTACGTTTCTATGTCATTGGCTTGGTTGGATACTTTGTGCATATATCTTGTGATTTCTCTGAGGCACCTCTTATTGGAATTCATAATTGGCTGAAATTTGGGAATCATTATCATGGTAGCATAGTTTACATTTCATGTAGTTTGCATTTGTGTTTATTGCTTGAGGGCAAGCAATAGTTTAAGTTTAGGGGTATTTGATAAGTAGGTTTTATACCTACTAATTGATAGTAGTGTGCATACAAGCCAATCATGTATGATGATAAAGCACATACTTTGTAAACAATCTTATTTATTTATTAATAAAATATTCATTTCAGGCATTTAATTATCTACATGGTGCTGTTTTAATAATATGTAAATAACTCATAGTTTTAAGCAATGATTTTAGAATCATGATGAGATCATGCTAATGAGATCTAAATTCTTAGAAAGCTTAAAAAACTAAAATAGTTCCCAATTGTGAGATTACTAAAATGGGAATTAGTAAATCCGGATAGATTTTTATATATGTTGCTTGCTCATTGGATGAGGATGACTGATCTCATGGTCATTTGTGTGGAGACACTAAAGCAAATATGTAGGTGCTTATTAGAGAATAAGTTCACTAAACGTGACTCGCTATGGAATACCTAATGGAGTTTTACTCGCCTGTCAATAAGAATTCCTAATGTGATAGTAGTACAAGTGATCCTTGGACTTGAGATCATCATAGTATCTTGTATGTAACAAATTATACTTTGACTTATTCCTTAAGGCCTTTTAAGGCATATATAGGGTATGCTTGGGTATAATGAGTTGCATATGGAGATAATGTATGATCAATAAAGAATCTACCACCTCTAGTAAAAGAGGAGATATGTCCTATGTGATTCGTTAAATGACAACCCAGGAATCCATGGCCAAGGTAGAATGATATTAGAAAGAGGTTTCTAATTTGTATTATTTGGAGTTGTGCGTTTTCTAATCGAAATACATATGATTAAATAAATTAAGACTTGACAGTAAATCCATGTTTTATATTTAATTGGGACATTGTATGGTGGAAGGATTGAATTGTACGGTAACTATTAACTCACAGGTTCTTTTATGATTAATGTTGAAATCTATATTATCTGAAAAGTCGTTGATCGCTAGGGAGGCTTATCCCTATTGAAGAATAAATATTTTTTATTTAAATAGATTATTAGTTTAATTTATTTATTTAAATAAGATTAGAATTGTTCTAATTGATTTATTCACAACCGGTTTAATATGGAGAACCTAAAGGGTCACACCATAAAAGGAAGAAGAATTATTTAAGAAGAAAATGGCATGATAGTAATAATGCATTAAGTATAATTAATTTAATCTATGGTGATAGAATAAATTAAATAGCTTAATGTTTATTATTTAATATTTTAGAAATATTAAATATAAATTAATAAGAGGAGTCTTATTAATATTATTATTATTATTATTATTTTAATTCTAAAGGAGTTTAGGAATTAATATAATATCAGTACTCTCTCTCTCAATCCTAATAAGATTAGGATATAAATTAATTAAAAGTGTTTAATTAATTAATTAAATAAAATCCTATTCTAATTGGATTAGGAGGGTTAACCTAATATCTATATAAGAGAGTCTTATATCAGAAATAAGGTACGTGAATTTTTTCAAAGGTAGGGAGTACACATATTCTATAGAGATAGAAACAAGGGTTAAGCCAATAACCCATCTTCCTGAGTTCTTCATCTTCCTTGGTGGATCACCGTTAGAGGCCAAACATTTGGGTGGCTGACATTGATCAAGGGAAGGAGCCACTACAGAGGAATCAAAGGAGTAGAACTTGTACCTGAGGAAGCTTAGATCTTCAAAGGTATAATTCCATCCTCTCCTTCTATGTATTGACTGATAATTGATGCACAAGAAAGATCATGGTTAAGGGTTTGTAAGAAAGATCATGGTTAAGGGTTTGGGTGGCTGACATTGATCAAGGGAAGGAGCCACTACAGAGGAATCAAAGGAATCAAAGGAGTAGAACTTGTACCTGAGGAAGCTTAGATCTTCAAAGGTATAATTCCATCCTCTCCTTCTATGTATTGACTGATAATTGATGCACAAGAAAGATCATGGTTAAGGGTTTGTAAGAAAATTTTAAAATCTGATTTTTCATCCCTTCCGCTGCGTTTATGTAATTTGATTGCATGCTTATGTTTCTAGCAAACCCAACAGTGGTATCAGAGCCAATCTTGTGCTAATTATCAGTTTATATTATTCCATACATGTATGATATACGATTGGATCGAGTTCTTGGGCAACAAAATTTTTTCAGATTCTGCGAAGCTGCGCAGCTGCGCCGGTGCAAGGCATTCTTGCTGCGCCGGTGTCTGTTCCTGGTTTTCATGCTGCGCAGCTGTGCCTGTTCCCTTTACATTCTTGGCGCAGCTGCACCACTGGACAGGAACTAAAAATTTTTCTTTTGTTTTGATTAATTAAAAAAATGGTTTATTTAACTAATAAAGGTTTAAAATAAAGATGTTTATTTTATATGAAATATGATTTAAGAATTGCTAAAACTAAAGAGTTTAATTTGGAATTATTTTGAATGAAATAAAGGAGTTTATTTTTCCAAAAACAAAGTTTAGCAAACTTTTGCCCATTAACTGATACTAATACATATATGGAATGAATTTACTTTCATGAGATGAATAAGTTTTATTGATACGTATGATGATATGTATGTTAATAAAAGTGATTGATTATGGACTATGACCAATGTGATTGGATTTTATTTTGGATGAATGCTTGAATGTATGGGTTTTAATAAATGGGGTCTGCGTACCTTGCTTTCTATGGTTTTATTTATTCTTGATGTAAATTCTATCTCCTTCCTATGTACTTCCCCTTGACTGCTGATCAAGGTTTCTATTTAATTATAGTTTATGTAATAGAAATAGTTAGAATTATCTTGAAGAAATTGGAGACCAAGGAGCAAGGAACGCGTGAAAACCCATTTGTATGGAGCCCGGGTTTAAATGTAATCGTTACGTTTAAATTTAAATTCTTGCACTCCTAGGTTTGACTTTTTTTGGTTCACTTGGTGGCTCTAGTGAACCAAACTAGAATAAAAGTCCATAATCAATCCGGGTAGAATATAGTATTCTATATTGCATGCTAAATATTATATATATCTTATATTTTATGCAAACATGCTTCGCATGTTTAATAAAATGACGCGTATTTTATATATATATGTGCATGTGCGCTAAACAAGATGAGACAAATAATAACAAACCCTCCAAGAAATAACATTAAGTCCGAAGCGTTCAAATGATATTTGGAATATCAAACGTCGCCTTCTAGCATGGTTAATAGAGTATTAAATATTTAATATGAGTTTGTTGTGCTATCCACAAGGCGAGTATTGAATATAAGTAATCACATTTGATGCTTATCAAGAAAATTGAACAATATAGTCTTGTTGTGCTATCCACAAGGACGAAAATTTTTCTTTTTTGAATTTATAGAAGTGCTAGGCTGGACTTAACTTAAATTATTTTAGTTCGGATGTGCACACACATGACCATTATGATTTAAGAGGCAAAATAAAAGGAGTTACATGGTGATGTAATTGACAAGAGTTGCCTACCTATTTATTTGTATATCGCTTGTTGTGCTATCCACAAGGTTATATACATTTGAAATGGGATCCTTAATCTCACTAGCAAATCTTTAATTAGATGTTGCCGAGCTATGTAAGTGAGGGTAATATAGTTTGATGAAAATAGTGGGAGATACCAATTTAAAATAAAGACCTAAATTTATTTTGGTATGCAAAGTTAATAAAATGAATGTTTGCTAAAAATGTTTTTTTTTCACATGCAGAATTTTAAAAATGTCAAAATCACTAATCTCATTACGAAGCATACTTGATGCAAATAAGCTTACCGGCCCGAATTATGAGGACTGGCTAAGAAATCTGAGAATTGTTCTCACTGCTGAAAAGATTTCTTATGTCCTAAATTCAACTATCCCTGAATCTATTTCGGAAACAGCCTCTGAGAAAGAGATTGCCACTTTCAATAAATGGCAAGATGATGCATCTGTGGCTCAATGCATCATGCTCGCATCTATGAATAACGAGCTTCAGCGTCAGCACGTAAATATGGATGCTCCTGCTATGCTTCTTCACCTCAAGGAGTTGTATGGTGAACAGAGTAAGACTGCTAGATATGAGATATCTAAGGAGCTCTTCCGATCTCGGATGACCGAGGGCACTACCGTCGAGACTCATGTTCTGAAGGTAATCAATTTGATTGAACGCCTTGGACAGCTTGGGTTCGTTATGGATGGGGAGTTGAGTCAAGACTTGGTCTTGCAGTCACTCCCTGAGACCTTCTCGCAGTTTGTGGTTAATTTTCACATGAATAAGCTAGATGTCAGCTTGCCTAAGCTGCTTAACATGCTGAAAATTGCAGAAGATCACTTCCCATCCAAGAAGAACCATGTCTTGATGGTGGATTCTTCCAATAAAAGGAAGAGGCCCAAGGTGTCTTCTGAAAAGAAGAAATCCAAGAAGGCTAAGGGAAAGGGGAAAGAAAAGGAACAAAAGAAACCTGAACCAGCTAAAGGAATGTGCTTTCATTGCAATGAGCTGGGACATTGGAAGAGGAACTGCAAGAAGTTTCTAGCAGAGAAGAAGCTTGGAGAAGCTTCGACTTCCAATCAAGGTTTGTTTATGATTGAAATTAATTTTTTTGAAAGTCATAATTCTACTTGGGTATTGGATACCGGCTGTGGGTCTCACATATGTAACACTGTGCAGGGACTGGTCAGAAGTAGAAAGCTGAACAATGAAGAGGTGATCCTATAACTGGGGAATGGAGCAAAGGTTGCTGCATTAGCTGTAGGAACTTATTGTTTAGCAATGCCTTCGGGCAAGTCCATTTATCTTAATAACTGTTATTATGTTCTGAATATTATTAAAAACATTATTTCAATTTCTGTATTGGATATGGAAGGTTTTGACGTTATTATAAAGAACAATGGTTGTTCTATTTATAAAGACGATGTTTTATATGGTATTGGAAATTTGCGAAATGGGCTTTATATACTTGACTTGCAAGAAAATATATTTCAAATTGAACAAACTAAGAAAAGGAAAAGGGATGATATTAATTATACCTACATGTGGCACTGTAGACTCGGTCATATCAATGAAACAAGATTATCCAAGTTGCATAAGGATAAGCTCCTAGAGCTATCCGATTATGAATCATATCCGATTATGAATCATATCCAACTTGTGAATCTTGTCTCATGGGTAAAATGACTAAATCTCCTTTTAATGGAAAAGGAGAAAGAGTTACAGAGTTGTTGGCATTGATTCACACAAACGTTTGTGGACCAATGACAACAAGTGCACGGGGTGGCTATTCTTATTTTATTACTTTCACTGATGATCACTCAAGATTTGGATATATGTATTTAATGAAATACAAATCAGAATCATTTGAAAAGTTCAAAGAGTTCAGAAGTGAAGTAGAGAAACAAATGGGTAACAGTATTAAGATACTTCAATAAGATCGAGGTGGAGAATACTTAAGTAGTGAGTTTCTCAATTGTCTCACAGAAAATGGAATAATTTCACAATGGACTCCTCCAGGTACACCACATTTAAATGGAGTATCTGAAAGGAAAAATCGAACACTGTTGGACATAGTTTGATCCATGATGAGTTTTACCGACCTTCCAATTTCCTTCTGTGGTTATGCCCTAGAAACGGCTGCATACCTACTTAACAAGGTACCTATAAAATCCGCCCCAAAGACTCCATATGATATGTGGAAAGGGAGGAAACCAAATCTTAAGCATGTTAAGACTTGGAGTTGTCCAGCTTATGTCAAAAAGTTTGAAAATGATAAGCTACAGACTAAATCCGATAAGTGTAAATTTGTGGGATACCCTAAAGAAACCATAGGGTATTATTTCTATCATCAAACTGATCAAAAGGTGTTTGTTGCGAAACATGCTGCCTTCTTGGAGAAAGAGTTTATCCATGAAGGGGTCAATGGGAGTAAGATATATCTTGAAGAAGTTCAAGAACCACAAATTACCACGGATCAAAGTCAGGTACCTAACCAAGTAGAAGAACCTACTGTACCACACCCTGTTCGTAAATCTGGAAGAGTACCGAAGATACCTGAGAGGTATGGATTCGTTATAGAGGATGACGAAGAGGTACACATCATGAATGATGATGATCCATTGAATTACGAATAGGCTATGAGTAATAAAGACTCAGGAAAATGGCTTGAAGCCATGAAATCCGAAATGGACTCCATGTATGAGAACAAAGTATGGACTTTGGTTTCACCACCTGAAGGCATTAAGCCTATTGGGTGTAAATGGGTCTTTAAAAGAAAGACGGGAGCGGACGGCAAGGTAGAGACTTATAAGGCCCGACTGGTTGCAAAAGGTTTCAAACAAAGACAAGGAGTTGACTATGATGAAACCTTCTCACCAGTAGCTATGCTCAAGTCCATTCGGATTTTACTTGCGATTGCAGCTTATAACGACTATGAGATCTGGCAGATGGACGTGAAAACGGCCTTCCTCAATGGGAAACTTGAGGAGGATGTGTATATGACATAGCCAGAGGGATTTATTTCAAAAGTTGGAACAAATCAAGTCTGTAAGCTACAACGATCCATTTATGGGTTGAAGCAAGCTTCTCGTAGATGGAACATTCGTTCTGATGAGACAATCAAAGAGTTTGATTTTATCAAAAATGAGGATGAACCATGTGTATACAAGAAGGTTAGTGGGAGCGCAATATCATTCCTTGTATTATATGTTGATGATATATTACTGATAGGGAATGACATTCCTATGTTAAAATCAATTAAAATCTGGTTATCTATAAACTTCTCCATGAAGGACTTGGGTGAAGCATCCCATATTTTGGGGATAAAGATCTATAGAGATAGATCTAAAAGGATGCTCGATTTATCCCAAGGAACGTACATTGATACGATGCTAAAGAGGTTTAGCATGGAAGATTCCAAAAGAGGTCTCATGCCGATGAGCCATGGAATACATCTCTCCAAGAAACAGGCCCCAAAGACACCTGAGGAGAGAGACCGTATGAGTAAGATCCCTTATGCTTCTGCAATAGGATCTATCATGTATGGTATGATATGTACTAGACCAGATGTTGCTCACGCACTTAGTGTAACGAGCAGATACCAGTCGAATCCAGGAGAAGAGCACTGGAAGGCAGTGAAAAATATCCTAAAGTACTTGAGAAGGACTAAAGATATTTTTCTTGTCTACGGTGGGTCTGAATTAAAACTCGAGAGATTCACGGAATCAAGTTTTCAAACAGACCAAGATGACAGTAAATCTATTTCAGGGTATGTGTTTACCTTGAACTGAGGCGCAGTGAGTTGGAAGAGTTCCAAGCAGCAAACAGTTGCTGATTCAGTGACAGAGGCAGAGTATATAGTTGCAAGTGAAGCTGCAAAGGAAGCTGTTTGGATGAAGAAGTTCATAACTGAACTTGGTGTGGTTCCAAGCATTGGAGAAGCAGTTCCCGTATACTGTGACAACACCGGAGCGGTTGCACATGCTAAGGAACCCAGGTCTCATCAGAAATCTAAACACGTGTTGCGGCGATTTCACTTGATCAGGGAGATCATTGAAAGAGGAGACGTCACCTTGGAGCGTGTGGAATCTCAAGACAACATTGCAGATACATTTACTAAAGCTCTAACACAACAACAGTTTGATCGTCAGTTAGAGAAGATGGGTATGAGATACCATGGCGATTTGCTTTAGTGCAAGTGGGAGATTGATAGTAGTGTGCATACAAGCCAATCATGTATGATGATAAAGCGCATACTTTGTAAACAATCTAATTTATTTATTAATAAAATATTCATTTAAGTCATTTAATTATCTATATGGTGCTGTTTTAATAATATGTAAATAACCCATAGTTTTAAGCAATGATTTTAGAATCATGATGAGATCATGCTAATGAGATCTAAATTCTTAAAAAGCTTAAAAAACTAAAATAGTTCCCAATTGTGGGATTACTAAAATGGGGATTAGTAAATCCGGATAGATTGGTACATATGTTGCTTGCTCATTGAATGAGGATGACTGATCTCATGGTTATTTGTGTAGAGACACTAAAGCAAGTATGTAGGTGCTTATCGGAGAATAAGTTCACTGAACGTGACTCGCTATAGAATACCTAATGGAGTTTTACTCGCCTGTCAATAGGAATTCCTAATGTGATAGTAGTACAAGTGATCCTTGGACTTGAGATCATCATAGTATCTTTTATGTAACAAATTATACTTTGACTTATTCCTTAAGGCCTTTTAAGGCATATATAAGGTATGCTTGGGTATAATGAGTTGTATATGGAGATAATGTATGATCAATAAAGAATCTACCACCTCTAGTAAAAGAGGAAATGTGTCCTATGTAATTCGTTAAATGACAACCCAGGAATCCTTGGCCAAGGTAGAATGAAATTAGAAAGAGGTTTCTAATTTGCATTATTTGGAGTTGTGCGTTTTCTAATCGAAATACATATGATTAAATAAATTAAGACTTGATAGTAAATTCATGTCTTATATTTTATTGGGACATTGTATGGTGGAAGTATTGAATTGTACGGTAACTATTAACTCACAGGTTCTTTTATGATTAATGTTGAAATCTATATTATCTGAAAAGTCGTTGATCGCTAGGGAGGCTTATCCCTATTGTAGAATAAATATTTTTTTATTTAAATAGATTATTAGTTTAATTTATTTATTTAAATAAGATTAGAATTGTTCTAATTGATTTATTCACAACCGGTTTAATATGGAGAACCTAAAGGGTCACACCATAAAAGGAAGAAGAATTATTTAAGAAGAAAATGGCATGATAGTAATAATGCATTAAGTATAATTAATTTAATCTATGGTGATAGAATAAATTAAATAGCTTAATGTTTATTATTTAATATTTTAAAAATATTAAATATAAATTAATAAGAGGAGTCTTATTATTATTATTATTATTATTATTATTTTAATTCTAAAGGAGTTTAGGAATTAATATAATATCAGTACTCTCTCTCAATCCTAATAAGATTAGGATATAAATTAATTAAAAGTGTTTAATTAATTAGTTAAATAAAACCTTATTCTAATTGGATTAGGAGGGTTAACCTAATATTTATATAAGAGAGTCTTATATCAGAAATAAGGTACGAGAATTTTTCCAAAGGTTGGGAGTACACATATTCTATAGAGATAGAAACAAGGGTTAAGCCAATAATCCATCTTCCTGAGTTCTTCATCTTTCTTGGTGGATCACCGTTAGAGGCCAAATATTTGGGTGGCTAACATTGATCAAGGGAAGGAACCACTATAGAGAAATCAAAGGAATCAAAGGAGTAGAACTTGTACCTGAGGAATCAAAGGAATCACTACAGAGGAATCAAAGGAGTAGAACTTGTACCTGAGGAAGCTTAGATCTTCAAAGGTATAATTTCATCCTCTCCTTCTATGTATTGACTGATAATTAATGCACAAGAAAGATCATGGCTAAGGGTTTGTAAGAAAATTTTAAAATCTAATTTTTCATCCCTTCCGTTGCGTTTATGTAATTTGATTGCATGCTTATATTTCTAGCAAACCCAACACTTATTGACTATCAACTTACTATAATTATAGCTTATTCTCACGTGTTTTAGTCACTTTTCATGCGTTTTATCTTTATTTTGTAGATTGCATAGTGGAAACTCACTCGATGGCATTGTGGGTGGAATCAGCATGGAACCGGCTTTATGGCGAGTATAAGACATGTGGTGGAGTGAAGGTGAAAGTGGCATGTGAATTGAAAGGAGAAGAAGTATTGAGCAGCAGCAGGACACCAGCTTTGTAGCAGCAGAAAGTTGCAGGATTTCCAAGCAGCGCGGCCGCGCCCCTACATAGTGTTAATACAGCGCGCTCGTGCCAGGAAGAATCTTGGCCAGCAGGAGACGCGCCCGAGCCCCAGTTGTACTGAGGGGCAGCGCAGCCGCGCCTGACTGATCAACACCAGAATTGACTTTTCATTTAAATCGTGTATTACGTGTTTTTCTCTATAAGGGAGTATTTGGAGGTTGAAGACTGAGGATTGAACGTTATTATTACTACTTTTAGGGTTTTTGAGAGTCATAGAAAGCTTGTAGCCTCCTCTTCTATACTTTTGGCTTCTCTCTTGATTTCTCTCAGTTTTTGATATATTTGCATAGATTAGGGTTAGATTTGGTTGATTGAAGGATTTGGCTCTACATTGAAGGTTCAGAATTGAAGTGGAGATTTCAGATTTGCTTATCTTATTCCTTAGCTTCTCTTTACTTTCATTTTTGATTCTCAATGTATGAACAAGTTTTGATAATGGATTTTAATTCAATTATGAGCTAATCTCCATTGTGGGATTTTAATGGATCTTATTGCTTAGTTTAGATTTGTATGTTTCCTTGTTAAGTTCTAATTTATTATATATGGATTGTCTAGTATGGTTTGCTTTGATTACCTAGTTGCTTGATCACCAATTACCGGAATAACTCAAACGAAATTGAGAAATGAATTATGAGTTCAGATTTGACCATATTAGCATATGTTTATGATGCTACATTGTGTTAGATTCCATAATTTGTGCTTTGGAAAGACATATACCTAAGCACCGCTTGTAGTCATTTGAGATCTTGTGCTTAAACCCATTTTAATGTTAAGTCACATAGAAATATAGTGGTTTATGTAATTTAAGTGTTCATATTCATTCTATCATTTGTGGATTGTATGTGATATGAACTTAGTACATCGAGAGATGGCTATGTTTTGCTTTCGTGTTCTCGACTAACAATCCGAAGTAATCAATTGAGCTTAACAGGAGGTGTATCAATTTGAAGAATGCGTTAAGTGAAGTTAGAATCCCATGTCTCCCTTATCTGATTTACTTACTTGATTAGTTAGTTTTCATTGGATAATCATTACTGTTCGATAAATCTCAATTTGATCATCTGTTTAAGTAGACCGAAATAATTACAAAACTATTTCATGTTAGATTAGAGACGCTCATTATTCTCCGTGGGATCGATACTCTACTTACCTTATATGACTTGTGGGCTGCGTGCACTTGCGTGTATGTGATTGTTTTGATTAACACCTAGACAAGCCAACACATCTTTCTTGGCAACCAGATATCGTATGGCCGAGTGATCGGTATACACCACCACCTTAGTTCCAACTAAATACGAGCGAAACTTATCGAACGCATACACAACCGCAAGTAGTTCCTTCTCGGTGGTTGTGTAGTTCAGCTGTGCATCAGTTATTATTTTTCTCGCATAGTAGATGGCATAAAAAACTTTCTCTCGGTGTTGTCCCAACACAGCTCCTACCGCATAGTCACTGGCATCACACATTAATTCAAACGGAATGGTCCATTCCGGTGCTATGATCACATGTGCTGTAGTTATTTTCTTCTTTAACTGCTCAAATGCTGCTAGACATTCTTCATTAAATCTGAACGGTGCATCTTTCTCCAATAGACTGCATAGCGGTTTTGTGATTTTGGAGAAGTCCTTAATGAACCGGCGGTAGAATTCGACATGACCGAGAAAACTTCGAATACCTTTCACTGAAGTTGGTGGTGGAAGATTCCCTATTGTTTCCAATTTTGCGCGATCCACTTCCAACACCTTTTCTAAAACTTTATACCCAAGTATGATCCCCTCTTGAACCATAAAATGACACTCTTCTCAATTGAGCACCAAATTTATTTCTACACATCTCTTCAGTACTATAACCAGATTTTCTAGGCAATTATCAAAAGAGTCCCCAAACACTGAGAAGTCATCCATGAATACCTTCACACTGCGCTCTACCATATCTGAGAATATCACCATCATGCATCTCTGAAAGGTTTCTGGTGCGTTACACAGCCCGAATGACATCCTTCTAAAGGCAAAGGTGCCATATGAGCATGTAAACATTATCTTTTCTTGATCCTCCGGTGCAATTACAATCTGATTGTACCCCGAATAACCGTCCAGCAAACAGTAGTATTCTTGTTTAGCTAATCTATCTAACATCTGATCAATAAACGACAAGGGAAAATGATCCTTTCGGGTTGCCTTATTTAGCTTTCTGTAGTCCATGCAAACCCTCCAACCGATCACCGTTCTTGTCGGTATCAACTCATTGTTTTCATTTTTTACTACTATCACACCACCCTTCTTCGGGACACACTGAACTGGGCTCACCCATGCACTATCCAAAATCGGGTAGATTATTCTAGCATCGAGCTATTTCAAGATTTCTTTCTTCACTGCCTCTTTCATAATCAGATTGAGCCTCCGTTGTTGTTCCATGGTAGACTTACCATCCTCCTCCATCAGAATCTTATGCATGCAGAATGAAGGGCTGATTCCCTTGATGTCAACGATGGTCCATCCAATAGCAGACTTGTATTCTCGGAGAACTCTCAACAGCTTACTTTCCTGTAATTTGTTAAGCACAGATGCAATAATAACAGGTAAAGTAGATAAATTACCCAAATATGCATACCTGAGATGGTTAGGCAAAGGCTTGAGTTCGAGTGAAGGTGGTTCCTCTAGAGAAAGTCTCATCTGAGCTGATGAAGTTCCTGCAACTTCCAACGACTCAAATGGTATTTTGAATCTGCTCATTCTATGTTGTGCATCTAACAAATGCAGATATTTAATTACATCTGGATCATCGCTCTCACTATCCCCTATCAATGACATCTCCAAAGGATAAATACTCAATATACGCCCCTGTTCATCCCCCACAACTTTCTTAATCATATCCATGTGAAAACACTCCTCATCCTCCTTGGGAAAGTTCATGGCTTTAAAAACATTGAAGGTTACCTCTTGGTTTTGAACTCTCATGGTTAACTCCGCTTTCTGAACATCGATGAGAGTCCTACCGGTTGCCAAAAATGGTTGCCCGAGTATTATCGGAATATCCTTATCCTTTTCATAGTCCAAGATGATGAAATCAGCCTGGAATATGATTTTTTCAACTTTGACCAGAATATCTTCAACAATTCCCCTTGGATATGTAACTGATCTATCCGCAAGCTGTAGAGAAATGTTTTTTGGTTTAGGTGCCGGTAAACCCAACTGAGTATATACTGATAATGGCATGAGATTTATGCTGGCCCCTAGGTCACACAAATATTTGTTGAAGGATAGACTACCTATTGTACAAGGAATGGTGAAACTGTCCGGATCTTTTAATTTGGGTGGATGCTTCTTTTGCAAGATAGTGCTACACTCTTTAGTTAATGCCACAGTCTCAAAGTCCTCTAGCTTCTTCTTCTTTGATAAGATATCCTTCATGAACTTGGCGTAGCTCGGCATCTGCTCCAATGCTTCCTCAAACGGAATGTTGATATATAGCTTTTTGAACACTTCCAGAAACTTAGTAAATTATTTTTCTAGTTTCTATTTCCGGATCCGTTGTTGAAAGGGTGGTGGTGGGTAAACTGTTGGTGTGACCACTACCTGTTCCTTTACCGCTGATTCTTTCCCCCTGTAATTCCCTTAACTGGTTCCTCCATCTTTTTCTCAACATTCTTCTTTGTCGTCGGCTCTTCCGCATTCTGCTCGGCTAACTGTTTTCCACTCCGAAGTGTAACAGCTTGACATTGCTCATGACCTCCCCTAGGATTCTTTTCAGTGTATCTCGACAAGTTTCCTTGAGGTCTACTATTCAAACCACTTGCAATATGTCCCATCTGAGTTTCCAAATTCTTGATCGCAGCTGCCTGAGTTTTCATTGCCGCCTCATTAACTGTTATATATTTCATCAGTAGCTCCTCCAAATCTATCTTCTTCTCATGATGTGGAGCTGACTGTTGGTGTTGATTCTAAAAATCGGGGGGGGGGGGGGGTATGCTGGTCGTGGAGCCTGCTGTTGATTCTGATTGTTGCTCCATGAGAAATTGGGATGGTTCCTCACCCTCTGATTGTAGGTAGTCTGATATGTGTTTTGTGGCCTATTATAACTACCCATAAAATGTAATGATGCTGGACTTATTGCACAATGGTTCGTTGGATGCTCCGCTGCTTATAACTCACACACAACTGCTATCTATTGCATGTTCCCGCTCGATATGGCATCCATCTTCTTTGATAATGCTGCTATTTGTGCTGACATCGCTGTCACTAAATCCACTTCTAGAATCCCTGCTACCTTGGGTTGAGTCATTCTATCAGTTGGCCATTGATAGTTGTTTGCAGCCATCGTTTTTATCAAGTCATATGCTTCCTCAAATTTCTTTGCCATGAAAGCTCCACCTGATGCTGCATCAATGTTAGTCCGTGTATGACCTCTTAACCCATTGTAGAAGGTATTCATCTGCATCCACTAGGTAGTCCATGGTGTGGACATTTCCTCAAAAAATCTTTATATCTTTCCCATGCTTCATATAGAGGTTCTCCCTACTGCTGTGCAAATGTAGAAATATCCGTTCTCAGTCTTTGTGTTTTTGCTGGTGGGAAGAATTTAGCCAGCAATTTCTGTGCCAAAACGTTCCATGTGGTGATTGACCTCGGCAGTAGAGAATGGAGCCAACTCTTGGCCTTATCCCTGAGAATGAACGGAAATAACCTCAGCCTAATAGCATCATTTGACACCCCGTTGCACTTGAATGTATTGCAAATCTCTATAAAGCTGACAATGTGTTCGTTCGGGTCGTCATTCGGTAGAACCCCAAACTGACAAGTGTTCTTCACCATTTGTATAGTACCAGGCTTGATTTCGAAGTTGTTGGCATTAATAGCAGGGCTGGTAATATACAACTGAATTTTTGATACTTGCGGTGTAGCATAATCCCGCAGTGCTTTCTGTTCTTCTTCAGCCATGTTGTCCGGTGTTTCAAGTGATTCTCGAGTTTTTTCAGTCCACTTACTCAACCTCTGAAACCGTTTGTCGATGTTGTCCTCGTAAGGTAACAATTCAAGCTTCTTTGATCAAGTTTGCATGCATTACTCGAGAGTACCTGAAATAATAAATAAAACAAAAATAATAATAATAATAAATTTTTTAACTAAAACTGATTTAATTAAACTGATATTGAAAGTGATAAACACAATTATGATCCTCGGCAACGGCGCCAAAAACTTGTTCAGTAAAATCTAATGCGCACAACACGCAAGTATACGTGGTCAACAAGTAATAGAGTGAAAGTAAAGTATCAGTTCCAAGGAGAAAATAACTGAATTTTATCCTTACAATTACCAAATTTATATTATCTCAATTTTTTTAAACTTATGATCAAGTGATGATATTTATGAAAAACTACCACTTAAACTATAACTAACTCTATCCAGGAATTTGACAAGTTTTTGGAGAATTAAGCCTACAACTTCACTTATTGTTTCACTTCGAATGACATACTTTCGATTAATTCAAATCAACTATTCCAGATTATTAACCAAGAACACAATACTAGATATAACCATCTCTCGATGCATTTCACCCATACCAGCTTAAAACCACAATTGATAGAATTAAGCAAGACACCTTAATTAACTAACTCACTATATCTCTACATGAATTATAATTAAAAAAGGTTTCAGTTCAGGTTCTCTTTAGATTACGTATGATGTATAGATATCTCTATCCTACACGTGAATTATGAGTTCTAGCTTATTGCAGAAATCACAAACATACATTACTATGATCAGTTCTAGTTCCATATTTCATCTCTCGAATTCATATGGAATAACAAGTAATTGATGATCAAGAAATAATATAATTAAGCGCAAACCATAGCAAATAATTTGAAAGTAGTCTCAATAAACTAAGATGAAAGCATGTCAATTCTTAGTTACACAAGAGGATCCATTGTAGACTTAAACAGTGAATTAGTTCATCATAGATAAATTAAAAACCATCATCCACAAAGTTACTAGCATCCTGAATACAAAGAAAAGATGAAGAAAGAGAATATAATCTGAAAGTGTATATCTACTCTTATCCAATCTCGCCTAGCGTTCTTCGTGCCTCAGCCTCACTTCAATTCTTCTCACCAATGATCTCCTTTACGATTAGGGTTTGTTATTGTCCAAGAATATCCCATGTCCGCCCCTCGTTTAGCCTTATATACTCTCCTAATCACGTTCCAAATACCCCAGCATAATATCTACAGAAACCCATTCAAACAAGGAAACTAAATCTTTTCTTCAGCATACTTCACCTAGGCGAACTTTTCCTCCTTGTAATCTGTGCCCAGGCGCACATGCGCCTAGGTGAAGTCCTTAGTGTTAATTTTGCACCCCGGCGAGATTTACTGATTTCCTGCAGAATTTTCTCCTTAAGTCCTTATTCCCTGCTCTTGTCCTCCCGGCCATTCCCTGCACACAAACCAATGCAAATACGTAAAAAGGAACCTAAAAATACCCGAAGTAGCAATATCTTAGTTTTAAATGATATCCAATTCGTAGGTACGACACCCACTCATCAAATTTCGTCCTTATCAATTACATGCCCAAGAAATTGCACACGCTCTAACCAGAATTTAAAATTTGAAAACTTTGCATACAACTTCTCTCTTCTTAACTCCTCCAACGTTACTCTCAAGTGTTCTACATGATCTTCCTGAGTTTTGTAATACACCAATATATCTTCAATGAACACCACCGTAAACTTATCCAAAAATGGCTTAAACACCATGTTCATCAAATCCATGAACGCTGTAGGTGCATTGGTTAAACCAAATGAAATTATCAGAAACTCATAATGACCATATCGAGTTCTGAATGTCGTCTTCAGTACATCTTCCCTCCTCACTTTCAGCTGAGGATATCCACTTCTCAAATCTATTTTTGAAAGTTACCTCGCTCCTTTTTGCTGATCGAACAAATCATTGATCCTTGGCAACATGTATTTATTCGTGATAGTGACCTTATTCAACTCCCTATAATCAATGCAGAGCCGCATTGATCCATCCTTCTTCTTAACAAATAACATCGGCGCTCCCCACGGCGATACACTCGGCTGTATATACTTTTTATCTAATAAATCATGCAACTGCACCATCAATTCCTTCATCTCCACCGGAACCATTCGGTAAGGGGCCTTCAAAATAGGAGCAGTTCCTGGTGCTAAATTGATCACGAACTCAATCTCTCGATCAGGCAAAAGTTCTGGAAAATCGTCTAAAAACAAGTCAGCAAAATCTCTAACAACTGGTATCTCTTCTAGCTTCGCAACCACCTTTCGGGTATCTACTATATAGGCCAAATATCCTACACCACTACAAGAAAATACTCTATCAGTGACCAAAGATTTCAGCGATTGCCCTATACGATCGCTATTGTGGACATCAGCGACCACTTTCGACTACCGTTTGAGAATCGGGTTGCTAGCTGATATCGACGACCGTTGGCGCTCGCCGTTCGATCGCAGGTGTATTTTTGCAGCCTAAAATTTGGCCTGAATTGTTTGCGGGCTATTCTTTTGCGACTACTCATTAACAGAGACCGTATGCAGTCGCTAATATGTCCACATCATTAAAAAACAGCGACCGCAGTCAGTCACTAATAGCGGTCGCTGAAATGTTTTAATGTAAAACGCACCAGACGCCTCGCGATAGACCAGACAGAAAGAAAAGAGAAGAAGACTAGAAGAGGGAGAAGAGGGAGAAGGGGGAGAAGAGAATAGGGAGACCAGAAGAGGGAGAGCCACCCGCCGCCACTGCCCCACTGCCATCGCCCACCGCCACCACCCGCAGCTACAGCCCCACCGCCACAAGGTAACCCAGCTTATAAACATTATGTACCTTTTGTTTATGTACCCAATTAATCAATTGAACTGTTATGATTGTGGGTTTTTAGCATGAGGGGCTATTATGTGCACTAAAGAAAATTGCTAAATACACTTAATCAAATATAGAAATACAAGAGAATTGCTAAATGTACTTAATTTTGAACTCTAAAATTAGTACTTTCAAACTTCTAAAGTTGCCTAGCTAATGTGTTTTGATATTAGATGATTGTGTCATCTGCATGATATCCAAAACATAAGATAAGGGAATTAAAGGTATAGGGAATCAAAGCGATAAATTCAAGCAAGGCCATGTTAGATTGCTATTTTGACATAACTAAGAAATGGAATAAGTGAGAGTAGATAGTTTGTCAATATGAATTGCAAAACAAAGTGCAAACTATAATTCTTGTCCTATAATATTCAATCATGGTCAAGTCATGAAATACCATACGTATTCACTCTAAATACTTAAGCTATGGGAGAAATTATGAAATATTCACATAGTAAGATACAAAAGGAATATGAATTAAAATTATATGAGATTCATGAACTGGGATTATGTCAAACCTTATAATAAAAGTATGCTTAAATGTAAGGTATATGCTTACAAGTATGCTTATAAGTATGCTTAGAGAGTTATGATATTGTTAATAAGCTCATCTTGTCTGTAGTAGGTTCCGTGGTGTCATGGACCTTTATTCAGACAGTAGTTGGATGCGACGATGAAAGTCAAGTGCCCAGATAGGTGCTACAGATGAATTTAGAGCTGGTTGCAAAGTGTTATTGGAGTATGCGTATAATCACCCGGAATGTATGAATGGTCGGAACCAGGTAAGATGCCCTTGTTTGAAGTGTAAGTGTAATACCCGAGAATTTTCTAATATTATTAAATAAATATATTAATGGATATGAGAATTTATTTGAAATATAAATAATTTTGTGTTATGAGAATAATTAATTCAATTATATATTAAATTGAATATTTATGACAATTCAGAAAAATATGGAGTTTATAATAAACTCGATGAAATGCCTTGTGTGGCACATTGATGAGGATTTTTAATGATTATAATAGTTAACGAATGAATTATTAAGTAAACAATTAATCTATATTAATTGTTAACTGTTATTGTAGAATATTAATTAATTGTTATAAAATATTAATGGTGATTAATTAATAATATGTGATTATTATTAGTGTGAAATATATAATAATAATAATCGACGCATTTATAAGTATAATAAGATTTACATTTATTCATGTAAGTGTTAATCAGTTATTATGGACATTGATAATTGCATTGATTAATGAGCAATGGATTAATTGATATTATTATTAAATTAATTAATAAGATAAGTAAATCATTTACTTCTATATGCAAGCAGGCAAATTAAATGTATAGTAACTAACTATATGTTATGCATAATGTAAAGTGTAGTGTGACCATATATTAAGATTTATGAAACTATATGTTATGATTTGTGTAGGTGACAAATGATGTGTGGGTATACAATAAAATAGTGTATCATGTATATAAATAATAATTGATGATTATCTATATAATGTAATAATGAAATTAATAAAGGAGTTAATGTGATGCGATTATATCCGAGTAGATTATATCCGGTATTAATAAATGTACATGGATTATATATATGTTACATTACCATATCACATCTACTACCTTGAAATATTAAGCATGTAACTTACATTATAATGTTAATTATAATATATAGTATGAATATATATGTAATAGCCTAAGTGTATGATATATGTTATAACATGTCATTGTACAATTGCTAGAATGCTGAGAATGAAATTGGCTTGTCCCATTATATGAGACCCATTCTCCTTCACGTGTGTAGCATACAAGCTACTCTATATTCTCAATTTTAGCACACAAATCATAACTTTATAGTTCATAATGAGCAAAGGAGTGGGCATGATGATGAGTTCCAACTACTAATTACCTACCATCTCTTAACCTCCATACAAATCAATTTTTCGTTGGTTTGATTCATGGGTAGATTGCATTGTCTGGTTATGAACTTCTTCTATAAATAATGGCTCTTCTCCTCTCTATTCATTTGCTGAGATTTTTGTCTGAGTATTGGATTGAGAGCATACTGTGAGTTGATAGCAAGAGAATTCACAGAGAGTTGGGAATTCAAATTTAGCAAGCTTAATTTATAGCAAAGGTATAATTCCATGATTCATGTTCTTCATTCTCATTTTTTTGTCAAAACTCCATTTCTGTTTTATGTCAAAATCCAAATTCTTGACTATGATGAATTAGATTGCAATTGGATTAAAGGATGTTTATTTAGTTGTTATATAGTCTTACACATGTGTTAATGAGACAATGTGACTGATCACAATCAAGTTCGTGAAGTAATTTCGTGAGTTGGGGTAGAAACTGCCGTGGCTGCCTGCTGTCTGGTGCGAACCAGTAGTGGCGCAGCTGCGCAGGTTTTAGCCTGGGATGCGGCGCAGCTGCGCCGGCACCCTGCTGCGGTTTTGTCTTCTGTTTAAAAAGCTGCTAAGTGTAATGAATTACTATAAGCTTAGGCAAGTATGTAAGCATGGGTAATGTATATATATGAGTATATTGATCTAATTTGAGCATGTTATACTATATTAGCATGTATGGTTACGAAAAGCGTATAGTTTGAAATGAATTTAGAACTTTAGAAGTGAACTCAATATTATGCATGCCATGTTTATATACTGACCTTGCAAGCACGTTAGTACCACCTAGAGACACATGAAGTGCATGTTAGCTTATCTATATTGGTTCCGTAATAAGATATGAACATGTGAACTTAACTAGTGCTCATTCCTAACAAAAATGTAAGTTTGAAGGTGGATATGATCATGTAAATGCTATATATACATTCTGATGTTATGAGCATGTTTAGATAACTTTGAAATGCATGAATGAGCCCTTAACTTGTGTTTATATGGTTCGTAAGGAAGCATGAACATGTTAGGCCCTATTAGTAAGATTTACTAATGGAAATATAAGCTTTGCACGTGAGCATTGACACGATACATGGAGATTTAAATTCTGATATTTATGGACACATGTGATAGTACTCTTAGACTCATTCATGTGTCATGCATGTATATATACCATAATTAGTTGCCGTGATTAAGGTTTAGCGTAAACGAAGCATGTTTTCAAGATAATAACAATGCTAGCTACATATATACGATACGAGTACTCATGAGCATGCCTAATATAAGTTATATGAATATCTTATGTGTTTAAAAAGCGAGCATGTTAGACCATATGAGTTCGTATCCTTGAATGGCTTTAAGTTATTAAAAGTATTGACTTAGAATCCATATCACATATATTTGAAACGAGGAAAGGTTGTCAAACATAAAAGTATCTTTTAATATGTTTATATGCTATGTGGTGTTGATTGGCTTGCATGACCGGACAGAAACCATAAGGCACAGCTCAGCCTTGGCTTGGCCAAAGGGCTGCGCAGCTGCGCTGGACCTAGGCTTAGCCATGGCGCAGCTGCGCCGGCCTGGAATCAGAAGTCATGCAGTTTGATAATCTTATTTTGGACAGATAGCTTATATGATGCCTACATTGCTAAAAATGAAATATATTTAGTATTGATTGTGGTTTTATGTGATACTAATAATATGCGAGTATGTTTGCTAATTGTTGCGATCTTATATGATATGAGAGTGTGTTTAAACTCTAAAAGAGGAAGTTAAGGATAGAAATTATATTCTATATAACTGTGTAGCTAGGTTAAGACTTAGCTTATGTGATTATCGTATGTACGAGATGAGATATAAAGTTAAATTATATGACTAATGAATATCATATATATACGTAACTGTAATTACGATAGGAATACGAAAGTGTTGATTTGCTTTTCGTGGATAAACTACGCTAAAGGCAAGTTCTCTAACTTACACTCTTTTAAAGTGCAAGTTTCCTTACTTACACTCATTTATAAGTGCAAGTATCTTAGACCTTTGTGTTTACTGTATTCAAGGAACGTGGTAAGCAAGTTTCTAACTCTACTCTTTATTGAACATTCAATTGGCTTATGCTATTATTGTTATACGAGTAAACTCTTGAGATTAAATTCAGATATTATGAATCATATACTTCATGAATAAGATAAAAGTTGAACTATATTCTTCGGACTTAAATCTTGAAATTAAATTTATAGTTGTTGAGATCTATGCCACTTGATTCGGCTAGACTTATATTGTTGAAAAGCGACCCAAATCAATTGATTGGTGCGGGATCTTGTATTTGACTGAGAAGAACAAAATATAACTGTCGGAGAACCGACGCGCGCACTTGAGTATGATTGATTGTTATGCATAACGATAGTGCTTTAGGCTGATCACCTGTTGTACCTATTTTTGTTGGATTTTTAGTTTATTACTGTTAATTCTAGTAGAAGTTCATAGTCCTTAACGACTTCTCAGTATTCAGTTATCTTGAAATCTTGAATTGATTTGTTATTGAATCACATTGATATTATTCTATCCTTAGCGACTATTATTGAAAACTGTTGATATTCTTGTTATCCTTGAACTATCAAACTTTGTTATACCCTTTCGAAAATTAAGGATTATATCACTTACCCTTATTGTATATTACTTGCTGGGCAATTTGAGCTCATTCTTGCTTTTCCTAAAACATTTCAGTTAAGGCAGAGCAGGGCGAACCTTCGGGCGTTGATAAGGGCAAGGGCAAGGCTACCAACTAGCTTGTCTCTTTTATGTTTTTAAATATTTTATTGTTGTATTAAGATGATGTAGTAAGACTGGTTTTGATTATGTTTAAGCTTAAGTTAGGTTATGTAATAAGTCGTTAATTGATATTATTATGTAATCTATTAAGTACTGTAGGTTGCGAGACTTGGGGGAATAATTATAATAAATCATTGTAAATTATTCTAGAATAGATTTTCCGTTGTGATGTGTGTTGTTTAGTTATTATTATTGTGATGTATTACCATGAGCACGTGATGAACCGAATTCGAGAGACCAAGTGGCGGTCTTGGAATTTGGGGGCGTCACTGTAAGAATGTAAATTATATGGACAGAGACGTGGTAAACTATCATTTACTTGTTTCTGGGTTCATGAGAAATTACGAAGAATGTTGGTGGGCACATGGGCAGAGAAGAGATAGTGTCATCACAGAAGTACATAATCCAGGCAGCAGTACTCATCGTATGAATGAAATGGTTCATGATATTGCAGGGCCATAGTTTAATTGGGAACAAGGCAGAGAGCAACCTATGAATTCTGATGACAAAGCCTTCTTTAAGTTGTTAGACGAGGGTAGCGAGCCATTGTGGCATGGTTGCACCAAACACACTACATTGTCTGCAGTGGCGACATTACTTAACATCAAGGCTGATCACAATATAAGCCATGACTGTTTTGAGTCGCTCTTGAAGGCCATTAAGAGTATGTTGCCTGACGGTGAGAAATTACCTGATAACTATTACTATTGTAAAAAAATGGTGAAGAAGTTGGGTCTTGGATACCAAATGATCGTTGCATGTCCCAACGATTGCATGCTGTTTTATAAGGAAAATGAACAGATAACCCGGTGCACGTTTTGCAGTCATGATCGGTTTAGGCATAATAAAGACGGTATGACTACAAAAAAATCATCTATTCTATTTAAGATTTTAAGGTATTTTCCAATTATACATCGGCTAAAAAGATTGTGCATGTCTTCAAGAACAGCTGAGCATATGAGTTGGCATGCGAAATCTCCAGCAAAAGATGGAGAACTAAATCATATCGCAGATGGAAAGGCTTGGAAAGATTTTAACTTAGCACATCCTGGGTTTGCATTGGAACCTAGAAATGTGAGGCTTGGATTGTCCATTGATGGTTTCAACCCATTCGGCCACTCAGCTGTTCCGTACTCCTGCTGGCCTGTGATTGTTACTCCGTACAACTTGCCTCCTTGGATGTGTATGAAACAACCATACTTATTTTTGTCACTCGTAATTCCTGATCCCAAGAGTCCTGGAAAGAACTTAGATGTTTACTTGAGACCACTTATATACGAGTTGAAGGTATTGTGGGAGGATGGAGTACAGACTTGGGATGTTGCAACGAAAACAAATTTCAACCTTAGGGTAGCGGTTATGTGGACTATAAGTGACTTCCCAGCTTATGGTATGTTAGCTGGTGGAGTACACACGGGAAGTTGGCTTGTCCGTATTGTATGGAGCATACAAAATCTTTCAATCTGTTTAAAGGTCGAAAGCCTTGCTGGTTTGACTGTCATAGTCAATTTTTGCCGGTAAATCACCCGTTTCGAAGAAATAGATAACACTTCAGGAAAGGGAAAGTAGACAATGATATGCCTACATCGCGATTGTCGGGAACGGAGATGCGAGATCGTGTGATGAGATTATCCGTCATCCCATTTGGTAAGATTGATTCCACAAACATAATCAATGGGTTTGGCGAATCTCATAACTGGGTTCAGAGAAGCATCTTTTGGGAGTTGCCTTATTAGTCTACAAATTTGATTCGTCATAATCTAGATGTGATGCATATTGAGAAGAATGTGTTCGACAATGTGTTTAACGTCGTGATGAATGTTACGGGGAAGACAAAAGATAATGATAATGCACGATTGGACATGAAAGATATTTGTAGGCGTCCTGGATTAGAACTTTATGAATCTCCTAATGGTAAGATTGTCAAACCGCATGCGAGGTACACATTGTCCAAAAATTAAGTTAAAGATGTGTGCACATGGGTCAAGTCACTAAAACTACCAGATGGTTATGCGTCAAACATTGCCAGGTGTGTAACAGGTGGGAAATTGCAAGGGATGAAGAGTTATGATTGTCATGTGTTCATGCAGAGACTCATTCCTATAGCATTTCGGGATCTGCTTGATAAACCAATATCGGATGCTTTGACGGATCTTAGTTATTTCTTCCGAGACTTATGTTCAAAAACATTAAATGAAAAGGACATGTCCGTACTTGAGAAGAACATCATAGAGATCACGTGTAAACTTGAGAAAATATTCCCACCTAGATTTTTTTGACTCTATGGAGTATTTACAGATCCATCTTCCCTATGAAGCTCGTGTTGGGGGTCCAGTTTAATATAGATGGATGTACCCTTTCGAGAGGTTGATGGAAAACCTTAAGCAGAAGGTGAAGAATAGAGCTTATGTCGAGGGGCCGATATGTGAGGCATTCAGTTTCGATGAGATATCTACATTTGTCTCAGACTACTTTCCGGATGAAGTTTTGACAAAGGCCAATCGAGTCTCGAGACATGATGATGGGGGCAATGTTGAACTAAATGGTTGGGTTTCTGTATTTGGTCTATCGGGCTGCGCTTATGGAGAAGGGGTGCGCATATTCCTATCTGAACAAGAATTAAATGCGGCACATACTTACTTTCTTCTCAATTGCGAGGAGGTTGACGAATTTGTGAGGTACACGTGTAAATAACATATTTATCCCTTAACTTTCAATGACATTATGTAATATACATCGCGTAGCGGTTTTTCTTCAGATTTGACTTAGCAGCACATAGAAACCCAAATCGAACCGAGCCCGATGGAGTAGGACCTACCTTGGGGAGCCGCAGGTGGAGGTACGACAGCTGTAGGTGGGCCCGCTTCCACCTTGGTATTTATTGGGCTGCGGGATTTTCATTTTTTAAGTTTCAGTTTTGAGAGCTACCATCAATTAACTAAATAAAATTGCCACATAACTTAAATTGTCACACAATTATAATTACTCGCTATTCATAATATTATGTAACAAATACCACATAATATTCATCTAATTTAATTATCTCAATTAAATTAGAATTACACCACAAAATTGCTTACACATTAATTTAATATTAAATATTCATTTAATTAACATATTGCACTTAATTAAATTACTCCACAACATAATCACATAAATTATTTATTCAACTCAATAAATAAATTAATTAAAATATTTATTTTAATTCAATAAATATTTAAAACTAATATAAAAAATTCTCGTTTGTTACACATAATAATATCATTTTAATTAAACAAAATATATTATAGTTGAAACCTACAATCGACGAGCCGACATCAACATGAACTGTGTCAGGAACTGTCAGCGGACGACCTAATCGAGCGAGGTTAGGCCGTCGCTGACGCTGACGTCTAGCATCTGTATGTATAATATAGTTATGACATTGTCAAAAAATAATAAATGGACCTTTTTTATAAAAAAAAACTTATGAAAATAAGTGTTATTAGTCCAAAACGAAATTAACTCACTAGCTGATGAAGACGACCCGCCCTGGGAGCCGTCACCCGATCATGTATGGCCGCCACCACGACCACCTGTTAGGTTTTGTATGAAATCGTGGGCGCAATCAAATTGCAAAATTAGCGAAAACATGGTATATCAAAGTTTAAAAAAAACTCCACAAACCAATTACCCGGATCATCCTTTATGCACAATTATTATTAAAAACGAAATAGAAGAAGATTAGATTCATACCCTTGTAGAACTAAGCTTTCACAGGTACGAGTTCAACTCCTTGTTCTTCGTGATCTCCTTGAATCTCCAGGATTGATTCCTTCCTTTGATCAACGTCAGCCACCCAAGTGTTTGGCCTCTAGAGGCGATCCACCAAGGAAGAGGAATTATCAAGAAGGAGAGTGGTTGGCTAAACCATTGGTTTCTATCCACTATAGAAAATGAGTACTCTCCAACAATTGGAATTGCATCAACTGATATCTAATATAAGACTCCTCTTAAATAGATATTGGTCAACCCTTCTAATTATATTAGACATAGGGTTTCATTTAAATAATTAAACTCCTTTAATTAATTAGGCTTCCCAACATATTATGATTAATTAATTAAAACTCCTTTAATTAATTTCTCTCCTAATCTTATTCGGAATAAATGAGAGTACCAAATATTAAATTAATTCCTAAACTCCTTTAGAAATTAAAATAATAATAATTGTAATAATATTAATAAGTCTCTTCTTATTAATTTATAATTAATATTTCCAAAATATTAAATAATAAATATTAAGCTATTTATTTTATTCTATCCCCATAGATTGTATTAATTAAACTTAACATATTATTATGATTATGCCATTACCTTCTTAAATAATTATTCTTCCTTTTATGGTGACCCTTTAGGTTCTCCATATTAAACCGGTTGTGAATAAATCAATTAAAATAATTATAATCTTATATAAATAAATAAATTAAAATAATAATTTATTTAAATAAATAATATTTATTCTACAATATGGATAAGCCTCCCTAGAAATCAACGACTTTCCAAATAATATATATTTCAACATTAATCATAAAAGAACCTGTGATTAAATAGTTACCGTACAATTCAATCCTTCCACCATACAATGTCTCAATTAAATATAAGACATGGAATTACTGTCAAGTCTTACTTTATTTAATTATATGTATTTCGATTAGAAAATGCACAACTCCAAATAATGCAAATTAGAAACTCCTTTCTAATTTCATTATGCTTTGGCCAAGGACTACTGGGTTGTCATTTAACGAATCACATAGAACATATCTCTTCTTTTACTAGAAGTGATAGATTCTTTATTTATCATTCATTATCTCTATATGTAACTTATTACACCCAAGTATACCCTTTGATATACCCTAAGGGTCTTAAGGAATAAGTTAAAGTATAATTCATTACAAGCAAGATACTATGATGATCTCAAGTCCAAGGATCACTTGTACTACTATCACATCAGGAATTCTTATTGACATGCGAGTAAAACTACATTAGGTATTCCTTAGCGAGTAACGTTCAGTGTACTTATTCTCCAATAAGCACTTACATACTTGTTTTAGTGTCTCCACACAAATGATCATGAGATCAATCATCCTCATCCAATGAGCAAGCAACATATGTACTAATCTATCCGGATTTACTAATCCCATTTTTACTAATCCAACGATTGGGAACTATTTTAGTTTTAAGCTTTCTAAGAATTTAGATCTCATTAACATGATCAACATCATGATTCTAAAAGCATTGCTTAAAACTACGGGTTATTTACGTATAATAAAAACATCATCATGTAGATAATTAAATGCCTTTAATAAATAAATACTTTTATTAATAAATAAATAAGATCGTTTCTAAAGTATATGCTTTATCATCATTCTATTGGGTTTTTACGAAATCGTGACGCAATCAAATTGCAAAATAAGCGAAATCATAATATATCAGAGTTTAAAAAAATTGCTACAAAACCATTACCCGGATCATCCTTTATGCAAATTATTAATTTAAAACGATAAATAAAAAGTTATTAAATCATACCCTTGTAGAACGAAGCTTCCACAGGTACAAGTTCAACTCCTTGTTCTTCGTAATCTCCTTGAATTTTCGGGTTAGATTCCTTTCTTTGATCAACGTTAGCCACCCAAGTGTTTGGCCTCTAGAGGTGATCCACCAAGGAAGATGAATTATCAAGAAGGAGAGTGGTTGGTTAAACCCTTGGTTTCTATCCACTATAGAAAAGGAGTACTGTTCAACAATTAGAATTGCATCAACTGATATCTAACATAAGACACCTCTTAAATAGATAGTGGTCAACCCTTCTAATCCTATTAGACATAGGGTTTCATTTAAATAATTAAACTCCTTTAATTAATTAGGCTTCCCAACATATTGTGATTAATTAATTAAAACTCCTTTAATTAATTTGTCTCCTAATCTTATTAGGAATAAATGAGAGTACTAATATTAAATTAATTTCTAAACTCTTTTAGTAATTAAAATAATAATATTAATAAGACTCCTCTTATTAATTTATTTTTAATATTTCCAAAATATTAAATAATAAACATTAAGCTATTTAATTTATTATATCACCATAGATTAAATTAATTACATTTAATGCATTATTATGATTATGTCATTACCTTGTTAAATAATTATTCTTCTTTTTATGGTGTGACCTTTTAGATTCTCCATATTAAACCGATTGTGAATAAATCAATTAGAACAATTCTAATCTTATTTAATTAAATAAATTAAACTAATAATCTATTTAAATAAATAGTATTTATTCTACAATAGGGATAAGCCTCCTTAGTGATCAACGACTTTCCAGATAATATATATTTCAACATTAATCATAAAAAAACCTATGATTAAATAGTTATCGTATAATTCAATCCTTCCACCATACAATGTCTCAATTAAATATAAGACATGGAATTACTGACAAGTCTTATTTTATTTAATTATATGTATTTCGATTCGAAAATGCATAACTCCAAATAATGCAAATTAGAAACTTCTTTCTTATTTCATTCTGTCTTGGACAAGGACTACTGGGTTATCATTTATCGAATCACATAGGACATATCTCTTTTTTTACTAGAAGTGGTAGATTCTTTTATTGATCATTCATTATCTCCATATGTAACTCATTATACCCAAGCATACCCTTTGATATACCCTGAGAGTCTTAAGGAATAAGTCAAAGTATAATTCATTACACACAAGATACTATGATGATCTCAAGTCCAAGGATCACTTGTGCTACTATCACATTAGGAATTCCTATTGATATGCAAGTAAAACTCCATTAGGTATTCTATAGCGAGTCACGTTCAGTGAACTTATTCTCTAATAAGCACCTACATACTTGCTTTAGTGTCTCCACACAAATAATCATGAGATCAATCATCCTCATCCAATGAGCAAGAAACATATGTACCAATCTATCCGGATTTACTAATCCCATTTTTAGTAATCCAATGATTGGGAACTATTTTAGTTTTAAGCTTTCTAAGAATTTAGATTTCTTTAGCATGATCATCATCATGATTCTAAAAGCATTGCTTAAAACTATGGGTTATTTATATATTATAAAAAATAGCATCATGTAGATAATTAAATGCCTTCAATAAATTAATACTTTTATTAATAAATAAATAAGATCGTCTCCAAAGTACATGCTTTATCATCATACATGATTGGCTTGTATGCATACTACTTTCAATCTCCCACTTGCACTAAAGCCAATCGCCATGGTATCTCATACCCATCTTATCTAAGTGACGATCAAACTGTTGTTGTGTTAAAGCTTTAGTAAATGGATCTGCAATGTTGTCTTGAGAGTCTACACGCTCCAAGGTGACGTTTCTTCTTTCAATGATTTCTTTAATCACAGTGCCGCAACATATGTTTGGATTCAAGATGAGACTTGGGAACTATTCCTAGTTCTGTAATGAACTTTTCATCCGAAACATCAACTTACAACTTCAGTTACAGTTATATACTTTGTCTTTGTCACTAAACCAAAAATCTTTTGCTGTTTGGAATCTTTCCAGTTCACTGCACCACCTTTCAAGGTAACGACTTGCCCTAAAGTGGATTTGCTGTCATCTTTATCAGTCTGAAAACTTGAGTTTGTTTAGTCCTCTAGTTTATTTCAGACCCATCATATGTCATGATGACATCCTTAGTGTCAATTAAGTACTTTAAGATGTTCATCACTGTCCTACAGTGATCTTCTCCAGAATATGACTGATCACATCAAGTCTCGTATATTTTATTGCATACATGATAGTAACTCATGCGTTCTTTCTTTTATTGAGGATAATTTTAGAGAGATACACTCCATGGCTCATCATCATGAGACACCTTTTGGAGTTTTCTATGATAAACGCTTTTAGCATCTAATGAATATAAGTTCCTTGGGTTAAGCCGAACATTATTTTAAAACTATCTATACAGATTTATATCCCAATGTCGGATGTTCTACCCAAATCATTCATGGAGGAATGTTTAGACAACTCAATTTTGATCGATTGTAGCACAGGAATGTTATTCCCTATCTGTAATATATCATCAACATATAATACAAGGAATTTAACAGTGCTCCCACTAACCTTCTTGTACACACATGGTTCATTCTCATTTTTGATAAAAGCAAACTCTTTGATTATCTCATCAAAATGGATGTTCTATCTACAAAGAGCTTGCTTCAATATATAAATGGATCGTTGTAACTCATACACATGATTTGCTTCAACCATTGAAACAAATCCATCTGGCTGTATCATATATATATATTCACTTCTAATAATATATATTTGAGGAAGGGCGTCTCCACGTCCATTTTGCCAGATCTAGTAATAATAAGCTGCAATCGCAAGTAAAATCCAAATGGACTTGAGCATTACTTCAAAGATCCATTTTAGATTTTATGGTCATCTACCATTTCCCTAAGTCTTTATCACTCATAGCCTGTTTATAATTCTATGGATCATTATCATCCATGATGTGTACCTCATCATCATCCTCTATGACGAATCCATACCTCTCAGGTATCTTCGGTACTCTTCCAGATTTACGAATAGGGTATTGTACAGAAGGTGTCTCTACTTGGACAGATTTATCCACTCGATCTGTAGTGGTTTGTAGTTCTTGAATTTTTTCAAGATCTATTTTCCTCCCACTAGCCCCTTCAAGGATAAACTCCTTTTCTAATAAGGCAGCGTGTTTCGCAACAAACACCTTTTGCTCAGTAGGATTGTAGAAATAGTATCCCAAACTTTCTTTAGGATATTCCACAAACGTGCACTTATTAGATCTTGTCCCAAGCTTATCATTTTTAGACCTTTTCACATAAGCTGGACATCCCCAAATCTTAACATGTTGAAGACTAGGTTTCCTCCTTGTCTACGTCTCATATGGAGTCTTGGGGACGGATTTCGAGGGGAACTTATTTAGTAGATATGCAGCCGCTTCTAGGGCATAACCCCAGACTATAATTGGAAGATCAGTAGAACTCATCATGGAAAGAACCATGTCCAACAATATTCAATTTCTCCGTTCAGATACTCCATTTAACTATGGTGTACCTGGTGGAGTCCATTGTGAGATTATACCATTATCTTTCAGACATTTGAGAAACTCACCGCTTAAGTATTCTCCACCTCGATCTGATCGAAGAATTTTAATACTCTTGCCCGTTTGTTTCTCCACTTCACTTCTGAACACTTTGAATTTTTCAAATAATTCAGATTTGTATTTCATTAAATACACATATCCAAATCTTGAGTGATCATCAGTAAAATAAGAATACCCTCCCCGTGCATTCATTGTCATAGGTCCACAAACGTCTGTGTGAACCAACGCTAATAACTCTGTAACTCTTTCTCTTTTTCCACTAAAAGGAGATTTAGTCATTTTACCCATGAGACAAGATTCACAAGTTGGATATGATTCATAATTGGATGGCTCTAAGAGCCCATCCTTATGAAACTTGGATAATCTTATTTCATTGATCTGACCGAGCCTACAGTGCCACATATAGGTATAATTAACATAATCTCTTTTCCTTTTCTTAGTTAATTTGAAATATACTTTCATGCAAGTCAAGTATATATAGTCCATTTCGCAAATTACCAACACCGTATAAAACATTGTTATTATAAATAGAAAAACTGTTATTCTTTATTATAATGTCAAATCCATCCATATCTAATACGAAAACAAAAATAATGTTTCTACTAACAATTATTTAAATAAATGGACCTGCCCGTAGGCAATGCTAAACAATAAGTGGCTATAGCTAATGCAACAACCTTTGCTCCATTTTTCACTCGTAGGACAACCTCATCCTTGTTCAGCTTTCTACTTCTGACCAGTTCCTGCACAGTATTACATATGTGAAAACCACAGCCGGTACCCAATACCCAAGTAGAATTTTAACTTTCTGAAAAATTAATTTCAATCATGAACAAACCTTGATTGGAATTCGAAGCTTTTCCAATCTTCTTCTCTGCCAAAAACTTCTTGCAGTTCCTCTTCCAATGACCCGGCTCGTTGCAATGGAAGCACATTCCTTTGCTAGTTGGATCAGATTTCTTTTGTTCTTTCATGTTCACCTTGCCCATAGCCTTCTTAGATTTCTTTTTTTCAGAAGATATCATGGGCTTCTTCCTTTTCTTGGAAGAATCCACCATTAAGACATGGTTCTTCTTAGATGGGAAGTGACCTTCTGCAGTTTTCAATATGTTAAGTAATTCAGGCAAGCTAATATCTAACTTATTCATATGGAAATTAACAACGAACTGCGAGAAGGTCTTAAGGAGTGACTGCAAGACCAAGTCTTGACTCAACTCCCCATCTATGACGAACCCAAGCTGTCCAAGGCGTTCAATCAAATTGATCACCCTTAAGGCATGAGTCTCAACGGCATTGCCCTCGGTCATCCGAGATCGGAAGAGCTCCTTAGATATCTCATATCTAGCAATCCTACTTTGTTCACCATACAACTCCTTGAGGTGAAGCAACATAGTAGGAGCATCCATGTTTTCATGCTGACGCTGAAACTCATTATTCATGGATGCGAGCGTGATGCAATGAGCCTAAGATGCATCATTTTGCCACTTTACAATGGTGGCAATCTCTTCCTCAGAGGCTGTTTTTGGAACAATTCCAAGGACAGGTGAATTTAGGACATAAAAAATATTTTCAGCAGTTAGAACTATTCTCAGATTCCTAATCCAGTTCGTGTAATTCGGTCCGGTCAGTTTGTTAGCATCAGTGATTAGTGATTTTGACATTTTAAATTACTGTATGTCAAAAGAGAACATTTTAGCAAACATTCTTTTAATTAATTTTATATACCAAAATAAATTAGGTCTTATTTTCAATTGGTATCTCCATTATTTTCTTCAAACTATATTACACTCACTTATATAGTTCGGTAACATCTAATTAAAGATTTACTAGTGAGGATAAGGATCTCATTTCAAATGTATATAGCCTTGTGGATAGCACAACAAATGATATATAAATAAATAGGTAGACAACTCTTTGTCAATTACATCAACATGTAACTCCTTTTATTTTGCCACTTAAATCATAATGGTTAAGTGTGTGCATATCCGAACTAAAATGATTTAAGTTAAGTCCAACCTAGCACTTTCATAAATTCAAAAATAAAAAATATTGTCCTTGTGGATAGCACAACAAAATAATATTGTTCAATTTTCTTGATAAGCATCAAATGTGATTAAATTAATATCTTAAATACGCAATACTTGCCTTGTGGATAGCACAACAAACTCGTATTAAATATTTAATACTCTATTAATTTATCATGCTAGAAGGCGACGTTCGATATTCCAAATATCATTGAACGCTTTAGACTTAATATGATTTCTTTGAGAGATTTGTTATTATTTGTCTCATCTTGTTTAGCGCGCATGCACACACACACACACACACACACACACACACACATATATATATATATATATATAATACGTGTCACTTTATTAAACATGCGAAGCATGTTTTGCATAAAATATAATATATATAATACTTAGCATGCACATATAGAATAATATATTCTACCCGGATTGATTATGGACATTTATTCTAGTTTGGAATCACTGGAGTCACCAAGTGAATTAAAAGGTCAAACCTAGGAGTGCAAGAATTTAAATTTAAATGTAAATATTACATTTAAACACGGAGTCCATACAAACGGGTCTTCACACGCTCCTTGCTCCTTGGTCTCCAATTTCTTCAAGATAATTCTAACTATCTCTATTACATAAACTATTTAAATTAAATAAAAACCTTAATCAGCAGTCAATGGGAAGTACATAGAAGGGAGATAAAATTTTACATTAAAAAAAATCAGAGAAGACGAGGTACGCAGACTCTATTTAATAAAACTCATTCATTCAATTCATTCAAGCATTTAACTAAAATAAAATCCAATCACATTGGTCAATAGTCTCATAATCAATCTCATTTATTATCATACATAGCACCATATGCATCAAGAAATAAATCACATTCATCTCATGAATTAAAATCATTCCATCTATAAATAAGTATCATTTAATGGGCAATTTTAATTTGCATGAAATTCAATTTTAAGATCAAAATAAACTCTTTATTTTAATTATAAAATTATTAAGAATATTATATATATATATATATATATATATAATATACCCGTACTTTTTAACAAAAAAAAACTTCCTGGTAATCATTTTAGTCACTTTAATATATATATATATAAACGTGATCCCACCTTTTTAAAAAGAATCCTGATTACCTTTTTATTTTTGAAACAGGCTATTCACTTTTCCTTTGAAATCCTGCAGTAGCCCTTGTTTTAAAACATTCAAAGCCAGGATATTCCCAAGCGAACAAAATCATTCAATGATCAAAAGAAAAATAATCCTCTTACATTTTTTTATTTGAATCACATTAACAAAACACGGAATACAGTGAGTGATTTGCCAAAAAAATAAAAAATTCCGAATTGAATCACTTTATAAAAATAATTTATACAATAAAGTTATGCCCAATAAATTATTCTAAATACATAACCATACATATATGGAATCAAAACAATTAATAATTTCATAAAGGTTTGGCTCCGATGCCACTGTTGGGTTTGTACAAAATCGTGACGCAATCAAATTGCAAAATAAGAGGAAGCATAGTATATCAGAGTTTAAAAAAAATTCTACAAAACCTTTACCCGGATCATCCTTTATGCAAATTATTAATTTAAACGATAAATAAGAAGTTATTAAATCATACTCTTGTAGAACGAAACTTCCACATGTATGAGTTTAACTCCTTGTTCTTCGTGATCTCCTTGAATTTTCGGGTTAGATTCCTTCCTTTGATCAATATTAGCCACCCAGGTGTTTAGCCTCTAGAGGTGATCCACCAAAGAAGAGGAATTATCAAGAAGCTGGGTGGTTGACTAAACCTTAGGTTTTTATCCAATATAGAAAAGGAGTACTCTCCAACAATTAGAATTACATCAACTGATATCTAACATAAAACTTGTAATACCCGAGAATTTTTGAATATTATTAAATGAATATATTAATGGAAGTGAATATTTATTTGAATATAAATATGTAAGTGTTATGAGATGAGTTAACTCAATTACATTAAATTAAATTTATGTAGTTGAGGAAAAATGTGGAGTTTATGATAAGCTCGTTGAATGCCTTGTGTGGCACGAGAATAGATTCAATGATGAATTAACTAATTCATGGGCGAAGGAATTATTAAGTGAACAATTAATCTATACTAATTGTTAAATTACTATTATGGGAAATATAATAATAGTATGATGATTCATTGCAAGTGATAGTATAATAATAAGTAAATCGTTTATAAATATAATAAGATTTGTATTTATTAAAATATTGAGGAATGTGATAAATTATCGTATAATAATAATTAATAAGGGATGGATTAATTAATATTATTGTTAATTAATCGATAAGATGAGTAATTAATTATTATTGACTTATTTGTGAATAATAAAACAAACAAGTAAGTTATTAATATAATAAGATTATATTAATTGCATGTGCAATGTTATAAGATATTGGACATATAATATATCGAAGCTACAACTATATTATATAGTGCAATGTGACGCATTAATGTAACTATATAATATATAAACGATATATTAAGATGTATTGAGTTATGGAAGTTACATAATAATAACAATTATGTGACAACATGTGTGGGTAACTACACTGAAAATGAACCTTATTGATACTATAATGAATTGCGTAAACAATTGTGACTTAATAATGATTTCAAGAATTTAATAATATAGTAATGTGATAATACCCAATTGAATTATATTCGGTGTTGACAAAATGTACATGGATTATATATGTGCAAGTTGAAGTATTTACATTGTAATGTTTCTCATTTCATGAAATTACCTTGTGACACTAAATTAATACCTAAGCGTATATAATATATGGTAGGCTTATTTGATTAAACATTGTATTGTACCACACTTGCTAGAATGCTGAGATATATAGCCTTGTCCCATATTGATAGTCACTATCTCTTCTCACGTGAAATACTTCAATGCTAGCCAACTCCTTATGTCCTTAACCAACATACAAATCTTCAGTTCATTGGTTTGAATTAATGGGAGAATGCATTGTCTGGGTAATATTCTTTCTATAAGTATAGCCCCTCCTCTTCACAAATTCAATTGCCGAGATTTTGCTTAAGTGTTGAATTGAGAGTGTATTGTGAGTTTGTTAGCAAGATAGTTACAGAGAGAGACTTCAATTTCAGCAAGCTCAATTAGCTAACAGAGGTATAATCACATTCTATTGTTCTGCATTTTTGTTTCTCTGTAAAATTTTAAGATTCTTGATTATGCCAAATTAGATTGTAAATGGGTTGTAGATTGCTAATAAGTATTACACTAACTTACCAACATATTTAAACTACAATGTGGCATGATTAGAAGAGATTTTATGAAGGAAATTTAGGATTTGGCTTGGCCTCTGCGAAAGTAGAAACACTTCAGTTCTGGCCGGGAACTGGCGCAGCTGAGCCATTTGTATACTAGAGCGCAGCGCTGCTGCGCCGGTCTCTAATATTGGTTTTCTGATTTTTGCTGCAATCTATTAAGCCATATCATGTCCAAATAGATTTAAACAAGCTTGATGACTGGCTTAACATGTGTAGTGATATACCTAGACCTAGTGTGAACATGTTTTACTATGTTTGCATGCACGATTAATGAAACGACCTATAGTCTTAAAAAGATGAACTTAGAGTTTCAAAAGGGACTTTGACATGTTATATCCATATTGATATTCTGACTTGGTAAGCATGAGTATATGGTTTAAGAATGCATGAAAAGCCTATTAACTTGAGTATACATGTTTCATAATGTAATATGAGCATGTTAAACCTCACTAGTGGACATTTCTAACAAAAATGTAAATTTTGAAGGTGAACCTTGGCATGTAGATATCATATATGCATTCTAATTTTGCGAGCATGTTTATATTGCATAGAAATGCATGACGGACATGTTAACATATGTATATATATGGCATGAACATGTTAGACCTATTAGTGAACGATACTAACGGAAGTATAAGTGTTGAACGTGAACCTTGACATGTTATATTGAGATTTAGATTCTAATATTTATGGACATGTTTGATAGTGCTCTTAACCTCATTAATGTATCATACATGTATACATACCATGCTAGATGACATAAAATCAAGTTAAGCACAAATAAAGCATGTTTCCCCACTAATAACGATGCTAGTTATATGTATGTGATGTGAATACTCATAAGCATGCCTAAAACGAGTTATATTAATACCTTATGTGTTTAAAACATGAGCATGTTAGACTTTGTGAGTTCGTGACCTTGAATGGCCTTAAGTTATTAAAAGTATTAACTTAGAAACTATATCATGCATGATTGAACTTGGAAGGGTTGTACAAGCGTGGAAGGACCTTTAAAATGTTTAGATGCTTTGTTGTATATGCTTGCGTGATGGACAAAAACCTTAAAGCAGCAGCCTAGCCTTGGCTTGGCCAGGGGGTAGCGCAACTGCGCCGGCCCTAGGCTTAGCCATGGCACAGATGCGCTAGTCTGGAATCTGAGATGGATAGTTTTGCTTAATCTGATTTTGATAGACAACCTATTATGATGCCTAAACTGTTAAAACTTGGACAGCTCTCTACTGATATATGTTTACAAGTAATGGTAGTGAAAGCATGGTGATATTTAACTTATAAAGGAACTTTAGGGATCTTAAAGGCATAACCAACGTAGTGTTATAAAGTTCTATAATGACATACGTGATACAACTATGTTACATGATTTCATAACTTCTTACATACTGATTTCATGATACATGTGTATAGGTAGGTAATGACATACATATAAGGGTATATAATTAAGCTAGAACCATATGTGTACACTTATCAAACTTGTGTATCGAACGTGTTTAACTAATGAACATCCTATACACATTATATACTATAAATAGGATTCGAAAGTGTTGACTAGCTTTACGTGAGTAAACTACGCATAAGGCAAGTATCCTAAACCCTTGCGTTACTTTATTCAACGGATATTGTAAGAAAGTACCTGAACTCTATTCTTATTGAATTCGTATTAAGTTTATTGTTGTGCAAGTGACTTATTGCGTCATAGTTATGATAAAGCCAATTATATTCTTCGAACTTTAATGTCAAATATTGAACTTATAAAGAGTGGTCTATGCTATTTGATTCGGCTAAACTCATATCATGATTAGAAAGCTAACCAAACCAATTGATTGGTGCGGAGTCTTATATTGACTGAGATGAACAACCTTCTTTGAAGGGAACTGTATATTATCGGGAGACCGACGTGCACACTTGAGTATGATTAAATGTTATGCATAATATAGGGTACTTTAGGCTGATCACCTGTTGTACTTTCTTTTGTTGGATTATCAGTATATTACTATTAATTCTAGTAAGAGTTCATAGTCCTTAGTGACTGCTCAGTATTCAATTATCTTGAAATCGTGAATTGATTTAACATTGAATCTTATTGATATTCTGCTGTCCTTAGCGACTGTTATTGAAAACTGTTGATACTTCTTGCTATCCTTGAACTATCATACCTTGTTATACCCTTTTGGATTCGAGAACTATAATACTCACCCTTGTTGTTATATTAATTGCTGAGTAAACTTGTTGTTCATTCTTGCTTTTCCCTAAAAATATTTCAGTTAAGGCAAAGCAGGGTTAACCTTTGGGCGCTGACAAGGGCAAGGGAAAGGCTACAGAGTAGCTTTTATTTATGTAGAACTTATGATTGTAATAAGAACTTATTCTATTATGTACTAGTTAAGGTTATGTATGCTTAAGTTATATCTAAGATATGTAATCAATGTTTTAGTTCCAAAACCTTAGAACGTGAATAAATTATATTAATTAAATGTAATATATTCGGTAGTAGTGATGTGTATTATTCTGTTGTGCGATGCGACATTTAGTCGTCATATTATTATCATGGTGTTAGATTATAGAATGTGACGAACCGAATTCGAGAGACCAGTGGCGGTCCGAATTTGGGGGCATCACAGGTTGGTATCAGAGCTGTAGTTTTAAACCTTAGGAGTGAGTGTCCTTAGACTATACCTTAGGAGAACTTAGGAAGTTAGAAGGAGATAAAACTCATGTAGAGTTTTCCTTAAGAGACTTAGTATGTTATGAAATGTAACTTCATTCTATACAATGAACTTATTTTTTATTTAACATTCTAATGGAGTTGCTGTTTGTTTGTCTTGTGTTTGTGATTGTAGGATGGCAGACATAGGGGTATCTAGTAGAGTGCCCGAGGAGGAGCCCAGAGATATACATGTACTATACGAGGCACCACTAGAGGTTGTGCCAGTGCAGGCAATTGCACCATCCTAGTCTGACGACGAGGATGAGATCGAGGTGGAGTTTGATCCTTAGGAAGACGATCCTGTTGAGGACGAGCCTATAAAGGAGGAGCCTATGGAGGACTGCTACGAGCCCAATCTAGAGGAGCATATGCTGGGAGAGTACGAGGAGCGTATTTTAGAGTTGGACTGCAGAGTCTAAGAGCTGGAGGCCGAGGCCCAGGAGAGAGAGTTCGGGTTCTAGAAGCTGAGGGATGAGGACCATCAGAGAAAGCTAGTGATGCAGGAGTTGGAGGTGGAGATTGCATACCGCAGGGAGGCAGGGATCCAGATGGGGACCTTGTTTCACAGGTCGGTGGCAAGAAACGTGGATCTGGCAGGAAAGCTGGAAGAGGTAGAATAGAGGGAACTGAGTGAGAAGACCGAGAAGGAAGCACTCCGTACTCAGCTAGAGTTAGAGGTTATGGATAGGATCCACTTCGAGGAGAAGTGGGAAGCGGCTAATGAGAGAGCTGACGACCTAGAGGATGAGGTCAGATGCAAGAAGAGGAAGATGAACAAGATGGGGTATATGTTCCGTTCAGCTTTTGAGAGGGTGATCGATGGTGTATACCACTACCCGGCGGAGCAGGGACAGACCCTACATTCCTTGAGCCGAGAGTTGATGGCGTACATAGCGCAGATCGGGTACAAGAGCGCTGTGGAGCGTGGAATGATGGGATGAGACCCTTAGTCAGTCTAGCCGTAATATTAGTGGTATTTACCTTATGTGATGTATATACTATGTTGTAATCCCAACTTTTTGTGTAAAGTGCCCCGAGTAAGCTTTGGTTAAAGGGGTAGTATGTTAGTGTTCCCCGTCTTTTGTGATATTAGGGGATATATGTGATAACATTTATAGAAATATGCTAGGGAAAATCATGTAATGAAACGATTTGGCATATGAATATAAATGAAGCTTATTTTAAAAATGTGTTATAAATTTTATTCTTTCGGTATTAAAGAAATACTTAAGTAATATAATTGAGTAATAATAAAATGAAAATTTGTGATGCAGATCATGGCACTAAGACGTAGATTGACTGTACCCGAGGAATAATTTAATAACGAGAGGGAACAAGTAGACCCGATCCAGAAGTTAGTAGACTTGTTAGGAGAAGCTCTAAGGGGAAGGAACAACGAACCCGTTCGCCCCAACCCTTAAGCAGTACCAGTCACAAGTTTCAAAGACTTTAGGAATGTAGGACCCCCAGAGTTTGAGGGTACTACTGACCCGATAATTGCGCAAACCTGGATAAAAGAGATGGAGAAGGCTTTCACTATAGCTCGTGTGGGCGAAGACCAGAAGACGGTATTTGCTACGTACATAATGAGAGGATAAGCGAATTACTAGTGGGAGGCGAATCAGTAGAGAGCTGGAGAAGGAACGATAACATGGGTTAGGTTTAAGACGCTGTTCTTTGAGAATTATTTCCCAAAGAGCGTGAAGAACCGAATGGAGGTGAAGTTCTTAGAGTTAAAACAAGGTGATATAACGGTGGCGCAATACGCAACTAATGTGACGCCCCCAGAATAGGTCCAGTCAACCCAACCTATTCTGAGTCGCCAAATACATGGTACAGAATTCAAATACAAACTTTTATATCACACGGTCGTGCAAAATACGACCACACAACTGTGAGTGTCAATACAAATATTTAGAAAATATTAACATTCAAACTAAGTCCTCATTACAATTATTATCACACTATTTATTAGAAATAGTGAGGACTACTACTGCTCTAACTCGGACCATCACTCTGTATCTATATCCGACAGTTATTCCGCTGTGGGGCCCACAAATAGCTATGCCGTCGTACAAATATTCTCCGACAACAAGAATATTCCACGACCAAACGAATATTCCCCAACAACAATGAATATTTTATAACCACTTGCTTATTTTGAAATATTTGCATATTTTACTCATAACTTTTCACATTTATCAAATCAACACCTTACTATTTCAAAATAATATATAAAGAAAATTAAATCTTTCTTTATAAAATTCGGGGTCTTACATCCTCTCCTCTTTATAAAATTTCATCCTCGAAATTGACGTACGTACCTGGGGTGTCGAAAAGGTGAGGATACCTCGCTTTCATTTCCGATTCTAACTCCCAGGTCATTTCCTCAATAGTATGGTTTCTCCACAAAACTTTAACTTGAGGTATAATTTTTAAGCGTAGGACATGCTCCTTCCTATCCAAAATCTTGACAGGTACCTCCTCATACGTTAAATTTTCAGCTATCTCTTCCGGTTCTAACTCAATAATGTGGTTTGGATCTTTCATATATTTACGCAACACGAAAATGTGAAAAACATTATGAACACGAGACATACTTGGAGGTAAAGCGAGTCTATAGGCCACATTTTCTACTCGGTCAAGGATCTCAAATGGACCAATGAATCGTGGGTTGAGCTTTCCTTTCTCCCGAATCTCGTAACTCCTTTCCACGGAGCAACACGTAACAATACATGATCCCCAACATTAAATTCCACGTCCTTTCGATGAAGATCCGCATAACTCTTTTGTCGAACTTGTGCGATTTGTATCTGTTGCCGGATTATTTAAATCTTTTCCGTAGTCATACGTACTAACTCCGGTCCCACAATGTTGTTTCACCCACCTCGTCCTAGCATTCTGGAGAATGACACTTTCTCCCATACAACGCTTTGAATGGAGCTACGCCTATACTTGCTTGATAACTGTTATTGTAGGAGAATTCCACCAATAGTAAGTACTTATCCCAACTCCCTTTGAAATCTAGAACACAAAATCTCAATAGATCTTCAAGAGTTTGAATAGTCCTTTCTAATTGTCCGTCTGTTTGAGGATGATAAGCCAAACTGAATCGTAAATCTGTGCCCATAGTTTTCTGCAAACTGATCCAAAATCGTGAAGTAAATCTGGGGTCACAATCCGAAACTATGGATACTGGCATACCATGCAATCTCACTATCTCATTCACGTACATACGAGCAAGACGTTCAAGGGAATAAGTCTCTCGTATAGGCAAGAAATGAGCAGACTTGGTTAATCTATCGACAATAACCCAAATCGCATCTATGCCTTGAGAAACCTTGGGAAGACCCGTAACGAAATCCATCATAATGTGTTCCCACTTCTATTTTGGAATCTCCAGTGGTTGCAATGGACCCTTCGGCACTTGATGCTCCGCCTTTACACGTTGACAAGTTAAACATCTCGAAATAAACTCCGCGATCTCTCTTTTCGTATTGCTCCACCAAAATGTATGTCAAAGATCATGATACATTTTGGTACTCCCAGGATGGATTGCAAACGGTGTGTTGTGTGCCTCCATCATGATTCTATGCTTCAAGTCGAAATCGTTAGGAACACAAAGTCTGGAGTTGATTTGAAGTATTCCCTCTTCATCGATTCTTGCTTCTGGAATGGCACTTTCTTGCACTTTCTTCTTCATCTTCATCAGCTCCGGATCCGTAGCTTGAGCAGCTTTAACTTTATCAATCAAAGCTGGTTCCATGCATATACTTGACATCATCGCACTCGTTCCCACATATGATCTTCTACTCAACGCGTCAGTTACCACGTTCACTTTTCCAGGATGGTATTAGATGGTATGATCGTAATCTTTCAACAGCTCAAGCCAACGTCGTTGTCGCATGTTGAGTTCCTTTTGAGTGAAAAAATATTTAAGGCTCTTATGATCCGTATAAATCTCCACTTTCTCCCCATATAGGTAGTGTCTCCAGATCTTCAACGCGAAAATGACTGCTGCCAACTCTAGATCATGAGTAGGATAATTCCTCTCATATTCTTTGAGTTATCGCGAGGCATAGGCTATGACTTTCCCATGTTGCATGAGAACACATCCTAACTCTTTGCCCGAAGCATCGTTGTAGATAACAAATGCATCCGAACCAGATGGTATTGTCAGAACAGGTACCGAAATAAGTCTTCTCTTGAGCTCTTGGAAGCTCTTCTCGCATTCCTCGCTCCAAACGAATTTTGTATCTTTTCGAGTCAACTGAGTTAATGGAGTAGCGATTCGAGAAAATCCCTCTACGAACCTCCGATAATAACCAGCTAAGCCCAGAAAGCTTCGTACTTCGGTCACCGACTTAGGTTGCTCCCAGCTTTGTATTGCTTCAATCTTTGCCGGGTTAACAGATACTCCACGTTTCGATACCACGTGCCCAAGGAATGCTACTTCCTCAAGCCAAAACTCGCATTTCTTTAGTTTGGCATATAGCTTGTTCTCATGAAGCTTTTGAAGTACGAACTTCAAGTGGTGCTCATGATCTTCACGGCTTTTAGAATAGATGAGGATGTCATCAATAAAGACAACAACGAATTGATCCAAATACTCCTTGAATACACGGTTCATCATATCTATGAAAGCAGCAGGAGCATTAGTAAATCCAAAAGACATGACTAGGAATTCATAATGCCCGTATCGAGTTCTGAAGGCAGTCTTCGGAATATCCTTAGTTTTAATCTTTAGCTGATGATATCCAGAACGAAGATCGATCTTTGAAAAGAATTGTACTCCTTGCAACTGATTGAACAGGTCATCAATACGAGGTAGCGGATACCTATTCTTGATGGTGACATGGTTCAACTCCCGATAGTCAATACAAAGTCGCATACTTCCGTCTTTCTTCTTTACGAATAAAATAGGAGCACCCCAAGGAGACGTACTAGGACGAATAAAACCGATGTCTAACAATTCCTTTAATTGGACCTTTAACTCCTGAAGTTCAATAGGAGCCATTCGATATGGGGTTTTAAAAATGAGTTTTGTACCGGGTTCAAGGTCAATAAAGAATTCAACTTCACGTTCTGGGGGTAAACCGGGAAGTTCCTCAAGAAATACATCAGGAAACTCATTAACAATGGAAATATTATTCAGATCTGACGTATTTTGGTTTAGATCAGTGACATGAGCTAAGAAAGCTTGACATTCGTTTTTCAATAACCGAATAGCTTTGTGACTTAAAATGATATTGACTGATATTAGTGGTTTGGTAGTTTGGATTCTCACAATAGGTTGATTAGGAATATGAAAACTAACAACCTTACGAAAATAATCAATTTTGGTAAGTTAAGTGGTTAACTAGTCTATTCCTAAACTCACATCAAATGCAAGTATTTTCAAAGATATAAGATCAACAGGCAAGGTAAGGGTACCAATATGAATCAAGCAAGATTTATAAACTGTGGATGTAACAAAGGTTTCTCCCAACGGAGTTTCAACAGATAAGTCAAAGTCTAATTTATCAGAAGTCAAGTTCAAACGTTGAGCAGAAGCAGGTGAAATAAAAGAATGGGTAGCACCGGTGTCTAACAAGGTGTAAACTTCGCAAGAATTTATGATTAGCTTACCCGTAATCACCTCGTGTGGATTCCTCACGTTTTGGGCTGTCACGACAAACGCTCTTCCAGGAATCACCGAATTTGACTTGTCCGAAACCGCCTTGGGAATCACCACCCCCGCTGGACTTGGTTTCTCAACTGGACAATCTCGAATCTATATGTCCTTCTTTTCACAGTTATAACATGATTGTGGGCAGTTTGGGCTGATGTGTCCCTTTCTCCCACATTTATAGCATACGACCGGTGGTCATTCTCCTCCCCTAGAAACAGTTGATGCTGGTGCTGATGTCGACGTCTTCACGTTCTTATTATTGTACCCTCTCTTCTTGAAATCTCCTCCCGATTCGCTTTTTCTACTATCATGGCCACGATTACCACCGGAGTGGTTACCGCTTCTGTCATACTTTCCTCCCCGCTGGTTGTCATTGCTCCGATGACTGCTGCCACTGGTACGACCTTGGTTGTTGTCCCTTGGTTGAATATAATCACTATCTCGTTCTAACAACTGGGCCCTGTTCACTACATCCGAATATAGAGAAAATTTGTGAGAAATGAGGTATTGACGTATTTCGGGTTTCAAACCTCTCAGAAACATCCGCGTCATACGTTCCTCATTCTCCACCAAATGAGGTGCAAACCTGGACAACTCCGCGAACTTAGCCTCGTACTTGGACACCGTCATGTTGTTTTGTTCTAGTCTGATAAACTCTACTTCCTTCATATGACGAATACTTTCAGGAAAGTACTTGTCATTGAACAGTTTCTGGAACGCTTCTCAAGACATCTTGAGTGCGGCAGTCTAGGTACGCTTCACGGATTCCCACCAGTAATCTACCTCTCCACGGAACATAAACGTGGCGAATGGAACCTTCTGTTCCTCCCTGTATCCCAAGACATCAAATATCTTGGTAATTTTCTTAACCCACGTCTCCGCCTTGATCGGATCCGGCTTCCCCAAAAACTCTGGTGGTCCCAATTCTTTGAACTGCTTGGCAGTGACAATTCGCGTGTTGTTATTATCTCCACCGATATTTTGCACACGAGTTTCCCTCGTCTGGTTTTGTATGAACTGCAAAAAACATCTAAACATCTCATCGTTTATCGTCTGATCAGCGTTGTTTTCAGGATGAACATTGCCTTCTTGTTGCACGTTCTCCAGGTTGGTGATTAAAGGTGTCTCCACGGTCTCATTCACTTCGTTGTTAACATTCTCAGTTGCCATCTCAATTACTGCCATAAAACAAGGGTTAATTAAACAAATTAACATATCGCATAATAACCCTATGCTCCGACTGACCAATTAAATACCACATAAGCTTAGGTAGGGCACACTAGCGAAGGATTTACTCGTCTCTCCCCTCCTAGTTCTATTCCCAGATCTCCGCCAGAGATCATATCCCTAAGCTCTGATACCAACTGTGACGCCCCCAGAATAGGTCCAGTCAACCAAACCTATTCTGAGTCACCAAATACATGGTACAGAATTTAAATACAAACTTTTATATCACACGGTCGTGCAAAATACAACCACACAACTGTGAGTGTCAATACAAATATGTAGAAAATATTAACATTCAAACTAAGTCCTCATTACAATTATTATCACACTATTTATTAGAAATAGTGAGGACTACTACTGCTCTAACTCGGACCATCACTCTGTCCCCCGACTAGTTCTTGCGACATTCTCATTTTCTGAAGAGGACAATAGATGAAAAGGGTGAGCTCAACTAGCCCAGTAAAGAATATTATGACTAAGATAATAGAAAATAAATTATCGTTAGTCTTCAACAATTCAGATAAAATATTATTGACAACAAGTTTTAGATCAATATTCGAAGCGGAAATAACAATTCATTAGAAGAGTTAAGTAGAGAATGAAGTCTACTATCTTCTATGATTTAAAAGTCCATCATCAATATTTTATCCATGTAACATCAATCAATATACATCTCAAATCAAATATTCATCTTTGCACTACGGGCCAAAGATATTCATTTGTATCACCAGTGGTCATGTTCATCTCAACACCTGTCCATCTTTGCACGACGGCCAAAGATATTCATCAGATAATCATTCATCTTTGCTCTACAGGCCAAAGATATTCAGTTATATCACCTTTTAGTACTGAGGATGATGAAAAATAATATAAATAACGAATCCAGTGAGATAAAGGACAAAGATTAAGGATTCGTATTTTAGTTTATCCAATTCAAAAATACTTTGTCATAATCAATTGTGGAGCAAAATTCAAGAATAAAGCTCAAAACTTAAATCCAATCAAAGATAGGAACCTTAACAAGCAACTTGGACAAATAGAAGAAAATTTAATTTTTTTTCGTGAATAGTGTCATATACGTGAATAGTAACCCCGACGAAAAAAGTAAAAATTTTATAATAAAATCCATGCCAATATTTTGGTATAATGATATTGAAAAGAATAACATCATTTACGAAAGAAAATAGCATCCCTTACCTCAAAAGAATAGTACTTCTGACTGGAATATCGGTTATAAGGCTGAAGAAAACTTGCACTGAATAGCAGCACTCAAAGTATCTAAATACTCACAAAAATACGCTCGATATTATAGAGAGAGAAAACTTCTGAATCTGGTGTGATTTTCAATTCTAACCTAAGCACCCTATTTATAGGAAAATGCCAAGACACCAATATTGACTTTTGCGGCCGGCGATTTCTTCACATACGCACACCACAATTGAAATTTGAAATTCAGCATTTACAAGCCATAAAAAATAAAAGTGGGGCCCACCCATATAAAAAAATATTTATTTTTCGAAACTTCAATAATTCATAATAAATAGCCCTTTGTCAGAAAAATATAAATTCTATGTTCTTTTCATAGGAAATTTAATTCTCTACCACTTTGTAGAAGGAAGTTTTTTCAAATTCCAAACATAAATTATCCGAAATCCATAAACGGATGATTTTCCACAACAAAATACTGATAAAAACACTTTAGCACTAATTCCTTCTTTTATATCCACAAAATAAATATTTCTTTATCATATAAATCAATAAATAATTATTCACAAATAATATCACAAAACTACAATATTGACAACCAGGTCGTTCCTAGGAAAGAGGGGGCCTTCCGATAAGAATTTCTCCTTAATGGCACGCAATTAAATAACTCATCCTAGACAGAACTTCCTTAGACATTGTCAATAATGCTATCTAATAATATTATTCAAATAATATGAATTATTGAGTTGATACTGTGAAATACTGTGCAGTGAAAATTATTGAATCAATAATACAAAATATCAACGGTAGCAATTATTGAATCAATCATATAAAATAGCAACGTAGCAATTATTGATATAAAATATCAACGTAGCAATTATTGAATCAATAAAATATCATGCAATTATTGAATCAATAATATAAAATATTGAACAGTAATTACTGTAACAATAATTGAGTAAGTGTCTTCTTACGTAAGAATCAATAATTCAAAATACTGTGCAGTACCGTGTGCTACTGTGCAACACCGCGTATTACTGTATTTTAACCATCGGGTATTTCAACAGTACTAGCGGTAACAACTACGCCGTTATTTTATAAAAAGGTTATTTCTGTCACTTTCTATATCCGACAGTTATTCCGTTGTGGGGCCCACAAATAGCTGCGCCGTCGTACGAATATTTTCCGACAACAAGAATATTCCACGACCAAACGAATATTCCCCGACAACAATGAATATTTTATAACCACTTGCTTATTTTGAAATATTTGCACATTTTACCCATAACTTTTCACATTTATCAAATCAACACCTTACTATTTCAAAATAATATATAAAGAAAATTAAATCTTTATTTATAAAATTCGGGGTCTTACAGCTAAGTTCAACGAACTAGCGCAGTTTGCAGAACACCAAGTAGGAGACGAAGAGAGAAAGGCGAGACATTTTGAACAAGGGCTAAAGCCTTGCTGTTTAACAAGGTATCAGTTCTTCAAATTGATTCCTTTACGACGTTGCTGGAGAAGGCAATCATTGCGGAAGGTGGCAGTGAGGCCTTAAGCCTGTACAACAAAGAGAAGAAAGGAAAGAACACGGGAGGAGAAAATCGTGGTGGAGGAAGCAGTAGTGGAGGAAGCAACTTGGGTAAACGGAAGTGGGAAAATAACAACAACAAAAATAACAACAACAATCAGTCAGGAAATTTTCGTGGAGGATTTAAGAAGAAGGCAGAGGGATGCCCAAACTGTGGAAAGAATCACCAAGGTGAGTGCTGGAAAGGGCGTGGCACTTGCTATAACTGCGGTCAGGAGGGGCACATTTCACCCAACTGTCCGAAATCGAAGAAGATCCAAGGATGTTTTGCATGTGGTTCGACGGAGCACCAGATTAAGGACTGCCCAAAGAAGGGAAATGGCGGAGGTAGCAGCCAACAAGGGTGAAACAAACTGATGATCAACGGGCTGGCACAATCCAATCACTCAACCGCTAGGACCTTTAACATGATCGTCCATGACGTAGTAGCTGCAAAGGATGTAGTGTCAGGTATAATCCCAATCAATGATATAAATGCTTATGTATTATTTAATTCGGGTGCCACCTGTTCTTTTGTATCTGAAGAATTTGCTAGTAAACTTAACACACCCCGAGAAAGATTTGAAAATCCCTTGAACATAAAAGTTGCGAATAAGGAAATAATCTCTGTAGAATACATTTATCGAAATTGTCGCGCAAACATTAGAGATCATGAACTGAGCGTAGACTTGATTCCAATTAGATTGGGAGAATTTGACGTAATATTGGGAATGGATTGGTTGTATAACCATGCTGCAATAATTGACTGTCAGAATAAATGTGTGAACCTTCACACTCCGAGTAAGTCTAAGGAAGTGTTTTATGGTAGCTCATTGCTTAAGCAATCGTGTTGCGTTACGATGATGCATGCCAAGAAATTATTAAGGAAAGGATGTGTAGGTTATTTAGCTTACATTATTGATACTCGGAAAAAGAGAGTAGAAATTAAGGATATATCCATAGCAAATGAATTTCAAGATGTATTTTCGGACAATCTGCCTGGTCTTCCGCCAGACAGAGAAATCGAATTCCTAATAGACTTAGCACCGGGAACTGCACCGATTTTGAAAGCTCTGTACCGTATGGCGCCAGTAAAAATAAAAGAATTGATGATACAACTGCAAGAGTTATTAGATAAAGGTTACGTGCGACCGAGTGTGTCTCCTTGGGGAGCACCAGTGTTATTTGTTAAGAAAAAGGACGGATCGATGAGGCTCTATATCGATTATCGAGAATTAAATAGAGTAACGATCAAGAACAGATATCCGTTACCGAGGATAGACGACCTATTTGATCAACTGAAGGGAGCGAAGTGTTTCTCGAAGATCGACTTACGGACAGGTTATCACCAACTGAAAGTACGGGAAGAAGACATACCAAAGACTGCGTTTCGAACCCGTTATGGACATTACAAGTTTTTGGTAAAGTCATTTGGATTGACTAATGCTCAGGCAGCATTTATAGACTTGATGAACCAAGTTTTCAAGCCCTACTTGGATAAGTTTGTGGTAGTTTTCATCGACGACATTTTGATTTACTCAAAGACAGAGGAAGAGCACACTGAACATTTGAAGATTGTCTTGGAGGCGTTAAAGAAGGAGAAGATGTATGCAAAATTTTCTAAGTGTGAATTTTGGATGGAAACATTCAATTCTTAGGTCACGTGGTGGATAAGAATGGAATCTCAGTAGACCCTGCAAAGGTCGAAGCAGTGAGTAATTGGGAGCAGCCGAGAACACCAACGGAGGTAAGAAGTTTCTTAGGGTTAGCTGGGTACTATCGAAGATTCATCCAGGATTTTTCTAAGATAGCAACTCCGTTGACAAATCTGACGAGGAAGACAGTGAAATTTGTATGGACCGACAAATGCAAAGAGAGTTTTCAAGAACAGAAGAGGAGATTAAGCTAAACGCCTGTGTTATCACTACCAGATGATGCGGGAAATTTTGTGGTGTATAGTGACGCATCGCACAAGGGACTTGGCTGTGTGCTTATGCAGCACGACAAGGTCATTGCGTATGCATCACAATAATTAAAGGATTACGAAAAATGATACCCTACTCACGACTTGGAGTTAGCGGTAGTAGTTTTTGCATTGAAGATTTGGAGGCATTATTTGTACGGAGAGAAATGTGAGATATACACGGACCACAAAAGTCTGAAATATATCTTCACACAGAAGGAGTTGAATATGCGTCAGAGAAGGTGGTTAGAATTAATCAAGGATTATGACTGTGATATTCTTTATCACCCGGGTAAGGCAAATGTAGTTGCCGATGCTCTGAGCAGAAAAGGAAGGGAGAAATTGTTTCATTTGACGACTCAAGATGAATTGATAAGAGAGATGGAGAAATTAGAAATAGAGGTAAAGGGACCGGAGAGGTCTGAAGAAAAGATATTTGTAATGGAAGCTCGTCAGATATTGTTGGACAGAGTGAAGGAATCACAAGAGAATGATGAAGAATGCGAGAAAATCAGAAGGAGGATTGCAAAGAATGAAGAGGAAAGATTCCGAATGGATAAAGACGGTATCTTGAGATTTGAAGGGAGAGTGTGGGTATCAGCGGTAACCGAGCTAAGAGAAGGGATTTTGCACGAGGCACACAATACGACATATTCCGTTCACCCGGGAGGCACAAAGATGTACCGAGATTTGCGGTAACATTTTTGGTGGCCCAATCTGAAACGGGAAGTCGCAGAGTGCGTTAGTAGATGTCTGACTTGCCAATGCGTTAAAGTAGAACACCAGCGGCCGAGTGGTTTACTACAACCGTTGGAAATACTGAAGTGAAAATGGGAGCACATTACGATGGAATTCATGGTGGGACTTCCAGTCACGCAAAAAGGTTATGATGCCATTTGGGTTATCGTGGATCGACTAACAAAGACCGCACATTTTCTACCGATCAAGATCCGCTATAGGTTGAATTAGTTAGCAAGCCTATACGTAAAGGAGATTGTTTCACGACATAGAGTGCCGATGTCAATTGTCTCTGATCGAGATCTGCGCTTCACGTCAAATTTTTGAGAAAGCTTGCAAGAGAGAATGGGAACACAATTGAGGTTAAGTACCGTTTATCATCCTCAGATAGACGGACAGAGTGAGCGAACAATGCAAACGCTGGAGGACATGCTTAGGACTTGCGTGATGGATTTTAAGGGAAATTGGGACGACCACCTACCCTTAGTAGAATTTGCGTATAACAATAGTTACCATGCAAGTATTGGCATGCCACCGTACTAAGCTCTTTACAGAAGAAAGTGCAGAACGCCATTATGTTGGGACGAAGTCGGAGAACGACGAATACTCGGACCAGAGTTAGTTCAACAAACTGCAAACGTGGTGACAATGATAAGAGCCAGATTAGTAGCAGCTCAAGATCGCCAGAAAAAGTATGCAAATTTGCATCGGCAGGACCGGGACTTTAAAGTCGGCAGTTTCGTATTCTTGAAGGTATCTCCATAGAAAGGAAAAATTCGATTCAGCAAGAAAGAAAAATTGAGTCCAAGATTCATAGGACCGTTCGAGATACTGAAGCGAGTGGGCGAAGTGGCATACAAAGTTGCATTACCACCCGAGTTGGAGCACATCCACAACGTGTTCCGCATCTCCGTGTTGCGACCGTACAAGGCGGACTATAAGCACGTGATTTCTTACGAGCCCATTCAAGTGGAGAAGAACCTAGCGTATGAAGAAATTCCTGTCCAAATATTAGATAGGAAAGAGCAAACCTTAAGAAATAAAGTTATTTCATCTGTAAAAGTACTTTGGCGTAACCACGATATCGAGGAGGCTACGTGGGAGTTAGAAGATAGGATAATGAGGGATAATTCCCATCTATTTGTGTAATCTTGTAGCAATTCCGAGGACGAAATTTTTATAGGCAGGGAGGATGTAACACCCGAGAATTTTTGAATATTATTAAATGAATATATTAATGGAAGTGAATATTTATTTGAATATAAATATGTGAGTGTTATGAGATGAGTTAACTCAATTATATTTAACTGAATTTATGTAATTGAGGAAAAATGTGGAGTTTATTATAAGCTCGTTGAATGCCTTGTGTGGCACGAGAATAGATTCAATGATGAATTAACTAATTCATGGGCGAAGGAATTATTAAGTGAACAATTAATCTATACTAATTGTTAAATTGTTATTATGGGAAATATAATAATAGTATGATGATTCATTGCAAGTGATAGTATAATAATAAGTAAATTATTTATAAATATAATAAGATTTGTATTTATTAAACTATTGAGGAATGTGATAAATTATCGTATAATAATAATTAATAAAGGATGGATTAATTAATATTATTTTTAATTAATCGATAAGATGAGTAATTAATTATTATTAACTTATTTGTGAATAATAAAACAAACAAGTAAGTTATTAATATAATAAGATTATATTAATTGCATGTGCAATATTATGAGATATTGGACATATAATATATCGAAGCTACAACTATATTATATAGTGCAATGTGACGCATTAATGTAACTATATAATATATAAACGATATAGTAAGATGTATTGAGTTATGGAAGTTACATAATAATAACAATTATGTGACAACATGTGTGGGTAACTACACTGAAAATGAACCTTATTGATACTATAATGAATTGCGTAAACAATTGTGACTTAATAATGATTTCAAGAATTTAATAATATAGTAATGTGATAATACCCAATTGAATTATATTCGGTGTTGACAAAATGTACATGGATTATATATGTGCAAGTTGAAGTATTTATATTGTAATGTTTCTCATTCATGAAATTACCTTGTGACACTAAATTAATACCTAAGTTTATATAATATATGGTAGGCTTATTTGATTAAACATTGCATTGTACCACACTTGCTAGAATGCTGAGATATATAGACTTGTCCCATATTGATAGTCACTATCTCTTCTCACGTGAAATACTCCAATGCTAGCCTACTCCCTATGTCCTTAAACTCAGCAAAATCATAGCAATGATGAACAAGGAAGTGGTTTTCATGATTGCCTTCACTAACTAATTACCAACTCTTCCTTAACCAACATACAAATCTTCAGTTCATTGGTTTGAAGGGAGAATGCATTGTCTGGGTAATATTCTTTCTATAAGTATAGCCCCTCCTCTTCATAAATTCAATTGCCGAGATTTTGCTTCAGTGTTGAATTGAGAGTGTATTGTGAGTTTGTTAGCAAGATAGTTATAGAGAGAGATACTTCAATTTCAGCAAGCTCAATTAGCTAACAGAGGTATAATCACATTCTATTATTCTGCATTTTTGTTTCTCTGTAAAATTTTAAGATTCTTGATTATGCCAAATTAGATTGTAAATGGGTTGTAGATTGCTAATAAGTATTATACTAACTTACCAACATATTTAAACTACAATGTGGCATGATTAGAAGAGATTTTATAAAGGAAATTTAGGATTTGGCTTAGCCTCTGGCAAAGCTGAAACACTTCAGTTCTGGCCGGGAACTGGCGCAGCTGAGCCAGTTGTATACTAAGGCGCAGCGCAGCTGCGCCGGTCTCTAATATTGGTTTTCTGATTTTTGCTGCAATCTATTAAGCCATATCATGTCCAAATAGATTTAAACAAGCTTGATGACTGGTTTAACATGTGTAGTGATATATCTAGACCTAGTGTGAACATGTTTTACTATGTTTTCATGCACGATTAATGAAACGACCTATAGTCTTAAAAAGATGAACTTAGAGTTTCAAAAAGGACTTTGACATGTTATATCCATATTGATATTCTGACTTGGTAAGCATGAGTATATGGTTTAAGAATGCATGAAAAGCCTGTTAACTTGAGTATACATGTTTCATAATGTAACATGAGCATGTTAAACCTCACTATTGGACATTTCTAACAAAAATGTAAATTTTGAAGATGAACCTTGGCATATAGGTATCATATATGCATTCTGATTTTGCAAGCATGTTTATATGGCCTAGAAATGCATGACGGACATATTAACATATGTATATATATAGCATGAACATGTTAGACCTTATTAGTGAACGATACTAATGGAAGTATAAGTGTTGAACATGAACCTTGACATGTTATATTGAGATTTAGATTCTAATATTTATGGACATGTTTGATAGTGCTCTTAACCTCACTAATGTATCATGCATGTATACATACCATGCTAGATGCCATGAAATCAAGTTAAGCACAAATGAAGCATGTTTCCCCACTAATAACGATGCTAGTTACATGTATGTGATGTGAATACTCATGAGCATGCCTAAAACGAGTTATATAAATACCTTATATGTTTAAAAGGCGAGCATGTTAGACTTTGTGAGTTTGTGACCTTGAATGGCCTTAAGTTATTAAAAGTATTAACTTAGAAACTATATCATGCATGATTGAACTTGGAAGGGTTGTACAAGCGTGGAAGGACCTTTCAAATGCTTATATACTATGTTGTATTGTATGCTTGCGTGACGGACAAAAACCTTAAACCAGCAGCCCAGCCTTGGCTTGGCTAGGGGGCAGCGCATCTGCGCAGGCCCTAGGCTTAGCCACGGCGCAGCTGCGCCAGTCTGGAATCTGAGATGGACAGTTTTGCTTAATCTAATTTTGATAAACAACCTATTATGATGCCTAAACTATTAAAACTTGGACAGATCTCTACTGATATATGTTTACAAGTATTGATAGTAAAAGCATGGTAATATTTAACTTATAAAATGAACTTTAGGGATCGTAAAGGCATAACCAACGTAGTGTTATACATTGCTATAATGACATACATGATAGAACTATGTTACATGAATTCATAACTTCTTACGTACTGATTTCATGATACATTTGTATAGGTAAGTAATGACATACGTATAAGGCTATATAATTGAGCTAGAACCATATGTGTACCCTTATCGAACTTGTGTATCGAACGTGTTTAACTAATGAACATCCTATACACATTATATACTATAAATAGGATTCGAAAGTGTTGACTAGCTTTACGTGAGTAAACTACGCATAAGGCAGGTATCCTAAACCCTTGCATTACTTTATTCAACGGATATTGTAAGCAAGTACTTAAACTTTATTCTTATTGAATTTGTATTAAGTTTATTATTGTGCAAGTGAGTTATTCAAATTATGACTTATTGCTTCATAGTTATGATAAAGCCAATTATATTCTTCGAACTTTAATGTCAAGTATTGAACTTATAAAGAGTGGTCTATGCCATTTTATTCGGCTAGACTCATATCATGATTAGAAAGCTATCCAAACCAATTGATTGGTGCGGAGTCTTATATTGACTGAGATGAACAACCTTCTTTGAAGGGAACTGTATATTGTCGGGAGACCGATGTGCGCACTTGAGTATGATTAAATGTTATGCATAATATAGGGTACTTTAGGCTGATCACCTGTTGTACTTTCTTTTGTTGGATTATCAGTATATTACTATTAATTCTAGTAAGAGTTCATAGTCCTTAGTGACTGCTCAGTATTCAATTATCTTGAAATCGTGAATTGATTTAACATTGAATCTTATTGATATTCTGCTGTCCTTAGCGACTGTTATTGAAAACTGTTGATACTTCTTGCTATCCTTGAACTATCATGCCTTGCTATACCCTTTTGGATTCGAGAACTATAATACTCACCCTTGTTGTTATATTACTTGTTAAGCAAACTTGTTGCTCATTCTTGCTTTTCCCTAAAAACATTTCAGTTAAGGCAAAGTAGGGTAGACCTTCGGGCGCCGACAAGGGCAAGGGAAAGGCTACAGAGTAGCTTTTATTTATGTAGAACTTATGATTGTAATAAGAACTTATTCTATTACGTACTAATTAAGGTTATGTATGCTTAAGTTATGTCTAAGCTATGTAATCAATGTTTTAGTTACGAAACCTTCGGACTTAAATAAATTATATTAATTAAATATAATCTATTCGGTAGTAGTGATGTGTATTATTCCGCTGTGCGATGCGACATTTAGTCATCATATTATTATCATGGTGTTAGATTATAGAACGTGACGAACTAAATTCGAGAGAGCAGTGGCGGTCCGAATTTGGGGGCGTCACAAAACTCCTCTTAAATAGATATTGGTCAACCCTTCTCATCCTATTAGACATAGGGTTTCATTTAATTAATTAAACCCCTTTAATTAATTAGGCTTCCCAACATATTGTCACTAATTAATTTAAACCTCTTTAATTAATTTGTCTCCTAATCTTATTATGAATAAATGAGAGTACTAATATTAAATTATTTTCTAAACTTCTTTAGAAATTAAAATAATAATATTTGTAATAATATTAATAAAATTTCTCTTATTAATTTATATTTAATCTTTCCAAAATATTAAATAATAAATATTAAGCTATTTAATTTATTATATCACCATAGATTAAATTAATTATACTTAATGTATTATTATGATTATGTCATTACCTTCTTAAATAATTATTTTTTTTATGGTGTGACCCTTTAGGTTCTCCATATTAAATCGGTTATGCATAAATCAATTAGAACAATTCTAATCTTATTTAAATAAATAAATTAAACTAATAATCTATTTAAATAAATAATATTTATTCTACAATAGGGATAAGCCTCCCTGGCGATCAACGACTTTCCGGATAATATAGATTTCAACATTAATTATAAAAAAACTTGTGAGTAAATAGTTACCGTACAATTCAATCCTTCTACCATACAATGTCCCAATTAAATATAAGATATAGAATTACTGTCAAGTCTTATTTTATTTAATTATATATATTTCGATTAGAAAATACACAACTCCAAATAATGCAAATTAAAAACTCATTTCTAATTTTATTCTGTCTTGGCCAAGGACTACTGGGTTGTCATTTAATGAATCACATAGGACATATCTCTTCTTTTACTAGAAGTGCTAGATTCTTTATTGATCATTCATTATCTCCATATATAACTCCTTATACCCAATCATACCCTTTGATATACCCTGAGGGTCTTAAGGAATAAGTCAAAGTTTAATTCATTACACATAAGATACTATGATGAGCTTAAGTCCAATGATCAGTTGTATTACTATCACATTAGGAATTCCTATTGACAGACAAGTAAAACTTTATTAGGTATTCCATAGCGAGTCACGTTCCGTGAACTTATTCTCTAATAAGCAGCTACATAATTACTTTAGTGTTTGCACACAAATGATCATGAGATCAATCATCCTCATCCAATAAACAAGCAACATATGTATCAATCTATCCAGATTTACTAATCCCCTTTTTAGTAATCTAACGATTGGAAACTGTTTTAATTTTAAGCTTTCTAAGAATTTACATCTCTTTAGCATGATCATCATCATGATTCTAAAAGCATTGCTTAAAACTATAAGTGATTTACATATTATAAAAAACAGCATCATGTAGATAATTAAATGCCTTTAATAAATTAATACTTTTATTAATAAATAAATAAACTCTTCTCCAAAGTACATGTTTTATCATAATACATGATTGGCTTGTATGTATACTACTTTCACATATATAATTGGCTTGTATGAATACTACTTTCACACATTCCACCGCTATGTCTAGTCATAGTTGTACTACTAAAATAACAGACATAGATGACATTAAATTTTAGTTAATTTATTTTAATGATTGTTTTTAGTAGTAAAATATTTACAAAACACCAATTAGTTAAGAAGTAGTATGTCGTCAAACCCGTCAGAATCAAAATCATTTTCATCCTCTGATTCTGTCTCTTCTTCTTGCGTATCAATTTTTTCTTAGTATCATCTTCTACGACCATATACGGACTGACAACCACATCTTCCTCCACTTCGTCAACATCGAGTACGTCAACGACATCATCTACCACCACATTACCATCATATAGCAATACGTGGCAAGGGCGTAGTACACTTGAGTTGCTTGGTTGGCTAACACAAATATGTCATCAGACTGTAACTTCGACTTTATATCTACTATGACGATTCTATTACTATCAACTTTAACACCCTTTGCAGTATCAAACCAACGACACTTAAATGTAACGACCTTTTTACTCTCGGGATAATTGAGCACAACAACTTCCTCTAATCTTCCATAGTAATTGGACTCAAAATCTTGGTAATAACTTCCCAACACGATAATGCCAGAGTTGACTGATGTCAGTTCATTCAAGTCATCAACCTTTAATCTATACCCATTAACGATGCAGCCTAGAAATGAACTGATAAGTTTGTAAAGGCCTAAAATAACATCTCTAAAACGCTCAAAAAAGTTTTCTTCTTCGACCCTTCTCTTAAACCAATGTTGGAAATTTTTATTAGTGAATGCTTCCATTTGTCCTGTAGTCAACCCCGGGTTAGAAGCATGCGCTTTCGCTTCTAATGAACTGTGTACAATAATAATATATTATTTAATTATTGAGTAAGGTTAGATATTAAAGCTTCAACTTATAATAATACATACTTGATGTACGACGATACTTCAGGCATATTTAGAAGCACGTATGTTGATACAATCTTCAAATATTTATCGGTTAGGTAAGTCTTTGTCTCATGTCCAAATGGTTTAGCCGGATAAGTGAATACAGCTAACTCACCAGCACGAGATTGGGGGTCGACGACCTCATTCTGACTTTAACGGTTGTGCTTCGTTGAGACTACATCGTCAAAGTACAACGAGCAGAAGTTGACAAGCTCTTCCTCCGTATAGCGTTCAGCAATAGAACCCTCTACACGAGCTATGTTTTTAACTTTCTAATTTAATCGGCGTATATACCTGAAATATGAGAGTATCGGCTAAATTAATTATAAAGATGATGAATATTGCACAATGTAGGTGATATTACCTCTCAAAAGGATACATCCATCGATATTGCACCAGTCCTCCAAGCTTAAGTTCATATGGCAGATGAATAGGAAAATGCTACATCGAGTCAAAGAGCCCTGGTGGTAAGATCATTTCGAGCTTGCACATTGTCAACACTATATTTTTCTCCATCTACTTCACATCATTGTACCTTATAACAGTAGAGCAAATATCCCGAAAGAAATTTGAAAGTGCGATAAAGGCATCATTAATATTCCTCGGTAACACCTCACGAAATGCAATTGGCATCAACTTTTTCATGAATATATGACAGTCGTAACTTTTGAACCCAGTAATTTTCAACTGCTCAACCATAGTACAACGAGATATGTTAGAAGCATATCCATTTGGGAGCTTCAATGGACTAAGCCACTTGCAAATGTTTTCAACCTGTTTCTTGGAAAGACAAAATGGAGCTTTTGGTTTTGAGTTGTTAGGTCGGAGCCACAATTCCCGCCTGATGTTCATTTCTTCCAAGTCTTTACGTGCTTTATCATTATCTTTTGTTTTACCACTCGTATCTAGCATGGTGTAAAATAACTTTTTGAATACATTCTTTTCTGTATGCATGACATTTATATAATGACGAAGTGCTAGTGTGACCCAGTATGGCAACTGAAACCAAATGGGCGAGTGTGTCCAGTTACGAGTCTTCCCGTACTCTATTGCTCTCAACTTACCATTCTCCATCCCAGGCGGTGGAAATATCAGATCATCTAGCCAGCCCAATACATCGCTGCCCGACAAACGACCAACAACCCCTTTTTTCTCTGTCTTTCTGTTGAACTGTGTAGACATCTTTCTATAACTGTGCTTAACAGGCAAGAATCTTTGAGCAGTTCCAAAGAAACTAGTTTTTCGCCCATGACGTAGTTGTGTGCCTTGCACATCCCCCATATAGACTGGACATGACAACTTACCATGAGTCAACCAACCACTGATCATCCCTTGTACCGAAAAGTCAGTGATAGTCCACAACAAAGCTGCCTTCATCACAAAATTCTACCCAACAAATTTATCAAAAGTCTGAACACCTATTTCCCACAGCATCTTAAGTTCATCGACTAACGGTTTAATGTACACGTTGATGTCTTTTGTAGGACTCTTATCCCCCGGTATGAGTAAAGTCAAGAAAAGATACGGATCCTTCATGCACATTGACGGTGGAAGATTGTAAGCTACTATAATCACTGGCCAAACAGAGTATGGCTGACTAAAATTATTAGATGGACAAAATCCATCTGTACCCATGCCAAGCCTGACATTCCTAACTTCGTCTGCAAATTATGGAAAATTGGCATCAAAATTCTTCCATTCATCTCCATCTGCTAAGTGAGTCAGCTGACCAGGCACAACATCCCTTGTTCTATGCCAACATATATGCTCAGCAGTGTGCGCAGACATGAATAGCAGCTACAACCTCGGCGCAAGAGGAAAGTATCGTAAGATCTTATTTGGAACATGTTTCTCCTTCCCCCCACGTTTTGTGATCTTGTTCCAAGGCAAGTTGCAGATATCACACTACAGCTTATCTTTTTCCTCCCCATAGTAACATGCAATCCTACTCACAAGCATCGATCTTCTCATACCCGAGATTCAACCCCTTAACCATCTTCTTCACTTCATAGTAGGTAAGAACTCGCTGAAAATAGCAAGCCAATCATTGAATCATCTCTCACTGCAATCATGCTCATTCTTTAAGTGTAAAAGCTTCGTCACTTTAGAAAGCCTGGTGTGCTTGTCATTCCTAGGAAACAATGGGACCCCCCGATTCAGATAGCATCTTAAAAGACAACTGCTGAATCATTTGGCAGTTGCTGAGCACTGCTTGACGCATGCTCGTTTTCAGCCTAGTCAATATTGGTAGGGCCATACATATTGTAATACCCGAGAATTTTCATATATTATTAAATGAAAATGAATATTTATTTGAATATAAATGAATTGTGTTATGAGATGAGTTAACTCAATTATATTAAATTGAATAATTATAATAATTGAGAATATATGGAGTTTACGATAAACTCGTTGAATGCCTTGTGTGGCACCGGGATGAGAAACAATAATGGTTATATGAATTAACGAAGGAATTATTAAACAATTAATTCATATTAATTGTTGGTATGTTAAATTATTATTATTGCAAGTGATAGAATAATAATAAACCACTTGTCTATAAATATACTGAGATTTATATTTGTTAATGTGATAATTAATCCTATAATTATTAATTAAGTATTATTAATAATCGATGAGGAATGGATTAATATTATTGTTAATTAATCGATAAGATGAATAATTTATTTCTTTGACATTATAAATAATAAAACAAATAAGTAAGTTATTAATATAATAAGGTTATATTGATTGTTATGAGCAATTATGCAATAATTAAATATATAAAGTATATGGGATGTAACTATATAGTGTAGTGCAACATTTATGTGACTATACTATACATAGAAACCATATATTAAGATTGATTAAAATATATAAGTTACATGATTTATGCTTATGTGACAATATGTATGTAATTATACATTAAAATAGTGTATTATGAATATATTGTAATCAATTGTTGATTGTAGAATTTAATAATAAAGGAGATGAGGTAATGTGGTAATATCTGATAAAATTATACCGGTAAGATAAAATGTACATGGATGATATATATATACAAATTATATTTACTACATTAAAATGTTACCCATTCATTGAATTACATTGTGACATTACATTATAGCCTAAGTATGCATATATGCCTAAGTGTATATAAAATGTGTATGTATTAGGTTATTTTATTTTAGGGTCCTCTTAACATGTGCCCTTAGGGCACATGCTAACCACACAGTTCAAGAGAATATTCTCTTGAACTGTGCTCATATTCTCTTGATTTCTGCATTTGCACTAAGTTCAAGAGAATATGCACACAATTCAAGTGAATATTCTCTTGAACTGTGTGCTTAGCATGTGCCCTAAGGGCACATGTTAAGAAATTCCTTTATTTTACTGCATTGTTTCATGTTGCTGAGCCTTGCTTGTTCCTAAATGATAGACCCATTTTGCTCTTCACGTGCATAACAAAAGGCTAAGGCCTATTCCTTCTTCGTCTCCCCAAACTCAGCAACTAGCATTTCATAGCTCATGATTATGGAGGGAGTGGGATTCATGATGAATCCAACACCATCTACCAACTTCTTATTAGCCACCATGCAATTCAACATTCCTATTCGTTTAATTTGTTGTATATATGCATTGTCTGTATATTGGTTTCTCTATAAATACAACACATCTCCTTCAATTTGATTTGCTGAGAAATTTCTTAAGTGTTGAGTTGAGAGTTATATATATATTAGTGTAGTAGCATTGTGAGTTGAAAGTAGCAGCAAGTTCATATTCGCTTAACAGAGGTATAACATACCTCTCTTGTTCTTCATTTTCCATTTTTGCAATTCTGAAATTTCTTGGATTCTTGATTTTGGTTGTAAGGCATGTTAATTGGATTATAGAATGATTATTAGTTGTTATATAGACTTAGTAACATGTTAGTATGTAATGTAGCATATTTTAAATCAAATTCGTGTAAAGTTTCTGTGATTTGGGCTGGGATTCTGCCGTTGCTGGCTGCAGTCTGGGACGAACCAGATGCGGCGCAGCTGTGCCGGCATTATACTGCGTTGCGCCGGTCACTGGAGTCAGTTGAATTCTTGCTGCTTGTTTATGTTAAGTGCTAACTTATAGTACTACCTTAGAACAAGTTTGAGAACTTATGTAGCATGCCTATAGGAGTACATGGGGATAACACAAACATGTTTCACTATGTTTACATGTACGATTTAATGAAATGACTTATGTTCTTCAAAGTGAACTTAGAAGTTTTAAAAAGGGACTTTGAAATATAAGTGCCATGGTTATGTTCTGACTTTTGAGACATGTTTGTATGACCTAGAAACACATGAGAAGCATGCTAACTTGTGTATATAAGATTCGTGATGGAATGTGAACATGCGAACCTCACTAATGCACATTCCTAACGAGAGTGTGAGTCTTATAACCAAACTTCGACATGTTATTGATGTTCTGATTTTTGAGGCATGTTAGTATGATGTAGAGATGCATGAAAGAAGTATTAACTTATGTATATATGTTTCATAGTATAACATGAGCATGTCGAACCTCGTTAGTGAACATTTCTAGCAAAAATGTAAGTTTTGAAGGTGGACATGGACATGTTACATTAAGATTTCGATTATGATGTTTATGGACATATGTGATAGTACTCTTAGACTCATTCATGTATCATACATGTATATATATCATGATTAGGTGTCGTGATTCAAGTGAAGCATAAACGAAGCATGTTTTTAAACTAATAACTATGATAGTTACGTGTATGCAATGTGAATACTCATAAGCATGCCTAATATGAGTTATATGACTACCTTATATGTTTACAAGGTGAGCATGCTAGATTTTGTAATTTCATGACCTCGAATGACCGTAAGTTGTCGAAAGTGTTGACTTAGAACCTATATCATATAAATTGAACGTGAAAAGGTTGAACGAGCATGAAAATATCCTTTAATATGAATACATGCTATATGATATCATATGTTGACACTCGAATTCGATTTTAACGATTAACTTATGGAAATGTCATAACTTACTAAAATAAAATATATTTAGTATTGATTGTGGTCTTATGTGATGTTAATGATATGAGAATATGTTTGAACTCAAAAAGAGGAACGTTAAGGATAAAAGTTTATACCATATATGATACTATATATGGTATAAACTTTGTAGCTAGGTTAAAACTTAGCTTATGTGCCGATCGTATATCCGAAGATGAGATATGATGTTAAACAATATGACTAATGAATATCATATATATATACGTAATTATATAACGATAGGGATTCGAAAGTGTTGATTTGCTTTTCATGGATAAACTACGCATAAGGCAAGTATCCTATCTTTATGTTTACGTTATTCGAGGAACGTTGTAAGCAAGTTCCTAACTCTACTCTTTATTGAGCATTCATTTAGCTTGAGATATTATCATCGTACAAGTAAGCTTTTGAGATTGAAATCCAGATATTATAAATTATGTACTTCATGGATAAGATAAAAGTCGATTTATATTCTTCGAACTTTAAATCTTAAGATTAAACTTATAATTGTTGTGATCTATGCCATTTGATTCGGCTAGACTTATATTATTGAAAAGCGACCCAAACCAATTGGTTGGTGCGGGATCATGTGTTTGACTGAGATGAACAACCTTCTTTAAAGGGAAAATATAATTATCGGGAGACCGACGTGAGCACTTGAGTACGATTAAATGTTATGCATAATATAGGGTACTTTAGGCTGATCACCTGTTGTACTTGTTTTATTAGATTTTCAGTATATTACTGTTAAATTCTAGTAGAAGTTCATAGTCCTTAGCGACTACTCAGTATTCAGTTATCTTGAAACCTTGAATTGAATTAGTATTGAATCTCATTGATATCTTTCTGTCCTTAGCGACTGTTATTGAGAACTGTTGATATTTCTTGTTATCCTTGAAACTTTCACATCCTGTTATACTCTTTTGAGATTCGAGAACTATATTACTCACCCTTATTGTATATTACTTGCTGAGCAATTTGTGCTTATTCTTGCTTTCCCTAAAATATTTCAGTTAAGGCAGAGCAGGGCGAACCTTCGAGCGTCGATAAGGGCAAGGGCAAGGCTACCAACTAGCTTGTCTCTTTTATGTTTTAAATATTTTAATGTTGTATTAAGATGATGTAGTAAGACTAGATTTGACTATGTTTAAGCTTAAGTCAGATTATGTAATAAGTCGTTAATTGATATTATTATGTAATCTATTAAGTACTGTAGGTTGCGAGACTTGGGGAATAATTATAATAAATCATTGTAAATTATTCTAGATTAGATCTTCCGCTATGATTATGTGATGTTAGTTATTACCGTATTGCCATGAGAACGTGACAAACCGAATTCGAGTGACCAAGTGGCGGTCCAAATTTGGGGGCATCACACACATCAACCAACTTCTGCACGACATCATAGTTATCTGATTGCAAATCCCCTTGAACTGGTTGGTCTACAATACTGTCTTTCAGTTCTCTAAACTCAGCTGATTCCCCGTGATTAATCCATACCGAATACCCATCCACAAACCCACGTGACTATAAGTCAAATTTAACTTCATCAGCAGTCTTCCATATCATATTTTTACACTTGAGACACAGGCATCTCATCTTTCCGTTCGAATCATCAGCATGTTCAATTGCTTTGTTCATGAAATTAGACACCCCATCACGGTACGCATCAACTAATCCCATCCCATCAATCCGTATCCTACGGTACATCCCACTTGGTCGGCTGACATCCTTAATTGAAGAAAATACCCAATTAGAACAAGAGTAATCATGAATGTGGTCCATGCATGAATTTAGTTTACCTAGTATATATCTCCACTCTACATAGGTTAGGCTTCTATCCCGTTCTTGGAAACTTCTCCTCACTAGTGCCAATCTTGAGCACGCTTCTTCTATTTTAAGAAAATTTCAACAGCACCTCCCCGTGGTCTTCAAGTACACGAAATAGACCAAGAAAACTTAGTCCAAGTATGCACTCGGAGAACATGTAATGACACCAGCTAAAAAATACTCTAAAAGTTTTTAAAAACATGCCCTGTGAATTGACACCAACCTAAGTGAGAGACATAACATCCAGTAATAGTCCCAAACTAGGGACTATTTGACATTCACTTCTAATGAGTGAATGTCAAACGGGTTTATAAGCTCCTATTAGTACGACATGCACAAATATATATGCAGTTTATTGTAATTGTGGAAAACAAAGCCAATGCTACTTAGTTTATTTTTTCAATAATAAACTAAGTAAATGCTACGCAGTTTATGATACTTATTATTTGAATATATTATTATTTATTTTATTTTATTTTAAACTTCTTTATTTTATTTTATTTAATGTATTTTATTTTATATTATATAATTTAATTTAATTTTAAACTTTTTTACATTATTTTTTTTAATGTATTTAATTTTATTTTATTTTAAACTTCTTTATTTTATTTTATTTTATGCTATGTTATTTTAATTTAGGGTTAATTTATTTTATTAGCTTTGATTTTATTTTTTTCGAGATATTTATTTTATTTTGAATTATATTATATAATATAATTTTTTTTAATATTTTTTTATTAAATTTATTTTATTAATTTAAATTATATTCAATTAAATTTATTTTATTTTATTTTATTATCTAATTTTAAATTATTTAATAATTATTCTTAATTTAATTTAATTAATTAAATTAAATTTATTTATTTATTTATTAAATTAAATTAAATTTATTTATTTATTATATTATATTATATTAAATTTGTTTATTTATTAAATTTAATTTAATTTATTAAATTTATTTTATTTTTAAATTTATTTTATTTTATTTTGTGTTACAATATATTATATTATTTATTTTTTAAAATATTTTTATTTTATTTATTTATTAGATATAATTTAAGTTATTTCATGTACTTTTATTTCATTTAATTTAATTTAATTTTGTATTAGATATTAATTTTATTTTATTAAATTATTTTATATCAATTAATTGATTTTAGTTAGTAGTAAGAAACTAAGTAAATACTACTTAGTTTATTTTAATATTCAAAAACTAATTATATACATAAATAAATGTTGTTTTTAAAATTTTGCAAATGCATATTTCTAACAGAAATTTCATTAGGAATTTCGTCAAAAATAGCAAATATGACAATCAATATCAATTCCAAAGTAACAAATTCAACAATCAAGCTTGTTATCTCCAAGCGTTCAATTAAGCTAACATATATGAACATTCACTATATCAGACTCAAATTACTCTAACAGAACAAGAGGAACGAATTAAGCAGCTCAACCAAAATAATCTTTTGAAATTTTTTCAATTAACATGAACAAGCTTGAGCAATGAACATGATCAGTGTGTCATCAAATTAAACTCAAAACAAAACAATATTTGTTGATATTTTTCCCAATAGCCACTGTTCAAGTTTAAACAAAACTTATAAAAATACCAAATTAAACCTTCAGTATATAACAGTAGGTGCCTTTTTCTTTCCTAAGCAACATATCAATCAATAATTTAATTTCTTCTATTTAGGGCTAACAGCAATTTAGGAATTCTTAAACCTAACTACAAAAAAAATTAAACCCTAACCTGTAAATTAAAGGTACTTAACTATGGAGGAAGAAGAAGACCCAAGTCGCCGCCGGTAACACCACACCTAACCACAGTCGGATTCACCTCCACAAATGGACTATGGACCGAATTCGGGAGCTTACAGAAGGAAGAAATATGGAGGAGATGAGAAGGAGAAGAAATATGGAGGAGAGGAGAATGAGAAGAAATATGGAGGAGATGAGCCGCCGCTGATGCTAAGACAAATAAGAAAGGAAAAGAATGAAAAGAGAATAGGGCTGCTAGTGCGCCTGATTAAAAAAAAGGATTAAGCTCGACGAAATTCCGTCGAGTTTATTTCTGTCGCCTTTACCTATTTTTGACGAACCATTCTGTCGACTCAACACCTATTTCGTCGACTTTAATACTCGTGCTGGAGGGAAAACTGGGCGCCAAGGAGAGGGGCTTAATTCCGACGGATGTCCGTCGACTATAGTCTAACCTCGACAGAATATGAAGTCGTAATTATATTAAAGTCGACGGAATTCATTCCGTCGAAATTAATTATGTCGGAGATAACCCTTTTCTTGTAGTGAAAGGGCTTGCTAGTTAGAAAAAGGTGGTGGCAAAATATAACACTCCCAAACCATCACTACCTGTGTTGGCATAACCATTAGGGTTGTTTTGTTGTTCCCCTTACTCATATTATTTTTAGTCATGTGCTAGTTATGTGCATTTTAATGACGATATAATTTTCAATTTAACTATATATAATTGAATTCTTGACACTTGAAGTCTCTCTTGTCGCTTAGTACTACCCTTTGGGACCTTTTTATTTTTATAACATAATTATACCCTCATTATTTAGAGTGCACGTGATCAACACATTAGTTGAAATTGAAAAATATCAACTCAACAATAAAAAAATCACCAGTTGTGATGGTAGTACAACTATGTTGGCATTAACAATAGGGTTGCTTTATTTTTTCCCTTGACTTGTCATTGATCTCAAAGTGGACAAGAGATTTGGGACATAACAAAAGGGGCATGAAAGTAAGATAGATGCTAGGGCAAATTGAGAATGTGAGGAAAAGATCTATATCAGTCCAAAGTATATATAGAGGTGACAATGAGGTCAAATATATATTAATTTCATATTCCTTATTAATGTCAGTATTACTCCTACAAGGAATCAACCTGGATCATAATACTTGATTACTTTAGTAAGCTGATTTCAAGCACTTCAGAATGCAGATGCACTTGATTAGTGGAATCTTTTAGAATTAATTTCCAATAAAGAAGTAAGTACATTTAGTTTATTATAAATAATTTCTTCATGTGCATTGTTTGGATAAATGAAAGAGGGAAAGCTAATTATAGGCCACACAAGTGTCGCTGGAACAAGTCGGTTAGTATTCGCTAAATTAGTATATTTACTCTGATAGTATGTGTGACACCCCCAAATTCGGGTACTTCGTTTCCACATGATTTGGTGTTCACTTTCTAATTAAAACATACATCTACCCAATAATAAAGAATGGCAAAGTAAATTACAATCTTCATAAACCTTAATAAAAATCTTCCTTTAGAAAGGAATACAACTTGCCCAATAAAATCCCATGGTTAACTAAACCTTAACATCAATCAATAAATGCGAAAATAAAACATAACATAATCGACTAAGTCTTATTACAATAGAACTTGACATAACAAGCCTTCACTTGTTCATCTTTCCTTTTTCTTTACTTGTTGACGGTATGTCAACATTCTTGTTTTCAACTGCAAGTGGTGATAAAACATGCAAGAGTGAGCAAACAAAAGCTTACTTGGAAATTCAACAGTGATATGACATAATGAATCGTTTTAAAAGAGTTTGAATAACTTTACTATCATCAATATAAAGAATTGAATTATAATTCTTTCTTCAATACATGAAATTCGAATATAGAATCATCTGAGGGTCATAAGACCTTGAACCATTGTCCTAGGTTATAAATATTTCTATTTAAACCTTTAACAGTCATAAGACTATGGACCTTTAACTCGTACTCAGGGGGATCAACCCTTTGTACCATGAATTGTGCACAACCATCTTAATGCTTTCGCATAAATATCCCCTAATAAGTAGGGTTATTCATTCTCAGTAATTGAATTCAAGTCCGCGCCAAAGGAAGTTTGGTTTGGATAGATAAGGGAATTTTAGAGTTCAACTATCATCAACTAGGAGTAGTTGAATCGACTCACAACACTTTAATAGTTCAATGATATAAGAATCATGAACCAATTACAAGATATGACAATAAACTTTATAATAGATAGGCATGCTTTAGAAGTAATTCAAAGCAATTGAAAGAATAAGTGAATCTTGCTTGAACAACTAAGTCAAGATCATGATACCTCAATAACACTTCATTAATTGAGCATTAGGAATATTAGAATACAACAACTCTTGTACAAAGTGAATAAAAAGTTCAAAATGGAAACTTGCTTATCATAAAAGAAATAAGAACTAGAAAACTTGCACAATAATAAGTTTAGAAATAGGAGACTTGCATCAAGCGCAAGCTACACTTTAACAACTTATAACCACTTCACAAACACCCTACACATTTATATTACATTTAAACCATCTATTAGTATCCAACTACAACATTTAAACCATCGAACTTCATATCCAAGTTCAATTCTCAATGTAATTTACCACATTGGTTGCTTAACTAGTCAAGTACGTGAGTCTATACTCACGGTATACATTCATAAGCTTATAACTCAATGAACCGTGTTGTGTACCTTAGAAAAGTAGCACACACACACACATGTAACATATTCACATAATACTTCAATCAAACTTAAACACATCAAAAACATGTTAACTGATTATATATTCCACTTTCCAAGTCATAGAAACAAGTTAGCTAAACAAACGGGGCATAAAAACTCAACAAGCAAAACTCAACATTTTCGGACAGCAACATCACCCGCTGAGGCGGGTCCCCATAGGGCACTGGGGGGGGGTCCTCCTCCTGCTGCACTACATGGTTTGCGAACTGGTGGAGAAATAAGCCAATTTAGCTTACTCTGTCACACCGAATTCGAATTTTCCCAACATGACAAACATGAAACTTGTGACAAACAATATTGTAAGCTTATTAACATGCCCATAACATAAAAATTCATATAACCACATAATCACAACCAAGATTTCATGAAATTCGAAAAAAAAACACAATTTTAAGCGTTCTTGACGAAAATTGCTACTACGAATTCGTTTTTCATCCAATTCAAGTGATTCCAATTGTAATCACTTCTATTCTTAACATACTAACATAACACTTAATAAATTTTAACAATAACTCATAATCAACATCAATTTTGATAGTTTCAAAAGCAATTTTTCAGAAATTGACTCAAAGAAAAATACTATAAACACGATTCCTATTGTTTATCAAAAATCCATGGTTTGAATTGCTAATACAACCATATAATTCATATATAATCATGTTATATCACATATTACACATATCTCATGCTCACATCAAGGATTTAAGAACAATTTTCAACGAAACTACATAATCTATCACTATGAACATGAATTTCATGGTGTTCATCATATACTTGTGAATTGAAATTCTTAAACCACTATGAAACTTTCTTGTAAACATATATACATGTATATATACATACATATACCATTCACATAATAAAATCATGAAGTTTTACAAAGAGATTTTTACATATAATTCCAAAACTATGAATATATTAGAAGAATATGCTTTGAAAACTTGTTTTTACACAATTGAAATATGAAAATCCCTTCATGGCATACAATTTCATATGAAAACATATAAACATCATATGAACACATAAACTCATACACATAAAAACCTAATTTTACAAAAATCTCAAATAAAACATCTTAATTGAATTTAAGGTTAGTATCATACCCTTGCTAGTCTTTGATTGAAAAAATAGAGATATAGAGATGATGAAAATGGGCTTGCTTTGCCTTCTTCAAAGCTTTCCCTTTTTTTTCTTCTTCTTCTCTGAGAATTGTCTCCCTAACCCTTTCTCTTCTTCTTAGTTTAGACTTAAGCTTTTAGAAAACTAACGTACTTTTTGTTTTCTAACTGACATATATAATCATATACATATAATATATACATATATGTAACTTATAAATAATAAATATAATACTTATAAGGTGGGTCTCACCTCCTCCGGTTCGGTCCAATTGAAGTTAAAGCGGAGTTTCCGAAAGCTGAAAAGTCAAATCAGGGAAAAAAGTGCTATGCGATTGAGCAGAAAAGGCCTGAAATCCTGAATCCAGGTGTCAAACTCCTGATGAAAGAAAATATTCATGTAAGAAATTGGTATGAACCCTGGTGTAGTATTTGGAAAGCCAATGACGAAAATTACTGAAAACTGCCTCTGTCAAAGCATCAGGAAGGTCTGGCGTTGTGAACAGTGGATTTTGAATGCGTCAAAGTGTGACGAACGAGAATTTTATAATTTAATTTAAATATTTATTGAATTAAATAAATATTTTTGATGATTTATTTATTGAGTTAAATAAATATTTGATGTTTATTTATTGAGTTAAATAATTATTTGATGAAATTGTGGTAGAATAATTTAATTATATGTGTTACATTGATTAAATTAATGTAGAGAATTTTTATAGTTCAAAGTATGTATTTAATTGAGTTTATTTAATTAAATGAATTATTTAATAAGCATAATGTTATTCTAATTAATTTAATAATTAATTAGAGATTTAATGATTTGACATAATTAATAAATGAGAATTTTAATTATGTGATTATGTGATTTAATGTGTAATATTATTTTTTATTTAATTGAATTTAAATAAAATTATTTAATTAATTAAAGTGTGACAAATAAACTATATAATAAACACTTTAATTAAAATAATGGGAAATGAGGAATAAAGGAAGATAACCAAACATGGCCTTATGTTAATGGGAGCAGTTAATCAATTATGGGGATTAACTGACAACCACTAACTATCAATTATATATGTTATATATATTATATACGTATATTATATTAGTTAAGTTAGAGTTCGTATATTCACATATCATCAGTTAAGCAAACTCCATAGAGAAAAAGAGAGGGATTGAGAGAAATTATTTTATTGAAGAGTTTTGAATAATCAAAAGGAAAGGTTTCTATCATCTTAACAAGTAGCTAGGGTATATTCTTCAACCCAAGTTATATTTTATATTCTTAGTTCTCCATTAACGTGTATTTTGAAGTTCTCTGTAAATAAAAAGTTTGATAAATGCTTGTGATATGATCATATATATTTTAATATATGTTCATAACATGTTTTCTATCGTTTATGCATGTTTTAAAACAATCAAAACCATGTAATTATGCTTTAATTAGAAATTTAAAAGTTACAGAGTATGAATATGGCCTTTATGTACAAATTTGCATGCTTTAATTGTTTATTTAACTTGAAATTGAAGGTTGATTATGATTATGCATGTTAAAACGAACAAAACAAAATTTAAACGGACAGATTCGGTGTTATAACGAATCTGTAATGATGAATTTTTTGATTTCTCTCGAAACTTTGAAAAATACCAAAAACATGACATTTATGTGTTTTAATTTGACCAAGTACGTGATTTAAGTTGTCAAATGCATGCAATATATGTTACTACATGTTTCTTGAAGTTCATACTTAATGGGTAACAGTAAAATTGTTGTGTTAGTTTAATTTGGGATTTATTTGGCTTTCCTATGTGTTCTTCGCGAACTGCAGCAACTCCGCCTGTGCAATAACGCGACCGCGCCGCTCCAAGGCATAAGTGCAGCGCGCCCGCGACATGTGGCGTTGCCGCACCGTTCCAAGGGATAATTGGAGTGCGGCCACGCCGGTGAGTAGTTTGCCCAGAAAATTTTTATTAAGTGTTCAGAAGCCAGAAATGTATTTCAAACTTAATATTATGAATATGATGACATATTAAATATCTATCGAGATGTTAAAACAGTTTATTAACTTATTTTACGTGATTAATTGCTAAGTTAAATACGTGAATTAAACTCGTTATTTGTGAAGTCTAATAATGTGTTCAAAGACTGATGTTGTGATTCGATAAATATAATCGAACTTAGAATTAATTTATATTGTGAATGTATTGATATGTAGGATTAATTAAGGGACGAGAGTTATAATTGTAGCTTGCGCACAAGGCAAGTGTTCTATCCCTAACTTATTATTGTAATGCAAGTTCCTTATATCTAAATTATTCATTAAGCAATTCCTAGACTTATATTCTATAACAATCAAGTTCATGTTCTTGTTTATTCAAGTTATGATTCCATTTGAGATATATTAATTCTTTTGGAGCTTTTGAAGTTATACTTCGGTTATACAATGCTTATTCAATTGTATAACTTTGAGATTCCTTATTTTTTTTAATTATCAATACTATTGTTGAACCTTGTAAGACTAGCGAACCCTTATTGATTTGACTAGTCCATAGTTGATGAACGTTCTAAATTCTAGAACTGTTATTGAGCTTATCCAAACCAAACTTCCTTTGGTGCGGACTCTGATGTCAAACTGAGATGAACAACCCTTTTATAGGGGATTATTTATGCGTTAGCGTTGAGATGATGTGCACATTATGGTACTAAGGGCTGATCCCCCTAAGTAAGACTAGTAGAGTCCATATAGTCTTATGATTGTTAAAGGTTTAAAGTAGAAATACTTAATAACCTGGGACATAGTTCATGGTCTTATGACCCTCAGATGTACTTTTGATTCTTGTTATTCGTTCTTGATTCAAAAACCGAGCTTTCTATTATTCAGAATTCTTTGATTTACTCACATGTTATTATTATTATTACATTGTTGTCCTTGTGGGCAATCGTGCTCACTCTTGCGTAATAGCATTGCAGTTAAGAACGAAAGAACTGACGAGCCTTCCACTAGCAAAGGCAAGGGAAAAGTTAACAAGTGATGAAGACTTGTTATTTTAATTGAGAATATTTGTTAAGACTTATGTTTTATGTTTAAGACTTATTTGTTTATGTTTTTCGCATTGAGATTTAAGGTTCGTTCAACCTGGGATTTATTTATATATTATGCAGATGTTGTAACCCCATAAGGGGAGATGTTTTTATCTATTTCATGAGATGCTTTTATTATGGGTAGATAGATATATGATATTTATAAAGTGAACACCAAATCTCGTGGAAATTGAAGTATCCAGATTTGGGGGTGTCACAAGTTGGTATCAAAGCTGTAGGTTATGAACCTTAGGTAGGGAAAACCTTAGGGCAGTAGCCTTTTTAAGAGATCAATAACATAGTGGTGATGCACTCTTATCGAGTTCTAAGAAAGATAATAAATTACTTTATGTGCTATGTGTTTATATTTATGTGTTTGCGCGAGTATCGATTAGCATCACGTAATAACTAAGACTTAAAAATTTTATTGTCAGGATGTCGGATGTTGGAGGATCCAGTCAGCCTAGGGAGGTTGTACCCCGAGTGGCTATTGAGGAGGAGTCACAAGATATTCATACAGTCTGGGAGCAGTTGGTTCGTAGAGAGCCATCTCCTTTTGATTACAGTTGTTTGTTAGGAGCATGAGCCAGTATTTGATTCATAGGAGGACTCTAAAGAGGTAGAGGTTGAGGTTGAGGCTGAAGCTGAGGAGGAGGATGAGGACCATGATGAGTTTCCACCAAACTCTATTAGTGCTGAGATGTACGACGAGCTGTATGACCGTAACATAGAGTTACAATATACTATTCGGGAGCTGAAGGAGCAGACAGTTGCTTAGCGGACTACCATCGAGCAGAAGGATGGTGAGATCGAGAATCTGGTACACATCTTGGAGACGTGGAGTTGGAGTTGGTTCATGAGAAGGGCCAAAGTGAAGAAAAGTTCGATGAGATAGAGAAGTTGAAGAATGATTTAAGAGAAGAATCAGTGAAGCGTGCCATAGCAGAGGATGCTTGGATGAGGGCTTCACGACGTGCAGATCTTGCCGAGGATAACGATCAGGAAAAGAAGGCTAAGATCGAGGAGACAGACTACACATTCCAGACAGCGATCGATAGGGCCCAGGATCGAGCTGTCTACTATCCAATTCAGTTCGAGGACCTTCCTTGGTACATGCTGGATCGTAGGACAATGTTCCGTATTATGGAAGTGGAACGCAGCTGTTCGACGTCTTAGTAAGCCGTGATAGGAACAACATGATTATGTGATTATTTCTTTGGTTATTAATATTATAAATTCTGATGTGATTATAAACAACGGAATATGATGATGATTTAAATCCTGAAGATTCTTTATCTCGGGATAGTTGATGTAAATAGTAGTGATGTTATCTTGTTTTGTTTAAAACTTTTGAAGGAATAAAATATCAGAGTTTATTTGAGATGATATGTGTTAAGTGATTATCTTAAAGTATTTAAGTTATGCCTTAAATATTTAAGGGATTGAATAAAGATCTAATAAGCGTATATCTTAATAGAAATATGTCACCGAGAAGACTACCAACCAGTCAACCAACCCAAGAAGGGTCGACGAATAACAATGGCGCCAATGCCAACGCCAACCCCGTTCAGCAGTTGGTGAATTTACTGACAGGAGCAATTAACAACCAGTCGCAAGCTCCACCGAACACTTCATTTAAAGACTTTAAGGCGGTGGGATCGTTAGAATTTAAGGGATCCATGAACCCAATAGAAGCACAGACTTAGGTCATGGAGATGGAGAAATTTTTTGATGTCGCTAGGGTCAATGAGGATCAGAAGACTGCTTACGCGACATTCATGCTGAAGGCAGAAGCCAGCTATTAGTGGCAGGCAAACAAGGTTCGGGGAGGACAAGGCGTGATAATCTGGGAAAGGTTCAAAGAGATGTTCTTCGAAATGTACTTCCCGACGAGCTCACAGAACCAAATGGAGGTTCAGTTTCTGGAGCTAAAGCAAGGCAACATGTCTGTGCCAGACTATGCGACGAGATTTAATGAGCTGGCAAGGTTTGCCACATATCAAGTGCATACTGACGAGAGGAAGGCAAGGAGGTTTGAACAGGGACTAAAGCCCTGGTTGTATAACAAAGTGTCAATGTTCCAGTTGAACACTTTTGCGGAAGTATTGGAGAAGGCTATCATCGCTGAAGGTGGAAGCGATGCTATGACCAAGTACAACCAGGAGCTGAAGAAGAAGAAGAGTGAAGGTGAAGGAAATAAGGCTAGTGGTAGCAACACTAGGGGAAGCAACAGTCAGAAGAGAAGGTGGAATGACAGCCCATCGACTGCGAATAAGTAGGGAAACCATAAGAAGAGGGTAAAAGCATGTTCGACCTGCGGGAAGAACCACCTGGGGGTCTGTATGAAGGGAAAATGAGTATACTACAATTGTGGTCAGAAAGGCCACATAGCACCTAACTGCCCTAAACCTAAGAAGGGTGCCTGCTTCACATGTGGGTCGAAGGACCATCTGGCAAGGGAATGTCCAAAGAAGTTATCCGAAGGGCCAGGATCAGGTGGGAACAGGGGAAACAGTGGTGGAAATGCTTTGACTATCACGGGACCAACACCAACCAACCGACCTACTGCCAGGACATTCAACATGACAGTGCAGGATGCTGTGAAGTCTCGCGATGTGGTGTCAGGTATCATTCCGATCAATAAAGTTAATGCATATATATTATTTGATTTAGGTGCTACTTGCTCATTCATATCCGATGATTTTACTAAAAATTTAGAATTACTTAAGGACGAGTTAGAATACCCTCTGGACATAGAAATTACGAATAGGGATGTGATCCCTGTTAAGTATGTACACAAGAACTGTAGGGTGGACATTAAGGGTAATGTGATGAACGTAGATCTTATCCCGATTAGAATTGGGGAATTTGACGTTATCTTGGGAATGGATTGGCTATTCAATTATGGGGCGATAATTGATTGCCAGAGGAAATGTATTAATCTTATGACTCTGTCAAAGATTGTGTTTTATGGCAGCAAGTCACCTAGACAAGCGAGTTGTCTGACGATGATGCAGGCCAAGAAGTTGTTGAGACAAGGTTGTGTATGATATTTATCCTACATAGTCGATAGTTGTAAAGAGAGTCCAAAGTTAGAGGAAATACCAGTCGTGAGAGACTTCGTGGACGTATTTCTGGATGATTTGCCAGGACTTCTGCCAGATAGAGAAGTAGAGTTCGTGATCGATTTGGCGCCAGGAATCACCCCAATATCGAAGGCCCCGTACCGTATGGCTCCAGTAGAGATGAAGGAATTGATGGTGCAGCTACAAGAGCTTTTGGACAAGAAATATATACAGAAGAGCGTATCGCCGAGGGGAGCGCCGGTGTTGTTCGTTAAGAAGAAAGATGAGACGATGCGGCTCTGCATTTATTATAGAGAGTTGAACAAGGTCACAATCAAGAACAAGTATTCGTTACCTAGGATCGACGACTTGTTTGACCAATTGAAGGGAGCGAAATACTTCTCGAAGATAGATCTGAGAAGTGGTTATCATCAGTTAAAGGAGAGGACAGAGGATGTTCCAAAAACAGCGTTCAGGACTCGATATGGTCACTACGAGTTTATGGTTATGCCATTTGGTCTAACGAATGCGCCTCCAACATTTATGGACCTAATGAACAGAGTGTTTAAACTATTTTTGGAAAAATTTGTGGTGGTGTTTATCGACGACATTCTGGTATATTTGAAGACCAAGGAGGAACACGTTGAACATCTGAAGGTGACTGATATGTCTCCAAATTTGGGTATTTTATTTTGATGATAATAAATTAAGTAAATAAGTCAAAAGAATAGAATCCTCTCCATAGGATTAAAAATATTTAACTTGATTTTAAATACCTCATATATTTTAACCAAAAATATTATTTTCTAAACTTCATTTGAATTTATTTTCTAACCTTGATAAATCTAATATCAAGTGTTAATAAAATAATTTCATATAGTAACATTTCCTAAGGCAAGGAGATTCCTATTTCTTTTTCAAAATGATTTTATAAATCTTTTATGGGCAAAAAGAGAATTTATAAATATATTATATATATATATATATATATGTTAAGTATATATGATATATATGTGTGTGCATGTGTATATGTGTCGTGTGTGCATATATATGTGTAGTGCATGTGAGTGTGTGCCGTGGGAATTTGTGTGTGTGTGGTGTGCCTTGGAAAAAGAAAGAAGGCATATGCCTTGTGTTTTGAAAGTTGGCAAATAATTTTGTGATGACTCACATGTTGCAAACAAAATTTTTGGGCCAAAAATTTGCTCCATCCGACAAATTCCAAGTGATCCGATTCCTTCAATTTTCATCATACAATCCGAACCTTCTATTTTAAACATGAATTTCCAAAATTACAGCTTTGCCCTAACTTCAAAAATTCTATAAATAGGAAGCTTTTTCATTCATTTCAATTTACCAATTCACAAATCTGAAAAGCTTACTCTCCTTGTCTACATTCTGTCCAATTAATCTTTCACTCTCTCTTCTTCTAATCAAAGTTCTAATTCCATTTTGAAAGAGAAAAATTGGTCAAAATATTTAAGATAAGTTATTAATTAATTACTGTTCATGTTATCTTATATTTGCTTATATATATATAGATATTCAGATATAAACTGCTATACACATTTATATATATATTTCATCTATCAATATCGAGTAAAAAGTCAGTACTTAGATACCGATATAATTCGGAAGTAATTTCTTTGAAATTCTCCGAACGGTCATTAAAATCCTAAGTGACCTTTTACTGATATAAATAATCTATATAAATATTGCATAATATTTATATGATTCTCAAGTTTTGACTTAAACAATTTAGTCAGTACTTAGATACCGATATTCGGAGATATTTCTTAACAAAGAATATTATCTGGACGGTCTTTGAAATCCTAAGTGGCCAAATTATTCACAACATAAATCAAATATAATATAATATATATATATGTGGGTGAAACAAGTTTATTCAAGTATTATTTAAATTGATCAAATTATTTTATACTTGATAAACTGTCATTAAAAATATATACTGCTCATTTAATTATTCATACATTATTGTTGCATTATATAAGTTTATATGGTTTTCTAAAATCAAGGTTATATCTATTAAAAACCATAGAAACACACTCTTTATAAAGTAGAATCTTTTCTAGAATTATTTAAACCATAGAAAAATATTCTTTACCAAAAGAAAAGAAAATCTTTATAAAACTGCATCAATTTACTTATCTGCTTATCTGAAGCTTTCCACATAAAAGTCCTGAACTTTTATCTAATATTTGATCTTAAATTATATATCTGCCTATCTGAGAAGTATAAATTATAAAAGTTATTTAAACTTTTATAAAGCTGTTCTAAATTTTATCTGCTTACTTTAGAAGCAAAAATTGAAACAAAACTTTTTGTAAAAAGGAAAAAAATGAGTTAGTTTATTTTATACTTATGAGAAAGACAAAAAAAAAATTTGACCAAGACCAGAGTCTTAGAGAGGTCAGCTGGGAGTTAGGTGTGTAGTGTACTTGTGAGGTGAGAAAGAGATTGTTGTTTCAAGACCAAGTTATAAAATAGTTCTAAGCTCAAAAAGAAGATTCAACTAAGCTTGAGGGAGGAACTGGGAGTTTGCTGTCCAAGATAGTTAGTTGTGGATAGTTGTAAGTTTATCTTTAAAACTTTGTAAAGGCTTCTCTGCCTATTGAAGGAGTATTTATTATAGGGAGTAATATGATCTCAAGTCCTGGAGAGGAGCTTGAGACTGGACGTAGCAACATACCCAAGTTGTATGTTGTGAACCAGATAAATATATGTGCATTATGTGATTGAATTGTTAATCTGCTTATTAAATTCTTAATACTGTAAGTTAACCTGCTAAAAAACAAAAAGACCAAAGATAATTTTTTAAACAGTAATAATCTATTCAACCCCCCCTTCTTGATTATTATTGGACTTTCAATTGGTATCAGAGCAGTGCTCTTTAACTTGTTTGTTAAGTAATTACAGGCATATCTAAGAGTAGATCCATCTATGGCTTACACAAATGCTACCGGTTGCGGAGAAGGACTGTCAATGTCCAGACCTCCACTATTTGATGGCACAAACTTTGTCACCTGGAAAAATAGATTCAAAATCTACGCCAAATCACAAAGAATCAAAATTTGGCTAGCAATAGAACGAGGTGTAAGAATTCCTACAAAAATTGAAGACAAAAAGATCGTCAAAAAAGAAGTTGGGGAATTCACCACCGAGGATGAGGAGATTATGAATATCGCCTCCAAAGCTGAACAAGTGCTGACCAGTGCTCTTATAGAAAAAGAATACAAAAGAGTTAGCAACTGCAAGAATGCTAAAGAAATTTGGGAAAAATTGGTTGTAACCTATGAAGGAACCAGTCATATCAAAAAAATCAGAAAAGATGCTCGAATTCAAGAGTATGAAAGCTTCAAGCTAGAAGAAGGTGAGAAAATCAGTGATATGGAAACTCGTTTTTCCAGAATCATTGATGAGCTAGAACAACTGGGAAAAGCTTACACAACAAATGAGAAGAATAGAAGAATTCTCAAAGCTCTTCCATCTGTATGAAAAATGAAAGTTACAGCCATCAAGAAAATGCAGGATCTAACTGCTTATCCTCTTGATAGCCTCATTGGAAATCTTCGTGCCCACGAAATCGACATACTAGTCGAAAAAGCAGGATCAGATACAGATCTCAAAATGAAAGGAATCGCTTTCAAAGCCTTACTAGTTGATTAAGAAAGCGATGATGAGGAATTGAATGAAGAACTCTTAAGTCTAGATAATAACGAAGTTGCTTTATTATCAAGACAACTCAGGAGAGTAATCCAAAGCAAAGCAAAGAGATATGACAAAGGTTTTATGAAAACAAATAGCAACTTCAACAACTTCCGAAACAACCAAGCCTTCAAACCGAAAATACCAGGAGGGAATTTTAAAGCTACCAACAACAACTTCAGAAATGCTGGATCAAATGAAAACTCAAATACCTGTTTTGAATGCAACCAACCAGGACACTTCAAAAAGAATTGCCCGAAACTAGTCAACAACAAAGTTCTAGTAGTTGAAGAAGGCTAGGATCTAAGTGATGAAGAAGAACCTACTGAACCAACGGAGGAAATCACAAATTTATGTTTAATAGCGGACAATGGCTCATCACCAAGATCTGAGGTAAATTCGGAACATCAATTACCTAGCACTTCATTTGTCACACATAATTTAGAAAATATAAATGAAGAACATCATGAATTACAAGAAGCATATAATTATCTATATGAAGATAATGAAATTATCAAAGAAGATTTTATTAAATGTAAAATATCATTAGAAAAATTAATTAAAGCAAATAGAAATCTTGAAATAGAAAATTCAAATTTAATTATAATTAATGAAACCTTAAAAGAAGAAAATGAGAAACTAGAAAATGATTCTTTAGAAAATCTTGCAGTAAAAGAAGAACTAGAAAAATTAAGAAAAATAAATAGAAATCTTGAAATAGAAAATTCAACACTTATTATTTCTATTGAAAATCTTGAAATTGAAAATTCAAAAATTAGTAAAGAGGAAAACTCATCTCAGAAATTAGAAAAAAAAAATGAAGAATCGACTTTAATGAATCAATTAGAATGTTGACTCTAAAACGTGATGACTTAAACTCTATAGTTATTAAATTTACAAAAGGGATGGAAAATCTTGATATTATGCTCAGTCAACAAAGATGTAGTTTTAATAAAGAAAGATTAGGGTATATCGGAGAATCCAGTAAGACAAAAGATAAAAAACTTTATCATGTTAAAAGTAAAGAAAAAGGTCATGCATCTCCTTTTGATAAGTGCTCTTACTGTAAGAGAAATGGTCATTCGGTTTACTCATGTAATGCCAAGAATGGAAACTACAAAGGAAAAATAATGTGGGTACCAAAAGGAAGTTACACTACACTTATTATCACAAAAGAGAATTTCTTTCACATGAAAGACCATCTAGAAACTCTCGTCAAAATCTTTCAAATAAAAGAGTCAATCATACATATTATAAATCTGCTACCCATAGAACATTTGTGTCTACCAATGATTATTATCCTGTGCCAAACTTTGTAAAGGAAAACACAAATGATCCTTATACAAAATGGAAAACTTACCCAAAGGACCCTTCTCATTAAAGGGTACCAGTTTGTGAATATAATATATGTCATAGGTATGTCTCACAGCTAACTCTAGTAAAAATAAATGGTACCTTGATAACGGTTGTTCAAGACACATGACAGGCGATAAAACAAAATTGAGCAATCTACAAGCCACAGACTGTAATGAGGTAACATTTGGAGATAGCAACAAAGGTAAAGTTGTTGGAATTGGAAGTGTGTACAATAAACATATAACAATCTCCAACGTTCAATTAGTCATAGGACTCAGGTACAATCTTCTATCTATTAGTCAATTGTGTGATAGTGGTTTTAAAATAACATTCAGTCCTCACAACTGTTCAATATTTGACCAAACTGGGAAATTAATTTTATTATGTCCTAGAAGTCAAAATGTGTACACGTGTGATTTAGATTCATACCCACACCTGGACAGTGTGTGTCTTGTATTTGCAAATGATGATCCATGGCTTTGGCATCGTAGATTAGGACACATTAACATGAAATTAATTAATAACATATCTTTTAAAGAACATGTTTATGGTCTTCCAAAACTAAAATTCCTTAAAGACCATATCTGTGAAGCCTGTGAATTATGAAAACCAATTCATGCTTCTCACAAACCTAAACTCACAGTATCAACCTCTCGACCACTAGAACTCTTGCATATGGATCTAGTAGGACCTATTCCTAAACATAGCATGGGTGGTGCTGTCCATATTTTAGTCCTAGTTGATGACTATTCAAGATTCACTTGGGTTGATTTTCTAAAATTCAAAAATGAAGCGATAAACTCCTTCTCTGCTCTATGTAATAAAATTCAGAATTAACAGGGAAGCTCTATTGTTTATATTCGGTCTGATCATGGAAGAGAATTTGATAATTCTGATTTCATAATGCTCTGTGATGAGCACGGTATAAGGCATAACTTTTCTGCACCCTACACACCACAATTGAACGGTGTAGTTGAAAGAAAAAATCGTAATTTACAAGAAATAGCCAATACTATGCTTAATGAATATCGACTTCCTAAATAATTTTGGGATGAAGCAATTGCAACATCCTGTTATATTTTAAATCTAGTCTTGCTAAGACCAATATTACTCAAAACTCCCTATGAACTCTTTTATAAAAGAACTCCACAAATAAATTATTTTTGTGTTTTTGCGAGTAAATGCTTTATTCTAAATACTAAACAATATCTAGTGAAATTCGACCCCAAATCTGATGAAGGAATATTTCTGGGATATTCACTAAATAGTAAAGCATATAGAGTCTTTAATAAAAGAACTCTAGTCATGGAAGAGTCAATGAATGTAATATTTGATGAATCTAAACCCCCTCCAAAATATAAAGAACTGGCAAAAAATAATACAGTCATTGAAGACATTCTCAGAAATATGGAAGAACTAAAAATAGATGATATATCTCCACCTGTCAATATTAATCCTCTTGAAAATCCTAATCCCCAGCTAAAAGACTTGCCCAAAGAATCACATGTTATAAGAAATCATCCAATAGAAAATGTAATTGGTGATATCGATAAAGGAATTCTTACGAGATCACAAGCACAAAACATGGCCAGTCATTTATCTTTTATGTCCCAAATTGAGCCTAAAAATATAAAATATGCATTGCTTAATGAAGACTGGATAATAGCTATGCAAGAAGAACTTGAACAGTTCACCAGAAATAAAGTCTGGGAATTAGTTCCAACTCCTGAAGAAACCTCCATTATTGGAACTCGATGGATTTTTCGTAACAAGTTAGATGAAAATGGAACTGTTATACGTAATAAGGCACGATTAGTTGCACAAGGGTACAATCAACTTGAAGGAATTGATTATGATGAAACATATGCTCCTGTTGCTAGAATTGAGTCTATACGTATGTTATTAGCTTTTGCATGCCATAAAGATTTTAAACTATTTCAAATGGATGTCAAATCTGCTTTTCTGAATGGTGTCATTGAGGAAGAAGTTTATGTTAAACAACCCCCTGGCTTTGAAGACTTTGATCATCCTGAATACGTATATAAACTGCACAAAGCTTTATACGGTCTAAAACAAGCTCCCAGGGCATGGTATGAGAGACTAAGCAAATTCTTGTTAGAAAATGGTTATAAAAGGGGCACAGTAGATACTACCCTTTTTACAAAATATAAAAATGATGATATTCTTATTTTACAAATATATGTTGATGACATCATTTTTGGATCTACTAACATGACTATGTGTAATGATTTTTTCTGAAAGCATGAGTAAGGAATTTGAAATGAGCATGATGGGAGAATTAAATTTCTTCCTAGGACTACAAATCAAGCAAGGAGAAAAAGGTATTCATATCTCTCAATCCAAATATTGCAAAGAAATGATTAAGAAATTTGGTCTAAAATCTGTAAAAACTCTTAATACTCCTATATCAACTACTGATAAACTAACTGCTGATGAAAATAAAAAAAGTGTTGACACAAAGAAGTATTAAGGAATGATTGGCAGTCTCCTATACATCACAGCTAGTCGACCTGACATTATGTTCAGTGTCTACAAATGTGTCAGATTTCAAGCAAACCCTAAAGAATCTCATTTGGTTGTAGTAAAAAGAATATTTCGATATCTTAAAGGAACTACAGACATAGGTCTATGGTATCCTAAAGGTCAACCATTTGACCTTGTGTGTTTTTCTGACTCTTACTATGCCGGTCATCATGTTGATCGAAAAAGCACAAGTGGCACTTGTCAGTTCTTAGGCAGATGTTTAGTTTCCTGGTTCTCAAAGAAACAAAACTTGGTATCTATTTCAACCACTGAAGCCGAATATATAGCTGTTGCACGGTGTTATGCATAGATATTGTGGATGAAACAGACCCTTGCCGATTACAATATAAAATTTAATTGTGTCTCAATCTTATGTGATAATACAAGCACTATTAACTTGAGTAAAAATACCGTATTACATGCTAGATCAAAACACATTGATGTTAGACATCATTTCTTATGGGATCATATGAACAATGGTATTATTAAACTATAACATATTGACACAGAATTAAATATTGCTGATATATTCATTAAACCACTAAGTTCTGATAGATTATGTAAATTACGTTTGGAATTAGGAATGTTAGATATTATCTAATAAAATATTAAATCTTTCTCTTATTTAAATCTCATTTTTAAAAAAATATAATATATATATATCTTATCATTAATAGTATAATATAAATATAATTTTCTTGATTATGTATAATTTTATCTCTTTTATTTTTAACATATATTTAGTTATATTATTAATATACAATACTAATTTATATATATATAAATATATATATTTATAATATATTTGTTGCTTTATATGTCAATATATCTATATTATTCTATATAAGTATGTATTTTTATTTTATATATATTAACCTTTCTTATTTATCATTTAATTACACATTATCTAGCAAAAATTATATTCTATTACTATTATAAATATTTTATTATAAATATATATATGTATATGTATAATAATTAAAATTATTAATTTATAGATTTTAATATAAATATTTTAGTATTTTTTATTATTAATTTTATCAAAAATTACATTTTATAACATTTATTATATATTTATATGTCTGATCTAATCTGAGTCGTTTATCAACAAACTCATCAAACGGTCAACTACAAGCACAATCCGTGTCTATCAAATTCAACCAATCAGGAGCCAGCTAACCAAAACACACGGATCACACACATCAGTAGTTCGATCAACAAAAAAAAAGTACAAACCCATCTCAGTCGTCCGATCAAAGTCAAACGATCAGCTGAAACGTTTTAAACTCTCGATTTCATCTCAACCGTCGATCAATTCTCAGATCAACTCTCAGCCCTCGGATCAATCTGATTAACCTAAATATAAATACCTAAAATTTATTTTTTATTTCATTTTCTCTTCTCTCTTCTCTCACCTCTGTCGGCTTCTCTCCTTCTCTCTCTGTGACGAACGAGAATTTTGTAATTTAATCTTAATATTTATTGAATTAAATAAATATTTTTAGATGATTTATTTATTGAGTTAAATAATTATTTGATGGAATTGTGGTAGATAAATTTAATTATATGTGTTACATAGATTAAATTAATGTGGAGAATTTTTATATTTTAAAGTATCTATTTAATTGAGTTTATTCGATTAAATGAATTATTTAATAAGCATAATGTTATTCTAATTAATTTAGTAATTAATTAGAGATTTAAAGATTTTACATAATTAATAAATGAGAATTTTAATTATGTGATTATGTGATTTAATGTGGATTTATGATAATTTATTTAATTGATTTAAATAAGATTATTTGAATAGTAAAGGTGTGACATTAAACAATGTAATAAACAGTTAATTAAATTAAGTGAAAAGAAGAAAGAAATGGCCAACCAAACAGGTCCCTAAAGGGAGTTAGCTACTTAACCCATTATGGGATTAACTAACCACTACGACATCAGTTATATACGTTATATCATATATACGTATTATACTTATATTGTATATCATATCAGTTTATATTACGTAGCTTTCCATCAGGGAAAATTGAGAGAAAAAATTGAGGGAGAAGAATTGGAGAAGTCTAGATCATCATCTTTGAATCATCTTCACAAACTAGCAAGGATAATCCCTTTAATCTTTAATTTTAAATTCATGTTCTTCTATTTTCCATTTACGTATATTAAAAAGTTCTCTGTGAATGGAAAGTTTGATGATTGTTGATCATATAGCTTTATATATATTAATAAGTGTTCATAACATGCTTTATACCATGTATGCATGAATTAAAGTAGTTAATTTCATGTAATTATACATTAATTGGAGTTTCATGAATTACAGAGTATGAAAGTTGTATATATAGCCCTTATATACAAATTTACATGCTTTAATTGTTTAGTTAACTTTAAATTGATGATTGAATATGATTATGTATGTTCAAACGAACAAAACGGAATTCAAAAGGACGGATTTGGTGTATTAACGAATCTGTAACGTTGAATTTCATGTTTTTCCTCAAAACTTTACAAAATATCAAAAAACAGTAAATTATATGTTTTAATTTGAGTAATTATGTGATATTAAGTGTTAGAAACATGCTAGAAACGTCGTATCATGTTTCTATGAAGTTTATTAGTTCATGAGTAACAGTAATTTTGCTATGTTAGTTTAATTTGGAATTTATTTGGCCTTTATTTGGCCTTTTCTGTATTCTTCGCGAACACTGTCAGACCATTCTACGACTTTGAAAATTTGTTATGTGATCTAAATTGTTAAAAACATGATAGAAACATTATATGATGTTTCGATTAAGATTATAAATCATGGGTAACATTAAAATTGTTGTGTTAGTTTAATTTGGCATTTATTTGGCTTTTCTGTGTTCTCCGCGAACACTGTCAGACCGGCAGAATAAAATTAATGAAAATTTTATTAAGTGTTCAAAAATTAGAAATGTATTTAAAACCTAATCTAATAAACATGATGACATGTTAAACATATATGGAGATATTAAAACAGAATTAATAACTCGTTTATGTGAATAATTGATAAGTTAAATACGTTATGTAAACTCATTACTCGTGAAGTCTAATAACATGTTCAAGAATCGATGTTTGTGATTCGATGAGTATAATCGGACTTATAATTAATTGGTATTGTGAATGTATTGATATGTAAGATTAATTAAGGGACGTGAATTTAATTGTAGCTTGTGCAAGAGGCAAGTGTTCTATCCCTAACTTAATATTGTTGAGCAAGTTTTCTTAATCTAACTCAATTTCAATTACGCAAGTTCTTACTCTTGTTTATTCAAGTCAAGATTCGTATGAGATATTATAAGTTCCTTAAGTATTATTTCAGATATACAATACTTATTCGATTGTATACTCTTGAGATTTATTATTCAATTTGAATATCGTTTATTGTTGAACCTTGTAAGACTAGCGAACCCTTATTGATTCGACTAATTCATAGTTGATGAACTTTCTAAATACTAGAACTATTATTGAGCTTATCCAAACCAAACTTCCTTTGGTACGGACTCTGATGTCAACCTGAGATAAACAACCCTTTAATAGGGGATTATTTACGCTTAGCATTGAGATATTGTGCACAGTATGGTACTAAGGGCTGATCCCCCTAAGTACGAGAAGTAGAGTTCATATATTCTTATGACTGTTAAAGGTTTAAAGTAGAAATACTTGACAACCTAGGACATAGTTCAAGGTCTTATGACCCTCAGATGTTCTTTTGATTTTTGTTATTCATTCTTGATTCAAAAGCCGAGCTTTCTATTATTCAGATTTCTTTGACTTATTCGCATGTTATTATATTGTTATATTTGTATACTTGTGGACAATTGTGCTCACTCTTACATAATAACATTGCAGTTAAGAACTAAAGGACAGACAAGCCTTCCACTAGCAAAGGAAAGGGAAAAGTTAACAAGTGATGAAGACTTGTTATTTTAATTGAGAATATTTGTTTAAAGACTTAGGTTATAATGTTTAAGACTTGTTATTTGTTTATGTTTTCGCACAGATGTTTAAGGTTAGTATGACCTAGGATTGTATTTATTATTCCGATGTTGTAACCCCATAAGGGGAGATGATGAAGTTATTTTAATCTATTTTATGGTTTGTATTTATTATGGGTAGATGGATATATAATATTTGTACAGTGAACACCAAATCCCGTGGAAATTGAAGTACCCTGATTTGGGGGTGTCACAGGTTGGTATCAAAGCTGTAGGTTATGAACCTTAGGTGGGGGAAAACCTTAGGGTAGTAGCCTTTGAGAACATAGTAATGATAACTCTGATCGAGTTCTAAGAAAGATAATAAATTTGCCTTGTGTGCTATGTGTTTATACTTATGTACTCGCGAGTATCGATTAGCATCACATAATAACTAAGACTTAAAATTTGATTTGTTAGGATGTCAGATATTGAAGGATCCAGTCAGCCTAGGGAGGTTGTACCCCGAGTGGCTATTGAGGAGGGGCCCCGAGACATTCACACAGTCTGGGAGCATTTAGTTCGAAGAGAACCATCTCCTTTGAAAACAGTCGTTGGGCAAGAGCATGAGCCAGTGTTTGACTCAGAGGAGGACTCTGAGGAGGTTAAGATTCAGGTTAAGGCAGCTGAAGAGGAAGATGAAGACCCTGAAGAGTTCCCACTGAACTCTATCAGTGCCAAGATGTACGACGAGCTGTATGACCGTAACATTGAGTTACAGGATACTGTTCGGGAGTTAAAAGAGCAGACGGTTACTCAACAGTCTACCATCGAGTAGAAGGATGGTGAGGTTGAGGCTCTTTACACACGTCTTGGAGACGTAGAGTGGGAGTTAGGTCCATGAGAAGGGCCAAGTTGAGTAGAAGTCAGAGGAGATAGAAAAATTGAAGAATGATTGGAAAGAGAAATCAGCAAGGCTTGCCATAGTAGAGGATGCTTGGGTGAGGTATTCACGACATGCAGATCTTGCAGAGGATAATGATCATGCAAAGAAAGCAAAGATTGAGGAGACAGATTATACGTTTCAGAATGCGATTGACAAGGCCCGGGATCGGGTTATGTGATATCCAGTCCAATTCGAGGGTCTGCCTGGTATATGCTAGATCGCAAGATAATGTTCCGCATTATGGAGGAAGAACGCAGTAAAGTTATTCGATGCCTTAGTAGGCAGTGATAGGAACAGTTTGATTATGTGAATACTTCTTTGAGTAGTTAATAATATAAATTCCGATGTGATTATAAACAAAGGAATATTTCGATGATTTAAATCCTGAAGATTCTTTATCTCGGGATAGTTGATTTAAATAGCAGCGATGCTATCTTCTTATGTTTAAAACTTTTGATTAAATAAAATGTCAGAGTTTATTTGAGATGTTATGTGTTAAATGCTATCTTAAAGTATTTAAGTTCAACCTTAAATATTTAAAGAATTGAATAAAGCTCAAATAAGCGTATATGTTAACAGAAATATGTTGCCGAGAAAAAGACCAAACCGTCGACCAGCCCAAGAAGGGTCAACGAATAACAACAACGACGCCAATGCCGACGCCAATGCCAACGCCAACCCTGTCCAACAGTTGGTGAATTTGTTAACTGGAGCGATGAATAATCAGCCGCAAGCTCCACCGAACACCTCGTTCAAAGACTTCAAGGCGGTGGGACTGCCAGAATTTAAAGGATCCATAAATCCGATAGAAGCTCAGACATGGGTCATGGAGATTGAAAAAGTTTTCGACGTTGCTAAGGTCGGTGAGGACCAGAAGACCGCTTATCCTATATTTATGTTAAAGTCAGAAGCCATTTATTGGTGGCAGGCAAACAAAGTCAGGGGAGGAGAGGGCATCATAACCTGGGAAAGGTTCAAGGAGATGTTCTTTGAGATGTACTTCCCGACAAGCTCGCAAAACCAGATGGAGGTTCAATTTTTGGAGCTCAAGCAGGGCAATATGTCTGTACCAGATTACGCTGCAAAGTTTAATGAGCTGGCTAGGTTCGCCACATATCAAGTGCACACCGACGAGAGGAAGGAAAGAAGGTTTGAACAGGGACTGAAGCCCTGGTTGTATAGCAAGGTGTCAATGTTCCAACTGAACACCTTTGCTGGGGTATTGGAGAAGGCTATCCTTGCAGAAGGTGGGAGCGATGCGGTAACCAAATACAACCAGGATTAGAAAAATAAGAAGAGTGAAGGGGAAAGTGTTAAGGCTAGTGGTAGCAACGCGGGCGGAAGCAATAATCAGAAGAGAAGGTGGAATGACAGCACACAGACTGGAAATCAGCAAGCAAGCTAGAAGAAGAGGGTTGAAGCGTGCCCGACCTGCGAGAAAAACCACCTGGGGGTTTTTATGAATGGTAAAAGAATTTGCTACAATTGTGGTCAGGAAGGCCACAGAGCACCTAACTCCTCTAACCCTAAGAAGGGCGCCTGTTTCATGTGGGGATCTAAGGACCATCTGGCAAGGGACTGTCCCAAGAAGGTATCTGGAAGGGCAGGAACAGGAGGGAACAGAGGTAGCAGTGGGGGAAGAGCGCTGACAATTATAGGACCGGCAACTAATCGACCTACCGCCAGGACATTCAATATGACAGTGCAGGATGTTGTGCAGTCTCGCGATGTGGTGTTAGGTATCATTCCAATCAATAATGTTAATGCATATGTATTATTTGATTCAGGTGCTACTTGCTCCTTTATATCCGATGACTTTGCTAAGAACCTAGAATTGCCTAAGAACGAGTTAGAATACCCTATGAACATAGAGATTGCGAATAGGGAGATGATTCCTGTTAAGTATGTACACAAGAACTGTAGGGTGGATATTAAGGGTAATGTGATGAACGTAGATCTTATCCCAATTAGACTTGTAGAATTCGACGTTATTTTGGGAATGGATTGGTTATTCAATTATGGGGCTGTAATTGATTGCCAGAAGAAGTGTATTAACCTTATGACTCCGTCAAAGGTTGTGTTTTATGGTAGCAAGTCACCTAGATAAGCGAGTTATCTGACGATGATGGAGGCCAGGAAGTTATTGAGATAAGGTTGTGCAGGATATTTGGCCTACATAGTCGATAGTCGTAAAGAGAGTCCAAAGTTGGAGGAGATACCAGTCGTGAGGGACTTCGTAGACGTATTTCTAGATGATTTGCGAGGACTTCCGCCTGATAGGGAAGTAGAGTTCGTGATCGATTTGGCGTCAGAAACTGCTCCAATATCGAAGGCTCCGGTAGAAATGAAAGAATTAATGGTACAGCTGGAAGAACTACTGAGCAAAAATTACATTCAACTGAGCGTATCGCCATGGGGAGTGTCGGTATTATTTGTGAAGAAGAAGGATGGGACGATGCGGCTCTGCATCGACTACAGAGAATTAAATAAGGTCATGATTAAGAATAAGTACCCATTATCGAGGATTGACAACCTGTTTGATCAGTTGAAGGGAGTGAGATACTTCTGGAAGATAGACTTGAGAAGTGGTTATCATCAATTAAAGGTGAGGACTGAGGATGTTCCGAAGATAACGTTCAAGACTCGATATGGTCATTACAAATTTTTAGTAACGTCATTTGGTCTAACAAATGCGCCTGCAGCATTTATGGGCCTAATGAATGGAGTGTTCAAGCCATTTTTGGACAAATTCATAGTGGTGTTTATCGACGACATTCTAGTGTACTCAAAGACCAAGGAGGAATATGTAGAGCATTTGAAGGTGACATTGGAGGCGTTGAGAAGAGAGAAGTTGTACGCCAAATTCCCAAAATGTGAATTCTGGATTGAAAGGGTGCAATTTCTTGGGCATGTAATTGATAAGGATGGAATCTCGGTAGATCCCTAAAAAGTCGAAGCTGTGATGAACTGGGATCAGCCGAAAACACCGTCGAAAGTGAGAAGTTTTCTTGAATTGGCAGGCTATTATAGAAGATTCATTCTAGACTTTTCCAAGATCGCAAATCCGCTGACGAATTTGACTAGGAAATCGATGAAATTTGTTTGGACGGAGAAGTGTGAGGAAAGTTTCCAAGATCTTAAGAAGACATTGAGCTCGGCACCTGTGTTATCTCTCCCAGATAGCATAGGAAATTTTGTGGTATATAGTGATGCGTCGCATAAAGGACTTGGTTGTGTGCTTATGCAAAATGACAAGGTCATTGCGTATGCGTCATGACAATTGAAGGACTATAAGAAGGGGTATCCGACCCATGATTTGGAATTAGATGTAGTGGTATTTACTTTGAAGATCTGACACTATCTCTATGGAGAGAAGTGTGAAATATATACAGACCACAAGAGCCTAAAATATATTTTTACACAAAAGGATCTTAATATGCGCCAGAGAAGATGGTTGGAATTAATAAAAGATTATGATTGCGAGATCTTATACCATCCGGGTAAGGCGAATGTGGTCGCCGACGCCTTAAGCAGAAAGAGTCGGGAGAAATTAATTATGTTGACCGCCCAGGAGGAGCTAATTTTAGTAATGGAGAAGCTGGAATTGGAGGTGAAGTATCCTATGGAGACTGATGAAAAGTTGTTCCAGATACAAGCTGGTACAACTTTGCTGGATAAATTTAAGGAAGCACAACTTCTAGATGAAGAATGTGAGAAGATAAGGAAGAAAATATATGAAGGGACCGAACCGAGATTCAAGGTGGACAGTGAGGGAATGTTAAGATTCGAGAGTAGAGTTTGGGTACCGACAGTGCCAGAGATTAAGGAGGATATCTTGAGCGAGGCTCATAGCTCGTGATATTCGATTCACCCTGGTAGTACCAAAATGTACCAGGATCTCCGACATCATTTCTGGTGGACGAATATGAAATGAGATGTTGTCGATTGTGTTGCCAAGTGCCTGACATGTCAAAAAGTAAAGGCAGAACATAAGAGGCCGAGTGGTTTGCTACTACCTCTAGAGATCCCAAAATGGAAATGGGAGCATATTACGATGGATTTTGTGGTTGGCCTTCCGACAACTCATAAAAGCTACAACGCAGTATGGGTTATCGTTGACCGACTGAAGAAATCAGCACACTTCCTTCCTATTAGAATAAGATTTAACCTACACCAGTTGGCAAAACTGTATGTGAGAGAGATTGTTTCAAGGCATGGAGTTCCGGTGTTAATTTTTTCCGACCGAGACCCGCGCTTCGCATCGAATTTCTGGAAATGACTACAGGAATGTATGGGGACACAGTTGAGAATGAGTACAGCATATCACCCTCAAACAGACGGGCAGAGTGAAAGGACAATCCAGATATTGGAGGATATGTTGAGAACGTGCATCATCGATTTCAAAAGAAATTGGGATGATCACTTACAGCTCGTGGAATTCGGTTATAACAACAGTTACCACGCTAGTATTGGCATGCCGCCTTACGAAGCGTTGTACGACAGAAAGTGAAGAACTCCGTTGTACTGGGATGAAGTTGGCGAGAGACGGTTGTTAGGTCCAGAGTTGGTACAGCAGACTGCAGAGATCGTAAGGTGATCCGGACAAGATTGGTAGCTGCTCAGGATAGGCAGAAGAAATACGCCGATCCGCATCGCAAGAACGTAGAATTTGAATAGGGTAGCTTTGTATTTTTGAAAGTCTTTCCCTGGAAGGGGAAGATCAGATTCGATAAGAAGGAGAAATTGAGCCCGAGGTTCATTGGACCCTTTGAGGTGCTACGAAGAATCGGAGAAGTTGCATATGAGGTAGCCTTACCTCCGTCGCAAGAACATGTCCACAACGTCTTCCATGTGTCAGTGTTACGTCCTTATAAACCCAATTACAAACATGTGATTGAATATGAACCCCTGTAATTTGAGAAAGACTTGTCCTATGAAGAAGTTCCTATTCAAATTGTTGACAGGAAAGAGCAAGTTCTCAGAAATAAAGTGATACCTTCTGTTAAGGTAATCTGGAGGAACCACTGTAACGACCCCAAAATTCTTACAATATAATTCTCATTCTCGATCGTTAATAATACAACTTTAATCTATCTTTACATCATTATTCGATATTAAAATCACTAAAAATGCAAAATATTTAAAACTTTTATACAATCTTTCTTTATTGCCCTGAATCGCAACCTTTACATTACAAATATTTGATTAAATTTTATTACATGAATCGCTTTCTCTAAGTTACTATACAAAGTATTACATCACAAGCAATATACACTATACATCGGATAGCTCAACTTTACAACGTTAACAAGTATAATACATCCAAAATAAACACATTACTCATCTAGAATAAATAATTTCTTGCATCGCTATTGATCTTAACATTCAATTAGCACGCATCATTACCTTGCATCCTTGACCTGCAAAAGTGGTTATTTGCAAGAGTGAGCTCGACAGCTCAGCAAGACCTAACAGTTTTTATGCATCACATAGCACATAATAACATGCTCAATATACATCTCATAATCATCAAAGTAACATGGCATACATGCTTTAATTCACATAACAAATATAAAGATTAAGTTCTTTACTCAATCAACATTCTTTAATCAATCAATGTAGTCATAAATTGACTTTAACATTTCATGCTTGCAACATATATAACATATCATGCTCTTTGCAAAATAATTTAAAACAGTTCATCATCAAGTTCACGTAGAAAATAGGAACCGAAATACTTGCCTGGCTCGTAGATTACCAATTATCGAAAAACAGCTTAATATAATCTGCACTTTGTAAATCCTACATAACGTATTACCATACGCATCAATTATTAGTCACCTATCAACGCTTAGCAAACGTTTAAGTAAATTCTACTTTATACTTCCTAATTCTCTCCTATTCATTTGACACACTGTCAAATTATATGTAAAATTAACAATATAAGTTAATTATCTCATAGCTAATCCTCATAGTTAGTTAACAATTTAGGTTAACTCATTCAACTTTAACTATCAAGTTAATAATTACTTATCACATAATACATCATATAATCATATTACTTTTTCACATAATTAATCAATTAATAATTACATACTTATATTAAATTATAATTACATAAATTATAATTTAAACATCCACTTTAATTATAATTAATCAAATTATAATTACATCTTATGTTAATCAAATTATAATTAAACAATTTAAACCATTACTCTAATTAATCAAATTATAATTAAACAATTTAAACCATTACTCTAATTAATCAAATTATAATTAAATAAATTATAATTTATAATTAATCAAACTACATCATGCATTAAATTATAATTAGGCCAATTATAATTTAAATTAAATAATTACTTTGATTACAATTAATCAATTTCAATTCATGCACTCATTAAATTATAATTAAATAAATTTGAATTTAAATTACACATTCACCTTAATTATAATTATTCCAAATTATAATCACATATTAAGTTATAATTAAACAAATTATACTTCAAGTTAAACATTTACTTTAATCAAACTATATTTATTATAATTTAACAAATTATAATTCAAATAAAACCTTCACTTTAATTATAATTATTCACATTATATTTTATTAATATAACTCATTACTATTATTTAGCATTTTAAGGTATGCTAACATGTCATCAAATTTACCACATAAACTTAGTTTTCATAATATGACCCAAAAGCCGCATAAAAAAATGAATTTTATTTTCTGCATACCCCTCGCCAGGGCGGGGGTATTAGGCTTGACATACCCGCCGAGGCAGGCCCCCTATAGCGAACCAAGACTGCTTCGCGAATTGTGTAGAGAAAAAGCCAATTTGACTTATTTCTCCACACCAAATTTCACTTTCAGCCAACACAATCCATAACAACTTTATAGAAAACATAAATTCTAAGCTTCTAACATGTTTTAACACATTAAATCCTTAAAACACATAATCGAAACTCTAAATTTTGAAAAATTTATATAAAACTATTTTTCAGTGTTCTTGATAAAATTAAACACTTTAAGTTTATTTCTCAATCAAAACATACAATTTCACTCACAATGAATTTGTTTCTTGACAAATAACAAGAATCCAAAAATCAATTTGTACAAGGAACTAATACTCATGAAAAACATAAAAACATATTTAAAAGAACAAGGAATTGAGATTATACCCTTGTTGCTTAGGAGAACAAGATGAAGATGATGATGTGTTTGACACTCTCAAACTTCCTCTTCCTCTTTCTTCTTTCTCCCTTCTTTTTCTCTTTTCCTTTCTCTCTAACTCTAGGTTTTCTGTGTTTTCTTTCTACACAGACTAACCCTTTGTTCTAACTGACTAACATCTAACTGAAAGTAGTATGTATACAAGCCAATCATGTATGATGATAAAGCATCTACTTTGGAGACGATCTTATTTATTTATTAATAAAAGTATTAACTTATTAAAGGCATTTAATTATCTACATGGTGCTATTTTTATAATATGTAAATAACCCATAGTTTTAAGCAATTCTTTTAGAATCATGATGATGATCATGCTAATGAGATCTAAATTCTTAGAAAGCTTTAAAACTAAAATAGCTCCCAATCGTAGGATTACTAAAAAGGGGATTAGTAAATCCGGATAGAGTAGTACATATGTTGCTTGCTCATTGGATGAGGATGATTGATCTCATGATCATTTGTGTGGAGACACTAAAGCAAGCATGTAGGTGCTTATTGGAGAATAAGTTCACTAAACGTGACTCGCTATGGAATACCTAATGGAGTTTTACTCGTCTGTCAATAGGAATTCCTAATGTGATAGTAGTACAAGTGATCCTTGGACTTAAGATCATCATAGTATCTTGTATGTAATGAATTATACTTTGACTTATTCCTTAAAGCCCTTTAAGGTATATAAAAGGATATGTTTGGGTATAATGAGTTACATATGGAGATAATAAATGATCAATAAAGAATCTACCACCTCTAGTAAAAGAGGAGATATGTCCTATGTGATTCGTTAAATGACAACCAAGGATGGCCAAGGTGGAATGAAATTAGAAAGGAGTTTCTAATTTGCATTAAATGGAGTTGTGCATTTTCTAATCGAAATACATATAATTAAATAAAATAAGACTTGACAGTAATTTCATGTCTTATATTTAATTGGGACATTGTATGGTGGAAGGATTGAATTGTACGGTAACTATTTACTCACTAGTTCTTTTATGATTAATGTTGAAATCTATATTATCTGAAAAGTCGTTGATCGCTAGGGAGGCTTATCCCTATTGTAGAATAAATATTATTTATTTAAATAGATTATTAGTTTAATTTATTTATTTAAATTAGGTTAGAATTGTTCTTATTGATTTATTCACAACCGGTTTAATATAGAGAACCTAAAGGGTCACACCATAAAAGGAAGAATAATTATTTAAGAAGGTAATGGCATAATCGTAATAATGCATTAAGTGTAATTAATTTAATCTATAGTGATAGAATAAATTAAATAGCTTAATGTTTATTATTTAATATTTTAGAAATATTAAATATAAATTAATAAGAGATGTCTTATTAATATTATTACAATTATTATTATTTTAATTTCTAAAGGAGTTTATTAATTAATTTATTATTAGTACTCTCATTTATTCCTAATAAGATTAGGAGACAAATTAATTAAATAAATTTAATTAATTATTCCCAATGTGGTGGGAAGTCTAAATTAATTAAAGGAGTTAAATTAATTAAATGATATCCCATGTCTAATAGGATTAGAAAGGTTGACCAATATCTATATAAGAGGAGTCTTATAATAGATATCTGTTGATGCAATTCCAATTGTTGGAGAGTACTCCTTTTCTATAGAGGATAGAAAACTAAGCCAACCACCCTCCTTCTTGATAATTCATCTTCCTTGGTGGATCACCTCTAGAGGCCAAACACTTGGGTGGCTAACGTTGATCAAAAGAAGGAATCTAACTCGGAATTTCAAGGAGATCAAGAAGAACAAGGAGTTGAACTCGTACCTGTGGAAGCTTCGTTCTATAAGGGTATGATCCTATAACTTCTTATTTATCGTTTTAAATTAATAATTTGCATAAAGGATGATCCGGGTAATGGTTTTGTAGAAATTTTTGAACTCTGATATACCATGCTTTCGCTAATTTTTTGTAATTTGATTGCGTCACGATTTCGTACAAACCCAACAGTGGCATCAGAGTCAAACCTTTATGCAATTATTAATTATTTTGATTCCATATATGTATAGGTATATATTTAGAATAATTTATTGGGCATAATTAATTGTATAAAATTATTATTTTTTATGAAAGAAAATAAAACGGAAACCATTTTTTTCTTCTTCTTTCGCTTCGGATCCTTCTTACAAGGAAAGAGGCGAATGTTGCGAAAGGCTGTGTCACGTTTTTTTCTTTCAGCAGAAGCTTGGCAAATTATCACATATATATATATATATATATATATAGTTGAAAAAAGGTGCAGGAAGGATTTGGAAAAGGTGATTTGCTTTTCTATAATGAGATCTAAGCGATTCACGTGAGGCATAATCCATTCACGTGAGATCTAGGTGATTTGTTTTTCCAGAATGCGATATTAACGTGAGGCATAATTCATTAACATGGTTAATATATATATTCGGCTATATTATATATATATATATATATATATATATATATATATTTATATATAATATTCTTAATAATTTTATATTTAAAATAAAGAGTTTATTTTAATCTTGAAATTGGATTTCATGCAATTTAAAATTGCCCATTAAATAATACTCATATATATATTGAATGTTTTAATTCATGAGATGAATATTTATTTATTGATACATATGGTGACATGTATGAAAATAAATGGGGTTGATTATGGACTATTGACCAATATGATTGGATTTTATTTTAGTTTAATGCTTGAATGAATGAGTTTTATTAAATGGGGTCTGCGTACCTTGTCTTCTCTGATTTTTTTTCTCGATATAAATTCTATCTCCCTCGTATGTACTTCCCATTGACTGCTAATCAAGGTTTCTATTTAAATTAAATAGTTTAATGTAATAAAAATAGTTAGAATTATCTTGAAGAAATTGGAGACCAAGGAGGAAGGAGCGCGTGAAGACCCGTTTGTATGGAGCCCGGGTTTAAATGTAATAGTTACGTTTAAATTTAAATTCTTGCACTCCTAGGTTTGACCTTTTGATTCACTTGGTGGCTCTAGTGAACCAAACTAGAATAAAAGTCCATAATCAATCCAGGTAGAATATAGTATTCTATATATGCATGCTAAATAGTATATATATATATTATATTTTATGCAAACATGCTTTGCATGTTTAATAAAATGACGCGTATTTTATATATATATGTGCATGCGCGCTAAACAAGATGAGACAAATAATAACAAACCCCTCAAAGAAATAATATTAAGTCCGAAGCGTTCAAATGATATTTAGAATATCGAACGTCGCCTTCTAGCATGATTAATTAATAGAGTATTAAATATTTAATATGAGTTTGTTGTGCTATCCACAAGGCGAGTATTGAGTATTTAAGATATTAATTAATCACATTTGATGCTTATCAAGAAAATTGAACGATCTAGTCTTGTTGTGCTATCCATAAGGACGAACATTTTTCTTTTTTGAATTTATGGAAGTGCTAGGCTGGACTTAACTTAAATCATTTTAGTTCAGATGTGCACACACATGACCATTATGATTTAAGAGGCAAAATAAAAGGAATTATGTGGTGATGTAATTGACAAGAGTTGTCTACCTATTTATTTGTATATCGTTTATTGTGCTATCCACAAAGTTATATACATTTGAAATGGGATCCTTAATCTCACTAGCAAATCTTTAATTAGATGTTGCCGAACTATATAAGTGAGGGTAATGTAGTTTGATGAAAATAGTGGGAGATACCAATTTAAAATAAAGACCTAAATTTATTTTGGTATGTAAAGTTAATAAAATGAATATTTGCTAAAAATGTTGTCTTTTCACATGCAGAATTTTAAAAATGTCAAAATCACCAATCTCACTACGAAGCATACTTGATGCAAATAAGCTTATCGGGCCGAATTATGAGGATTGGCTAAGAAATCTGAGAATTATTCTCACTGCTGAAAAGATTTCTTATGTCCTAAATTCAACTATCCCTGAATCTGTTTCGAAAACAGCCTCTGAGGAAGATATTGCCACTTTCAATAAATGGCAAGATGATGCATCTGTGGCTCAATGCATCATGCTCGCATCCATGAATAACGAGCTTCAACGTCAGCACGTAAATATGGATGCTCCTGCTATGCTGCTTCACCTCAAGGAGTTGTATGGTGAACAGAGTAGGACTGCTAGATATGAGATATCTAAGGAGCTCTTCCGATCTCGGATGACCGAGGGCACTACCGTCGAGACTCATGTTCTAAAGATAATCAATTTGATTGAACGCCTTGGACAGCTTGGGTTCGTCATGGATGGGGAGTTGAGTCAAGACTTGGTCTTGCAGTCACTCCCTGAGACCTTCTCGCAGTTTGTGGTTAATTTTCACATGAATAAGCTAGATGTCAGCTTGCCTGAGCTGCTTAACATGCTGAAAACTGCAGAATGTCACTTTCCATCCAAGAAGAACCATGTCTTGATGGTGGATTCTTCCAATAAAAGGAAGAGGCCCAAGGTGTCTTCTGAAAAGAAGAAATCCAAGAAGGCTAAGGGAAAGGGGAAAGAAAAGGAACAAAAGAAACCTGAACTAGCTAAAAGAATGTGCTTTCATTGCAACGAGCCGGGACATTGGAAGAGGAACTGCAAGAAGTTTCTAGCAGAGAAGAAGCTTGGAAAAGCTTCGACTTCCAATCAAGGTTTGTTTATGATTGAAATTAATTTTTCTGAAAGTCATAATTCTACTTGGGTATTGGATACTGGCTGTGGGTCTCACATATGTAACACTGTGCAGGGACTGGTCAAAAGTAGAAAGCTGAACAATGATGAGGTGATCCTACGAGTGAGGAATGGAGCAAAGGTTACTGCATTAGCTGTAGGAACTTATTGTTTAGCAATGCCTTCGGGCAAGTCCATTTATCTTAATAATTGTTATTATGTTCTGAATATTATTAAAAATATTATTTCAATTTTCGTATTGGATATGGAAGGATTTAACGTTGTTATAAAGAACAATAGTTGTTCTATTTATAAAGACGATGTTTTATATGGTATTGGAAATTTGCGAAATGGACTTTATACACTTGACTTACAAGAAAATATATTTCAAATTGAACAAACTAAGAAAAGGAAAAGAGATGATATTAATTATACCTACATGTGGCACTATAGACTCGGTCATATCAATGAAACAAGATTATCCAAGTTGCATAAAGATGGGCTCCTCGAGCTATCCGATTATGAATCATATCCAACTTGTGAATCTTGTCTCATGGGTAAAATGACTAAATCTCCTTTTAGTGGAAAAAGAGAAAGAGTTACAGAGTTGTTGGCATTAATTCACACAGATGTTTGTGGACCTATGACAACAAGTACACGGGGTGGGTATTCTTATTTTATTAATTTCATTGATGATCACTCAAGATTTGGATATGTGTATTTAATGAAATACAAGTCAGAATCATTTGAAAAGTTCAAAGAGTTCAGAAGTGAAGTAGAGAAACAAACGGGCAAGAGTATAAAGATACTTCGATCAGATCGAGGTGGAGAATACTTAAGCGGTGAGTTTCTCAATTGTCTCAAAGAAAATGGTATAATCTCACAATGGACTCCTCCAGGTATACCATAGTTAAATGGAGTATCTGAAAGGAGAAATCGAACATTGTTGGACATGGTTCAATCCATGATGTGTTTTACCGACCTTCCAATTTCCTTCTGGGGTTATGCCCTAGAAATGGCTGCATACCTACTTAATAAGGTACCTATCAAATTTGCCCCAAAGACTCCATATGAGATGTGGAAGGGGAAAAAATCAAATCTTAAGCATGTTAAGACTTGGGGTTGTCCAGCTCATGTCAAAAAGTTTGAACATGATAAGCTACAGACTAAATCCGACAAGTGTAGATTTGTGGGATACCCTAAAAAAACTTTAGGGTATTATTTCTATCATCCAACTGATCGAAAGGTGTTTGTTGCGAAACATGCTGCCTTCTTGGAAAAGGAGTTTATCCATGAAGGGGTCAGTGGGAGTAAGATATATCTTGAAGAAGTTCAAGAACCACAAATTACTACGGATCAGAGTCAAGTACCTGACCAAGTGGAAGAACCTACTATATCACACCCTATTCGTAAATCTGGAAGAGTACCGAAGATACCTGAGAGGTATGGATTCGTCATAGAGGATGACGATGAGGTATACATCATGAATGATGATGATCCATTGAATTACGAACAGGCTATGAGTAATAAAGACTCAGAGAAATGGTAAATGACCATAAAATCTAAAATGGATTTTGAAGCTATGCTCAAGTCCATTTGGATTTTTCTTGCGATTGTAGCTTATTTTTACTTAATCTGGAAAAATGGACCTGGAGACGTCCTTCCTCAAATAAACATTATTAGAGGAGAATGTATGTATGATACAACCAGATAGTTTTTTGTTTCAATGGTTGAATCAAATCATGTATATGAGCTACAACAATCCATTCATGGATTGAAGCAAGATTCTCGTAGATGGAACATTCGTTTTGATGAGATATTCAAAGAGTTTGATTTTATCAAAAACGAGGATGAACCAGGTGTGTACAAGAAGGTTAGTGGGAGCGCTATTTCATTCCTTGTATTATATATTGATGATATATTACTGATAGGAAATGAAATTCCTATGCTAAAATCGATCAAAATAAAGTTGTCTAAACATTCCCCCATGAATGATTTGGGTAGAACATCCCGCATTGGGGATATAAATCTGTATTAATAGATTTAAAAGGATGTTCGGCATAACCCAAGGAAATGAATATTCATTAGATGCTAAAGGTGTTTAGCATGGAAAACTCCAAAAGGTGCCTCACGGTGATGAGCCATGGAGTGTATCTCTCTAAAATTGTCCTCAGTAAAAGAGAGATCGCATGAGTTACTATCATGTATGCAATGAAATATACGAGACTTGATGTTGATCAGTCAGATTCTGGAGAAGATCACTATGAGACAGTGATAAACATCCCAAAGTACTTAACTGACACTAAGGATATCATCATGACACATGATGGGTCTGAATGAATCTGGAGTGCTAAACAGACTCAAGTTTTTAGACTGACCAAGACGATAGTAAATCCACTATAGGGTAAGTCGTTACCTTGAAAGGTGGTGCAGTGAATTGGAAAGGTTCCAAACAGCAAAAGGTTGCTGATTTAGTGACAAAGACAAAGTATATAACTGTAAGTGAAGCTGCAAGTTGATGTTTCGGATGAAAAGTTCATTACAGAACTAGGAATAGTTCTTAGGTCTCATCTTGAACCTAAAACATGTGTTGCGGCACTTTGATTAAAAAAATCATTGAAAGAGGAGCATATAGACTCTCAAAATAACATTGCAGATCCATTTACAAAAGCTTTAACACAACAGCAGTTTGATCGTCACTTAGAGAAGATGGGTATGAGATACCAAAGCGATTGGCTTTAGTGCAAGTGGGAGATTGAAAGTAGTATGCATACAAGCCAATCATGTATGATGATAAAGCATCTATTTTGGAGACGATCTTATTTATTTATTAATAAAAGTATTAACTTATTAAAGGTATTTAATTATCTACATGGTGCTATTTTTATAATATGTAAATAACTCATAGTTTTAAGCAATTCTTTTAGAATCATGATGATGATCATGCTAATGAGATCTAAATTCTTAGAAAGCTTTAAAACTAAAATAGCTCCCAATCGTAGGATTACTAAAAAGGGGATTAGTAAATCCGGATAGATTGGTACATATGTTGCTTGCTCATTGGATGAGGATGATTGATCTCATGATCATTTGTGTGGAGACACTAAAGCAAGTATGTAGGTACTTATTGGAGAATAAGTTCACTGAACGTGACTCTCTATAGAATACCTAATGGAGTTTTACTCGCCTGTCAATAGGAATTCCTAATGTGATAGTAGTACAAGTGATCCTTGGACTTGAGATCATCATAGTATCTTGTATGTAATAAATTATACTTTGACTTATTCCTTAAAGCCCTTTAGGGTATATAAAAGGGTATGCTTGGGTATAATGAGTTACATATGGAGATAATGAATGATCAATAAAGAATCTACCACCTCTAGTAAAAGAGGAGATATGTCCTATGTGATTCGTTAAATGACAACCCAGGAATCCTTGGCCATGGTGGAATAAAATTAGAAAGGAGTTTCTAATTTGCATTAAATGGAGTTGTGCATTTTCTAATCGAAATACATATAATTAAATAAAATAAGACTTGACAGTAATTTTATGTCTTATATTTAATTGGGATATTGTATGGTGGAAGGATTGAATTGTACGGTAACTATTTACTCACAAGTTCTTTTATGATTAATGTTGAAATCTATATTATCTGAAAGTCGTTGATCGCTAGGGAGGCTTATCCCTATTGTAGAATAAATATTATTTATTTAAATAGATTATTAGTTTAATTTATTTATTTAAATTAGGTTAGAATTGTTCTAATTGATTTATTCACAACCGGTTTAATATAGAGAACCTAAAGGGACACACCATAAAAGGAAGAATAATTATTTAAGAAGGTAATGGCATAATCGTAATAATGCATTAAGTGTAATTAATTTAATTTATAGTGATAGAATAAATTAAATAGCTTAATATTTATTATTTAATATTTTAGAAATATTAAATGTAAATTAATAAGAGATGTCTTATTAATATTATTATAATTATTATTATTTTAATTTCTAAAGGAGTTTAGTAATTAATTTATTATTGGTACTCTCATTTATTCCTAATAAGATTAGGAGATAAATTAATTAAATGAATTTAATTAATTATTCCCAATGTGGTGGGAAGTCTAAATTAATTAAAGGAATTAAATTAATTAAATGAAATTTCATGTCTAATAGGATTAGAAAGGTTGACCAATATCTATATAAGAGGAGTCTTATAATAGATATCTGTTGATGCAATTTCAATTATTGGAGAGTACTCATTTTCTATAGAGGATAGAAAACTAAGCCAACCACCCTCCTTCTTGATAATTCATCTTCCTTGGTGGATCACCTCTAGAGGCCAAACACTTGGGTGGCTAACATTGATCAAAGGAATGAATCTAACTCGAAAATTCAAGGAGATCAATAAGAACAAGGAGTTGAACTCGTACATGTGGAAGCTTCGTTCTATAAGGGTATGATTCTATAACTTCTTATTTATCGTTTTAAATTAATAATTTGCATAAAGGATGATCCGGGTAAGGGTTTTGTAGAAATTTTTAAACTCTGATATACCATGCATCCGCTAATTTTTTGCAATTTGATTGCGTTACGATTTCGTACAAACCCAACACTAACTCTTTTGGTTAATCTCACTAACGTATACATATAATATAACTAATATGATATATATTATAAGTATAATTATATAATATATAACTCCTAAATATTTAAACCACCCAATTTAATACCATAATTGCAATTAATATATATAAGTTACAATTTGAATTTTAAAAGCCCTAAGGCTTGTTTGGCAAAACAAGTTATTTTAAAAATAGATTTTTAGTAGTTAAGGCCCCGTTTGGCAAAACAGATTTAAAACGGTGCAAGGGCCTTGTTTGAGAAAACGGTTTTAAAAACTATTTTAATTCTTTTAATAAATCATTTAACACATCTTTTTAATGTTATACTTTAATTAATTAAATCTTAACATTCTAATTTAATTAATTAAAAGTTAACATCAATTAATCACATAAAAATTATTGCATAACAATTATAATTACTCGCTAATTATAATTTTATGTAACAATTACCAGATAACTTCATCTAATTTAATTATCCCCATTTAAATTAGAACTATATCATAAAATTATTACATCAATTAAATTAAATATTAAATATTTATTTCATTAATATATTACACTTAATTAAATTACTCCATAACAGACACATAATTTATTTATTTAACTCAATAAATAAATTCATTAAAATATTTATTTAATTCAATAAATATATAATTTCTCTTTACACCAAGTCACATATTTCACAATATATGACACGTATACACATACTCATACTCAAAACATCTCATAATAAAAATTTATTTATTAAATTCTCATTTATTAATTCTTAAAAATTCGAGTTGTCACAACCACAACGCTGAAGAAGCTACGTGGGAACTCGAAGGACATATGATGAAGACTTACCCACACTTATTTGCTTAATTTATGTGTAAGCGATTCTGGGGACAGAATCTTTGTAAGGGGGGAGAACGTAACGGAACGAATTTAATTGAACTGTGATTCTAAGGATAGAATCCTTTTAAAGGGGGAAAGATGTGACGAACGAGAATTTTATAATTTAATCTTAATATTTATTGAATTAAATAAATATTTTTGGATGATTTATTTATTAAGTTAAATAATTATTTGATGAAATTGTGGTAGATTAATTTAATTATGTGTTACATTGATTAAATTAATGTGGAGAATTTTTATAGTTCAAAGTATGTATTTAATTGAGTTTAATCGATTAAATGAATTATTTAATAAGCATAATGTTATTGTAATTAATTTAATAATTAATTAGAGATTTAAAGATTTTCCATAATTAATAAATGACAATTTTAATTATGTGATTATGTGATTCAATGTGAATTTATGATAATTTATTTAATTGATTTAAATAAGATGATTTGATTAGTAAAGGTGTGACATTAAACTATATAATAAACAGTTAATTAAATTAAGTGGAAAGAAGAAAGAACTGGCCAACCAAACAGGGCCCTAAGAGGAGTTGGCCAGTTAACCCATTTTGGGATTAACTAACCACTACGACATCAGTTATATACGTTATATCATATATACGTATTATACTTATATTGTATATCATATCAGTTTAAATTACGTAGCTTTCCATCAGAGAGAAAATTGAGAGAAAAGATTGAGGGAGAAGAATTGGAGAAGTCTAGATCATCATCTTTGAATCATCTTCACAAACTAACAAGGGTAATCCCTTTAATCTTTAATTTTAAATTAATATTCTTATATTTCCATTTACGTATATTAAAAAGTTCTCTGTGAATGGAAAGTTTGATGATTGTTAATCATATAGCTTTATATATATTAATAAGTGTTCATAACATGCTTTATACCATGTATGCATGAATTAAAGTAGTTAATTTCATGTAATTATACATTAATTGGAGTTTCATGAATTACAGAGTACGAAAGTTGTATATATGGCCCTTATATACAAATTTATATGCTTTAATTGTTTAGTTAACTTTAAATTGATGATTGAATATGATTATGCATGTTCACACGAACAAAAGAATTCAAACGGACGGATTCGGTGTATTAATGAATCTGTAACGTTGAATTTCATGTTTTTTCTCAAAACTTTACCAAATATCAAAAACAGTAAATTATATATTTTAATTTGAGTAATTATGTGATATTAAGTGTTAGAAACATGCTAGAAACGTCGTATCATGTTTCTATGAAGTTTATTAGTTCATGAGTAACAGTAATTTTGCTGTGTTAGTTTAATTTGGGATTTATTTGGCCTTTATTTGACCTTTTCTGTGTTCTTCGCGAACACTGTCAGACCATTCTACGACTATGAAAATTTGTTATGTGATCTAAATTGAAGTAATTATGTGATCTAAATTGTTAAAAACATGATAGAAACGTTATATGATGTTTCTATTAAGATTATAAATCATGGGTAACATTAAAATTATTGTGTTAGTTTAATTTGGCATTTATTTGGCTTTTCTATGTTCTCCGCAAACACTGTCAAACCGGCAAAATAAAATTAATGAAAATTTTATTAAGTGCTCAAAAATCAGAAATGTATTTAAAACCTAATCTAATAAATATGATGACATGTTAAACATATATAGAGATATTAAAACAGAATTAATAACTCGTTTATGTGATTAATTGATAAGTTAAATACGTTATGTAAACTCGTTACTCGTGAAGTCTAATAACGTGTTCAAGAATCGATGTTTGTGATTCGACGAGTATAATCGGACTTATAATTAATTGGTATTGTGAATGTATTGATATATAGGATTAATTAAGAGACGTGAATTTAATTGTAGCTTATGCAAGAGGCAAGTGATCTATCCTTAACTTAATATTGTTGAGCAAATTTTCTTACTCTAACTCAATTTTGATTACGCAAGTTCTTACTCTTGTTTATTCAAGTCAATATTCGTATGAGATATTATAAGTTCCTTAAGTATTATTTCAGATATACAATACTTATTCGATTGTATACTCTTCAAATTTATTATTCAATTTGAATATCGTTTATTGTTAAATCTTGTAAGACTAGCGAACCCTTATTGATTCGACTAGTCCATAGTTGATGAACGTTTTAAATTCTAGAACTATTATTGAGCTTATCCAAACCAAACTTCTTTTGGTACGAACTCTGATGTCAAACTGAGATGAACAACCCTTTAATAGGGGATTAATTACGCTTAACGTTGAGATATTGTGCACAGTATGGTACTAAGGGCTGATCCCCCTAAGTACGAGAAGTAGAGTCCATATAGTCTTACGATTGTTAAAGGTTTAAAGTAGAAATACTTGACAACCTAGGACATAGTTCAAGATCTTATGACCCTCAGATGTTCTTTTGATTCTTGTTATTCATTCTTTATTCAAAAGCTGAGCTTTCTATTATTCAGATTTCTTTGACTTATTCGCATGTTATTATATTGTTATATTTGTATACTTGTGGGCAATTGTGCACACTCTTGCATAATAACATTGCCGTTAAGAACGAAAGGTCAGACGAGCCTTCCACTAGCAAAGGCAAGGGCAAAGTTAACAAGTGATGAAGACTTGTTATTTTAATTGAGAATATTTATTTAAATACTTATGTTATTATTTTTAAGACTTATTATTTGTTTATGTTTTCGCACAAATGTTTAAGGTTAGTATGACCTGGGATTATATTTATTATTCCAATGTTGTAACCCCATAAGGGGAGATGATGGAGTTATTTCTATCTATTTCATGGTTTGCATTTATTATGGGTAGATAGATAAATGATATTTGTATAGTGAACACCAAATTCCGTAAAAATTAAATTACCCCGATTTGGGGGTGTCACACTCTCTCTCTATCTCTCAAACACTCACGAACCCTAACTCTCTCTCAGCCAAAATCGATCAATCTAAGTGAGTTTTCTTTGCACCTTTTTCAATAAAATGAATCTTCATTGTCGTTTTAATGTTTCTACCGATTTGATTTTTCCTTCTATGTGTTTCTGTATTCCAATTTCTTTCAAAAATCGTCTCTGTTATTTTTTTGCTAAGATCTACTACCTTCGAAAACGTAGTTATCTTTGTGTTTTCAACTTTTTCAAACCCTAGATCCATATAAAAAAATAATTTGATGAGATTTCTTACTGGTTCATATATATCGTATATATATATATATATATATTAAAAAAAATTATTTTTTTTCATATGTTTACCGATCTTTTAGGGTTCGATTTTTTAAAAAATGTGTGTTCTTTTCTGTTTTCTTCTTCTTCCTCTTCTGTTTGTTTTCTATCAAATAAATTTTTTAGATTTTAAAAAAAATGTGTGTTTATTTGTGAAACCCTAGACATATTTAAAGTGGTCTATTTTTTTAAAAAAAAGAGGAACTCTCAAGTTTCTGATGAAATTTTTAAGAGTTCATATATATTTCTTATATATATATATATATATATATATATCAAAATTTTATATATATATACAGAAATATTTAGAAATTATATATATATATATATATATATAAGTATATGAATATTTTCAAAAATATATATATACATGTGTGTATGAAACCCTAGAATTTTCACTTAATAAAAGGAGGGCGGTTTCTCGGTATTGATATATATTCCTTCTCGATAACTAATATGTTCGAAACCCTAAATGTTTCTGTCTAAATATTTTTAAAATTTTATTAAACCCTAATTTTTTTTAAAATAGAGTTATATTTCATTTATATATATACTTTTCGAAACCCTAAAATTCCAAAAATAATTTAACAAAAAATTGTATATATATATAGATATGTTCTTGTTTTATCAGAATATATATATATATATATATATATATATATCTAAAGTATTATATATGTGTGTAATAACTGATGTATACCTTTTATATATATACATGATTCCGTTGCCAAGAGTCTATAAGTCTGAAATTTCTATGTGTATATATACAACTGTATGTATCTGTGAGTGTGGTCTCTTCTGTATGAATATCCACTTCTTCTGCTGATACATCTTTGCTATACTGTGGAACAACTAAAAGCTACTTAGCTTGAGTTAGCTGTGCTCAGGTAATATCTGTTTCTCTCTCTGATAAACTGATTAGATGGTGATATCATCTGGATATATAGAGATAATTTTCATGTTTATGTTCTGCATCTTACTATATTTGACAATCTATACCATTGTTATGTGCTGTTATATGTGATAGAGATCATGTTTACTATATCATTATTATGTGTTGTATTTAACACTGACTTGTTGAATCTCTGTGTTGGTTCACTATCTTTTGATATGGGCTAAGAAGCAATGATAACATATCTCTGTGTTGTATTTAACACTGACTTGTTGAATCCCTATATTGGTTTACTATCTTCTGATAAGGACAAATAAGCAATGATAGCATATCTCTTTATTGATATTGAACCATACGTGTTCTGTCTACAACCTGTAGATTTCTAAAATTTTTATGTCTTCTGATTGGACATCTGGTTATTTTTTATAAAAAAAATTAAAACTGACTTAGTCTAATCCATCATTCCTACCTATCTGCTTTTCAAAAAAAAAGAGAAAACTGATAAATGATTTAAACCCATTATAGTGCTAAGCATGACTGACCCTTTTACTTCTCACTGTACACAGTCACTACTTGAGAACTGTTTATTTTTGACAATCAAGTCATATCATGTCACTTAAACTGAGAGTTTTAGAAATGTATTTTTTCTATAAAAGGATAGTTTTTCAAAACTAACTGCATCAAACTACCAGTCCTATTTTCTGTAGTATTTGAACTTCTATCTCTTTGCATACACTATCTTTTAAAAAATAATGCCTCCAGTTTAATCTTCTAAAAGAAAGAAACTTGCATTGCTTACTGAGTCTCATCCTAATATCTATACCCCTATGCTGTTTACACTTACTGCCAAAACTAAATATGAACATATGAGGCATAATTTGACTTCTGGGGTAGGAACTTCTTTCAACAGTTTTTTTAATTTGTTAGAAAACTTAACAAATATAGGATGGGATTGTCTTATTTCTTTCAAGAATAGAGAAATATTTCCGAGTTTGATTGCAGAGTTTTATGATCACATGACATTTGTTCGTGACTTAACTGGTTTCTTATCTTGCATTAAAACCTGCATACAAGGCCAAGATTATGTTATTGATGAAATACTTCATCTGCATGCACTTAGTCTCAGAAATGAGTTCTTAGACTTTTCAAAGATAAATGAATACACTTGTCCTATAGGAATCTCTACTACTGAATGCATCACTTTCAAACACAATCTCTCTCTCACCACTGACCAACTTGTGCCTGCAAATCTATTTAACTATCCATGCAAAGTTCATTTTGACTTCTTCACTGCTGAATGTCAATTTTTGGGAAAAAATCTTAGACACAATTTTATGCCTATCAGAAATGACAAACTTCTGCATCCATTTGACATAGAACTCATGAAATGTATTTTGACTAAATGTATGCCATATAGTCTGCCATACTTTCTCCTAACATCTTTTGAGTTCTGGTACTATAACAACTGCATGGGATATGGTCTTCTGTTGACTCGCATTTTCATACACCTTGGCATTCCAATTCATTTTCATAAGGCTCAAATGGTTCACAATAGTAACATTGTGTCACACTTGAACCTTCCCCCTAAGCCTTTGATCATTTTTCAACCAAATGACACTGATCATATTGAGTCTCATGTAAACCTATTGTCACAAATTGATTCTCTGAACAGTATGAATCAACTTTCTTTGAAGAATCAAACTGCCATTATGAGTCAATTAGAAGCTTTGCAGTTGTCTATGCATCATATACAAGACATGATGAGTGTGTTAATGGAGCACCAGAAGGTATCAATTCCTCCTTATAATTTCACTCCCACAACAAGCTCTGCATAGATTGATCACACTGATCAAACTCCCACTGATCCCCATCTTACAACCCTTTGTTTGAATTTCTCCCCTCTTAATTTTGATGGCATCTAACTATTCGGGATAAATGTATCCATATATACTTAACTAACTATTGGGATAACTGTATAACATACTAACATACTAATACTTAGGATTATCTATCATGCTTGCTTAACTACTTTGACTCTGCAGGTAAATATTTTAACTAACAGTTTCTGCAGGTACTCGGTATCTTTTCTTAACCCCTCCATTTTTGTTAATGACAAAGGGGGATAAGAAAAATATCAGATTAAGAGATATACTACTTAATATATACTATAAGTAGTATATGAGATTGACAGGGAATGAGTATGCTGGATATAACTGCATACTGGATATAACTGTGATATAACTGTCATAACTGCCTGGATGGGATGAATGGTTTACATGCCGGATATAACTGCTATATAACTGCCTGGATGGTTTGGTTGGTTGGTTCGTCTGATAGGTTTTCAAAAAATTAAATTTCTTTTTTAAAAATCGATTCATGATCCTAGGGGGAGTATCATGAATTGAGGGAGAGTTCTGAAAACCAAAATATTTTTATTAATTGTCATCATCAAAAAGGGGGAGATTGATAGGTCTCCAAATTTGGGTATTTTATTTTGATGATAACAAATTAAGTAAATAAGTCAAAAGAGTAGAATTCTCTCCATAGGATTAAAAATATTTAACTTGATTTTAAATACCTCATATATTTGACCAAAAATATTATTTTCTAAACTTCATTTGAATTTATTTTCTAACCTTGATAAATCTAATATCAAGTGTTAATAAAATAATTTTATATAGTAACATTTTCTAAGGCAAAGAGATTCCTATTTCTTTTTCAAAATTATTTTATAAATCTTTTATGGGCAAAAAGAAAATTTCTAAATATATTATATATATATACATATATCCGTATATATATATATATATATATATATATATATATATATATATGCTGAGTATATATGATATATATGTGTGTGCATGTGTATATGCGCCGTGTGTGCATATGTATGAGTAGTGCATGTGAGTGTGTGCCGTGGGAATTTGTTTGTGTGTGGTGTGCCTTGGAAAAAGAAAGAAGGCATATGCCTTATGTTTTGAAAGTTGGCAAATAATTTTGTGATGACTCACATGTTGCAAACAAAATTTTTGGGCCAAAAATTTGCTCCATCCGGCAAATTCCTAAGTGATTCGAATCCTTCAATTTTCATCATACAATCCGGACCTTCTATTTTAAACATGAATTTCCAAAATTATAATTTTGCCCTAACTTTAAACATCCTATAAATAGGAAGCTTTTTCATTCATTTCAATTTACCAATTCACAAATCTGAAAAGCTTACTCTCCTTGCCTACATTCTGTCCAATTAAGCTTTCACTCTCTATTCTTCTAATTAAAGTTCTAATTCTATTTTGGAAGAGAAAAATTGGTCAAAATATTTGAGATAAGTTATTAATTTATTATTGTTCATGTTATCTCATACTTGCTTATATATATAGATATTCAGATATAAACTGCTATACATATTTATATATATCTATATTTCATCTATCAATATCGAGTAAAAAGTAAGTACTTAGATATCGATATAATTCGGAAGTAATTTCTTTGAAATTCTCCGAACGGTCTTTAAAATCCTAAGTGACCTATTACTGATATAAATAATCTATATAAATATTGTATAATATTTATATGATTATCAAGTTGTGAATCGAACAATTTAGTCAGTACTTAGATACCGATATTCGGAGATATTTCTTAATAAAGAATATTATCTAGACGGTCTTTGAAATCCTAAGTGGCCAAATTATTCACAACGTAGATCAAATATAATATAATATATATAAGTAGGTGAAACAAGTTTGTTCAAGTATTATTTAAATTAATCAAATTATTTTAAATTTGATAAACTATTCATTAAAAATATATACTACTCATTTAATTATTCATAAATTATTGTTGCATTATATAAGTTTATATGATTTTCTAAAATCAAGGTTATATCTATTCAAAATCATAGAAACACACTCTTTATAAAGAAGAATCTTTTCTAGAATTATTTAAACCATAGAAAAATATTCTTTATCAAAAGAAAAGAAAATCTTTATAAAACTGCATCAATTTACTTATCTGCTTATCTGAAGCTTTTCACATAAAAGTCTTGAACTTTTATCTGATATTTGATCTTAAATTATATATCTGCCTATCTGAGAAGTATAAATTATAAAAGTTATTTAAACTTTTATAAAGCTGTTCTAAATTTTATCTGCTTACTTTAGAAGCAAAAATTGAAACAAAACTTTTTGTAAAAAGGAAAAAGTTGAGTTAGTTTATTTTATACTTATGAGAAAGACAAAAATTCTTTGACCAAGACCAGAGTCTTAGAGAGGTCAGCTGGGAGTTGGGTCTCTAGTGTACTTGTGAGATGAGGAAGAGATTTTTGTTTCAAGACCAAGTTATAGAACAGTTCTAAGCTCAAAAAGAAGATTCAACTAAGCTTGAGGAAGGAGCTGGGAGTTTGCTATCCAAGATAGTTAGTTGTGGATAGTTGTAAGTTTATCTTTAAAACTTTATAAAGGCTTCTCTTCCTATTGAAGGAGTATTTATTACAGGGAGTGATAGGATCTCGAGTCTTGGAGAAGAGCTTGAGACTGGACGTAGCAACATACTCAAGCTGTATGTTGTGAACCAGATAAATATCTGTGCATTGTGTGATTGAATTTTTAATCTGCTTATTAAATTCTTAATATTGTAAGTTAACCTACTAAAAATTCAAAAAGGCCAAAGATAATTTTTTAAACAGTAATAAACTATTCAACCCCCCTTCTAGATTATTATTGGACTTTCAGTGACATTAGAGGCGTTGAGAAAAGAGAAGTTGTACGCCAAATTTTTGAAATGTGAATTCTGGATAGAGCGGGTACAATTTCTTGGACATGTGATTGATAAGGACGAAATTTCGGTAGATCCATCCAAGGTCGAAGCTGTGATGAACTGGGATCAGTCGAAGACACCGTCGAAAGTGAGAAGTTTTCTTGGATTAGCCGGTTATTACAGAAGATTTATTCAGGACTTTTCCAAAATCGCAACTCCGTTGACGAATTTGACTAGGAAATCAGTAAAATTCATTTGGAAGGAGAAGTGTGAGGAGAGCTTCCGAGAACTTAAGAAGAGGTTGAGTACGGCACCTGTGTTATCTCTTCCGGATAGCACATGAAATTTTGTAGTATATAGTGATGCGTCGCATAAAGGACTAGGCTGTGTGCTTATGCAAAACGGCAAGTTCATTGCGTATGCGTTACGACAACTAAAGGATTATGAGAAGGGATATCAGACCCACGACTTGGAATTGGCTGCAATGGTATTTTCTTTGAAAATCTGGAGACACTATCTCTATGGGGAGAAGTGTGAAATATATACAGACCACAAGAGTCTGAAAAATATTTTTACACAGAAGGATTTGAATATGCGCCAGAGAAGATGGTTGGAATTGATAAAGGACTATGATTGCGAGATCTTATACCAACTGGGTAAAGCGAATGTGGTTGTCGACGCCTTAAGCAGAAAGGGTCGAGAGAAATTGATGCGGTTGACTGCCCAGGAGGAGCTAATTTCAGTAATGGAGAAACTGGAATTAGAAGTGAGATATCCTATGGAGTCTGACTAGAAGCTGTTCCAGCTGGGAACTGGTACAACTTTAGTGGATATGGTTAAGGAAGCACAACTTCAGGACGAAGAATATGAAAAGATAAAGAAGAAGATATCCAAAGGGAGTGAACTGAAATTCAAGGTGGACAATGAAGAACTGTTAAGATTTGAGAGCAGAGTTTGGGTACCACCAGTGCCAGAGATTAAGGAAGACATTTTGAGCGAGGCTCATAACTCACGGTATTCCATTCACCCCGAAAGTACAAAGATGTGCCAGGATCTCCGACAATATTTCTGGTGGCCGAATATGAAATGAGATATTATCGATTGTGTTGCCAAGTGCCTGACGTGTCAGAAAGTGAAAGCAGAACATCAGAGGCCGAGTGGATTATTACAACCACTAGAGATCCCAGAACAGAAATGGGAGCACATTACTATGGATTTCGTAGTTGGCCTTCTGACAACTCAGAAAGGCTACGACGCAGTATGGTTTATCGTTGATCGACTGACAAAATCAAGACACTTTCTACCAATCAAGATCAGATTCAACCTAGAGCAGTTGGCGAAGCTGTATATGAAGGAGATTGTTTCAAGGCACGAAGTTCTAGTGTCGATTGTCACCGATCGAGATCCGCGCTTCACATCGAATTTCTAGAAGCGACTACAGGAATGTATAGGGACGCAGTTGAGAATAAGTACGGCATATCACCCTCAGGCAGACGGGTAGAGCAAAAGAACGATCCAGATATTGGAAGATACGCTAAGAGCGTGCATCATGGATTTCAAAGGAAGTTGGGATGATCACCTACCACTCGTGGAATTTGGCTACAACAATAGTTACCACACAAGTATTGGCATGTCGCCTTATAAAGCGTTGTACGGTAGAAAGTACAGAGCTCCATTATACTAGGATGAAGTTCGCGAACGACAATTGCTAGGACCAGAACTGGTACAACAGAAAGCCGAGATCGTCAAGGTGATCCAAACAAGATTGGTAGTTGCTCAAGATAGACAGAAGAAATACGTTTATCCACACCGCAAGAATATAGAATTTGAATCGGGTAGCTTTGTTTTCTTAAAAGTCTCTTCCTGGAAGGGAAAGATCAGATTCGGCAAGAAGGAAAAATTGAACCCAAGGTTCATTGGACCCTTTGAGGTGCTGAAAAGAATCGGAAAAGTTGCGTATGAGGTAGCCCTACCTCCAGCGCTAGATCATATCCACAACGTCTTTCATGTTTCAGTCTTGCGACCGTACAAACCCGATTACAAACATGTGATTGAATATGAACCCTTGCAATTTGAGAAAGACTTATCCTATGAATAATTTCCTGTTCAGATTGTTGACAGGAAAGAACAAGTTCTCAGAAATAAAGTAATACCTTCTGTTAAGGTAATTTGGAGGAACCCAACGCTGAAGAAGCTACATGAAAACTCGAAGAACATACGATGAAAACTTACCCACATTTATTTGCTTAATCTATGTGTAAGCGATTCTGGGGATATAATCTTTGTAAGGGGGGAGAATGTAACGGGACGAATTTATTTGAACAGTGATTCTGAGGACAGAATCCATTTAAGGGGGAAAGATGTGACGAGCGAGAATTTTATAATTTAATTTAAATATTTATTGAATTAAATAAATATTTTTGATGATTTATTTATTGAGTTAAATAAATATTTTATGTTTATTTATTGAGTTAAATAATTATTTGATGGAATTGTGATAGAATAATTTAATTATATATGTTACATTGATTAAATTAATGTAGAAACTTTTTATAGTTCAAAGTATGTATTTAATTGAGTTTATTTAATTAAATGAATTATTTAATAATCATAATGTTATTCTAATTAATTTAATAATTAATTAGAGATTTAATGATTTGACATAATTAATAAATGAGAATTTTAATTATGTGATGATGTGATTTAATGTGTAATATTATCTATTATTTAATTGAATTTAAATAAGATTATTTGATTAATTAAAGTGTGACAAATAAACTATATAATAAACACTTTAATTAAAATAATGGAAAAAGAGGAATAAAGGAAGATAACCAAACATGGCCTTAAGTTAGTGGGAGCAGTTAATCAATTATGGGGATTAACTGACAACCACAAACTATCAGTTATATATGTTATATATATTATATACGTATATTATATTAGTTAAGTTAGAGTACGTATATTCACATATCATCAGTTAAGCAAACTCCAGAGAGAAAAAGAGAGAGAGATTGAGAGAAATTATTTGATTGAAGAGTTTGAAGAATCAAAAGGAAAGGTTTCTATCATCTTAACAAGTAGCAAGGGTATATTCTTCAACCCAAGTTATATTTCATGTTCTTAGTTCTCCATTAACGTGTATTTTGAAGTTCTCTGTAACAACAATTTTGATAAATGTTTGGGATATGATCATATATATGTTAATATATGTTCATAACATGTTTTCTATCATTTATACATGTTTTAAAACAATCAAAACCATGTAATTATGCTTTAATTAGAAACTTGAAAGTTACAGAGTATGAATATGGCCTTTACATACAAATTTGCATGCTTTAATTGTTTATTTAACTTGAGATTTAAGGTTGATTATGATTATGCATGTTAAAACGAACAAAACAAAATTCAAATGGACAGATTCGGTGTTATAAAGAATCTGTAATTATGAATTTCATGATTTCTCTCGAAACTTTGAAAAATACCAAAAACATGACATTTATGTGTTTTAATTCGACCAAGTACGTGATTTAAGTTATCAAATGCATGCTATGTATGTTACTACATGTTTCTGTGAAGTTTATACTTCATGGGTAACAGTAAAATTGTTGTGTTAGTTTAATTTGCGATTTATTTGGCTTTCCTATGTGTTCTTCGAGAACTGTAGCAACTCTGCCTGCGCAGTGGCGTGGCTGCGCCACTCCAAGGCATAAGTGGAGCGCGCCCGCGCCATGTGGCGTTGTCGCGCCGTTCCAAGGCACAATTGGAACGCGGCCACGCCGGTGAGCAGTTTGCCTAGAAATTTTTTATTAAGTGTTCAAAAGCCAGAAATGTATTTCAAACTTAATGTTATGAATATGATGACATTAAATATATATCGGGATGTTAAAGCATTTTATTAACTTACTTTACGTGATTAATTGCTAAGTTAAATACATGAATTAAACTCATTATTTGTGAAGTCCAATAATGTGTTCAAAGACTGATGTTGTGATTCGATAAATATAATCAAACTTAGAATTAATTTGTATTATAAATGTATTGATATGTAGGATTAATTAAGGGACGTGAGTTATAATTGTAGCTTGCGCACGAGGCAAGTGTTACTTATTATTGTAATGCAAGTTTCTTAGATCTAAATTATTCATTAAGCAATTCCTAGACTTATATTCTATAATAATCAAGTTCATGTTCTTGTTTATTCAAGTTTTGATTCCATTTGAGATATATTAATTCTTTTGGAGCTTTTGAAGTTATACTTCGGTTATACAATGCTTATTCAATTGTATACCTTTGAGATTCCTTATTTCTTTTAATTATCAATACTATTGTTGAACCTTGTAAGACTAGCGAACCCTTATTGATTCGACTAGTCCATAGTTAACAAACGTTCTAAATTCTAAAACTGTTATTGAGCTTATCCAAACCAAACTTCCTTTGGTGCAGACTCTGATGTCAAACTGAGATGAACAACCCTTTTATAGGGGATTATTTATGCGTTAGCGTTGAAATGATGTGCACATTATGGTACTAAGGGCTGATCCCCCTAAATACGAGTAGTAGAGTTCATATAGTCTTATGACTGTTAAAGGTTTAAAGTAGAAATACTTAACAACCTGGGACATAGTTCATAGTCTTATGACCCTCAGATGTATTTTTGATTCTTGTTAGTCGTTCTTGATTCAAAAGTCGAGCTTTCTATTATTCAGAATTCTTTAATTTACTCGCAAGTTATTATTATTATTACATTGTTGTACTTGTGGGTAATCGTTCACACTCTTGCATAATAACATTGCAGTTAAGAACGAAAGAACCGACGAGCCTTCCACTTGCAAAGGTAAGGGCAAAGTTAACAAGTGATGAAGACTTGTTATTTTAATTGAGAATATTTGTTAAGACTTATGTTATGATGTTTAAGACTTATTTGTTTATGCTTTTCGCATTGAGATTTAAGGTTAGTTTAACCTGGGATTTATTTATGTATTATTCAGATGTTGTAACCCCATAAGGAGAGATGTTTTTATCTTTTTTATAAGATGCTTTTATTATGGGTAGATAGATATGTGATATTTATACAGTGAACACCAAATCCCGTAAAAATTGAAGTACCCAAATTTGGGGGTGTCACACAAAGTATCCAGACTTATCTGAGGGTATGACTTATCAGAAAGATACCCCCAACATCGAGATCAGGTGTGTCTGATATTACAAACCGTTGGCGACAACTACAGCGTAGCATCAGGAAAGATCGGTGATGAAAACTGTTGAAAACTACTTCAACGAAGGTCAGAATGTCTGATACTGTAAACCGTTAATGACAACTCCAGCGTAGCATCGGGAAAGATCTGGTGATGAAAACCGTTGAGAACTGCTTCAATGAAGGTCAGAATGTCTGATATTGTGAACCGTTAGCCACAACTCCAGCGTAGCATCGAGAAAGATCCAATGATGAAAATCGTGAAAAACTATCCTTCTTTGGGAGAACCGATGATGGAATCTGTTATACAAATCCCCAGCTAAGGAATCAAATCAGTTCAACCGACCGTTATAAACTACCGTTCGAGTAGGCACCAAGGAGGTTCGGTGATGGTCAAACATTTTAAACTACCATTCGAGTAGGAATCAAATAAGTTCAATCGATCGTTCTAAACTACCGTTCGAATAGGCACCAAGGAGGTTCGGTGATGGTCAAACCCTACAAACTACCGTTCGAGTAGGAATCAAATCAGTTCGATCGACCGTTGTAAACTACTATTCGAATAGGCGCAAAGGAAGTTCAGTGATGGTCAAACTCTATAAACTACCGTTCGAGTAGGCATCAAATCATTTCAGTCGACCTTTGTAAACTACCCTTCGGGTAGGCATCGAGGAGGTTCGATGATGGTCAAATCGTTGTAAACTATTGTTCGAATAGATAGTGAGAATTCTATCCCTGGCAGAAATGCCGGCATCAACCAAACAGCAATCCAAACCATTGGTGACAACCCCAACGTAGCATCAGGAAAGATCCGATGATGTAAACCGGTGTAAGCTATCATCAGGATAGGCATCAGGAATCCCCAATGAGGTCACTCGTCATAAGATAAACATCCCCAGCGTAGGAAAAGTTAGAAAGCGTATCTGAAGACAGAGAATGTTGGTGACAACCCCAACAGCCAGTTCAGAAATGTCCAATGACATCAGCCAAGGAAGAATCTCCCCAGCAGGGATCCTGAAAACATCTCTACAACATTTCGAAGAATCAGTTTTGATAGCACCGACGGACATTATTAACCATTGGCTTTAACCCAATGTAGTATCGAGAAATATCTGGTGATGAAAGCTTTGCAAACTACTGTTCGAGTAGGCATCAAAAGAGTTCAGTGAAAACCATCATGGACAACTCCATCCCTAGCAGAAGTGGCTGGAGTAGTCAGTGATGGAATACCGTGGCAGCTAACACCGCAGATGCATATAGCCCAACATATTATATCATGCATTGCATTACATTTGCCTGTATTGTATTTCCAGTGTCTAACGGTCTTTATCCTAATCATTCCATTGCATTGCATAAACATGATAAAGAGGGACATCTGTAGACACTCAAAATTTTGCATTCTTGTTACTAACCCTGTAGAAGGGCAAAACCATCTTTTACCTTCCAAAGACAACCTTGGAAGTCCAAATCACCAAGTTAAACCCCAACAACAACCCCGGGAGATCAAGCCAACCCCCAGCGACAACCCCGGGAGATCAAGCTAAACCCGGCGACAACCCAGGGAGATTAAGCCAAATCACGGAAGATCAAGCTAAGCCCCGGCGACAACCCCAGGAGATCAAGCCAAACCCCGGCGACAACCCCGGGAGATCAAGCTAAGCCCCGACGATAACCCCAGGAGATCAAGCTAAACCCCGACGACAACCCTGGGATGTCAAGCCAAGCCCCGGCGACAACCTCGGGAGATCAAGCCAAGCCCTGGCAACAACCCCGAGAGATCAAGCCAAGCCCCAACGACAACCCTGGGAGATCAAGCCAAACCGCGGCGACAACAACGGGAGATCAAGCCAAGCCCCGACGACAACCCCGGGAGACCTAATCAACCTTCGGAGACAGCCCCAAAGCATCAAATCATTCCCAGAGATAACCCTGGGATATAAAGTCACTCTCTGAGGAAAAACAGAGTCGGATGGGATCAAACCTCGGAGACAACCCTGAGAAACAGTCAAAAACCCTGTTAATCCTGGAGACAACCCCCGGAAGGGTAAAATAGTCATTTTACCAACTTAACATCAAATCCAGTCAAATCAAGTTAAATCAATGCCATGAAGGTTATGTAGAACCATAATGTTAATCTCGAGTAAAAAACAACATAAGACAGCTCAAAGGACGGACTGCGAAGACTCAAAGATCTGGTCATGGACCCATCTTCCCAGATTCAGAAAAGGTCAAATCCCATTTCATTGTGTAGCTCTTGGAAAGGAATTTTTGGAAAGGTGTAGCACGCCTCCATCGGACTCCCGAATTGAAAGTTATGAAGATTCGAAGCAGACAGCGCGTTGGTCGGAGTGCACGTACTTCAGGACAACAAGACCCACGGGATCGGGGCCCACACGGGGAGCAGCAAGTAAACTCGCGGCTACTTTGGTCTATAAATAAAGACCCCCACTAGCAATAAAAGAAGAAAAAATAGGAAAAAGAAAGGAAATTCTGCCCATTTCAGCTCTTAACCCTACTTACAATGCTCCAAACTTCAATTTTACTCTTCCAATACACTTGTATACGTATATATACTAATATATCAAGTTTTAACCGATGGAAACGGAGTTTTCAAGCCTACCAAGTTGTTTAAAGCCTCTAGCACTATACACTGTAAGATTTCTTGTGATCTGAAGCTTTTTAGTGCTTTAACATATATATATAATATATGAGCGTATATATATATATATATATATATTTATAGTTTCTAGTTTTACCTGGATTTCAAATATGTGGCCTTTCTGGCTTCAATCTATGTATATATAAGTGTGTATATATATATACAATTTTAAGTGCAATTTCAGCCTGGATTTCAAATTTGTGGCTTTTATCGCTTTAATATATATAAGTATATATATATATATATATGTGAGTGTTATTTAGCCTGGATTGTTAATATGTGGCATTTTCAGCTTTAATATATATAACTAACTATATATATTTACATTAATTCAGTCATGCCTGTATTATAAATCTGTGACTTTTTCTTCTTTAATATATATATATATATATATATAACTATATATATATTTATACTAACTTCGTTAGCCTGGATTGCTAATCCGTAGCTTTTTCTCGCTTTAATATGTATATAATTATATATATATATATATATGCTAACTCGTTTGGCCTGGATTACTAATCTGTGGCCTTTTTAGCTTCAATATATATACCCGTATATATATATATATATATATATATATATATATATATATATATTCACATTAATTAGTCACACCTGAATTGTAAATCTATGGCTCTTTCCAGCTTTAATATATATAAGTAATATATATATATATATATATATATATATATTATTCATTCAATATGATTAAATATCTGTTTTAACTGTTCATTTGATGTAAATCTGTTCTAATTAAAAGTTTATTGATTAGATTTATCTAAATCTAGCCATATCTCACTTTTAATTGGTTCAAAAGTTGTCAAACTGGAACCGTTGAGCTAGAATGGCTAAGATTTATTTAAATATAGTTTTCTTTCTAGTTTTATAAATATTAAAGCAACTACGCGACCCTAGATCAGTATCTAGAGGGAACGGGAAGCTTTGGATACGCGCATGCAAGGATTTAACTGATGAATCCTTTATCTTGCGACGTCTAGATTTTAATTTGCATTTTATGTCAATATCTCTGCCGTGCAGGCTTTTTGATAATATTCTGTGAGCCTAGGAATCACGAGATCTACGATTAACCACATGGATCTAGATCTGATTCCCATGATGGATAATTTTGCACTGTAAATACAGCTTGCCTGTCTCTTTTTATAAATTTAAATCAGAGGACCTTAAAACAGTTATCCAGATTTAAGGTCTCAGCATAGTAAATTGTGGTTTGTAGTGTTCGGGTCACTTTGATGGCTTTCATGCCCATAAGGAGCCCGAGACTTGTATATATATTATTTGGTCGAGGATGCTTCGTATTTCGACAATAACATCAAAATCAGTCGAATGCAGAATAAAATAGAAGTATCAAAAGGCTTCAATTTCTATGTGATCGAAAGGGTTTGAAAACCATCTTTCAAAACATCACTTTCATATCCTGTCTAAAAATGGACTTTTCAATTTGTTGGGAATTGCATATTCAAATTTGATGATAAAAGTAAATAAATATGCTTGTATTGTTCAAGTTGTAAAGTCCTTAGTAGAACTGATGTACAAGGACTTCGATTCAAGATCAAAATTGTAAAGTTGATCTGAGCTTAACGTTTATCATTTTGTAAATGAATGTATAGAAAGAAAGATCAAGCTTGTTAGGTTGATCTCTTGAATTGTAATAGTTAGGTTAATCAGATTAGTAGTCGGTCGAGCCAGCCAAGAGTTTGCAGAAGACAAGGTAGAATCATGGAGTATCGAGGAAGACTCTCGGAATCGTAGTCTATCAAGGAAGTAACTTCAGAATCGTTGAGACAGACTGCCGAGAGCCTGCTGAGCCAAGTCAAGAATCGGAGTCCTCTCTCGAAAATGTGGAGTCTACAAGTTATCGGAAGTAAAGATCGTAGTTAGTCAAAGCTTATGCAGAATCGTAAAGTGCTCTACGATCAAGACTGAATCGCTTACAAGTGCACCAACACACAATGATCGTGGTATGAAGACAACGATCATGGTGCTTCTTCAGTTAGCATCAGAAGTATCAAGATTTGCATATCTGATGAAAGAGGATGCCTAACAAATGAAGAATGGCATATGAAAGTTAACATTTTGGGAATCCCAATGCTCCAACACTTATCCTTAGTTTGAATTGAAGGAACGTGTGGAAAAGGATAAAGTGACTACTTTTTGTCTGTTGAAAGCACCTTTTCAGGTGATAGTTGAGAAAGCAGTCTGCAGTGTCAGGCTAGTCAGAACAGCAGGGCACCATATTCCCAAAAAGTCAACATCAGTGCTCATAACGTCTGGAACATTAAATGCTCAAACGAAAGCCTTTCAATAGGAACATTTCAAAGGCTCCTACATAAGAAAAATAGATTGAAGATTTCAGACTAAGCAAGTAAGTAAGAAAAAATGCACAAAGCTCAAGAACACTCAAAGCCAAACTCTACAATCAAAAAGAAAGCTTGCTTCGCTACTCAGTTCTTTAGAACTTATGCTTAACAGCAATTGAGTAGCACACCAAAGAACTAAACTCTCATTACAGTGTATTCCAAGTCTGCTAAACTTAAAGAGTTCAAAGTGAACTAGAAGTGCCAAGTCTGTTGGACTTGAAGAGTTCTTAGTGAACTAGAAGTTCCAAGACTACTGGTCTTGAAGGAATCTCTGTGATTCAAAGTTATAACGATATCCTTAGTGGATTTCCTACTCGTGGAGTAGAAGAGTGGATTAGGAGTCTTGAGTGCTCTGAACCACTTAAAATCACTGTGTCATTTATATTCTCTTAACTGCCATATCTGCCATAATTGCTATAACTGCTAATCCAACTATAAACTTGCTTTATTTTAAGAGGAAACAAACAAATCATATATTCCATTGTGGTTAATTAATTTATTTAATTAAAAAATCTGATAAGTATTTTGAAAAGCAAAAAGTTTTTAAAATATCTATTCAACCCCCCCCCCTCTTCTAGATAACTATTGTGCCTCTGGGAACTAACATAATTAAATCAAACCCTTCGTATATAGGTCCAACGAAGCACAGCACTACTTCCAAATAAAGCACTTAGGCCCAATTACTGCAAGTACACACACACACATTGCAAATAAAATAGAGAAATTGAAAAGACGCGGTAACCGTGTTTCACGGAAGTCAGGGGGTGCCTAACACCTTCCCCCCTCTTAATCAAGCCCCCAAACTCTATGAATCTCGATTTCCAAGGCCAAGTTAAATAGAGTCCAGTAATTGGGCCTACTTGCAAAACTTTTCAAATAAAACTCGGTTGAGTTGGTACAACCATTTCAAACAGACCAACTGGCGACTCTGTAAAATCAAACTTTTCAAATCGTCGACATTATATGTCTTCTTTTTCCTAAAAATTCACCCTTTAGATCAAACAAATAGAAAACAAAGGTAGAAACACATAGGGAAAAGGGGATCGCCAAAGATTTTTTTCTAACGTCGACAACATGCAAGGCAAGTTTCCTAACCTTTGCTACCTTTATGTTCAGCGAGGTTTACTAATTTGTTCAATGTCTATAATTCTTGAATAAGCTTTCTTGTTCTTTTCGAAAGCAGTACTTCGATAAATATTATTTATTCAATTATGAATCGTTGTTGCTCTATCATTGTTTAAGTACCGTTATGCGAGATTATATTGTTATCAAACTCTTAAATGGCTATCGAACCCTTTTGATTCGACTAGCCCATAGTTGATGAATGTTCTAAAAATCTAGAACTCTTTTGAAGTCATTCCACACCAAGTTGTCTTTGGTGTGGATCCTAATGTTAAAGTGAGATAAACAACCCTATATTAGGGGTATATGCTATTGGAAACTATAATTTCGAGCTACGCAATAGCGATGATATGTTTGTGCACAATATATAGTACAAAGGATTGATCACCTGGAGTACGAGATGGATGGTCCATAGTCTCTAAACTGTTAAAGGTTAAAGTAGAAATACTTGATAATCTAGGACATAGTTCGTGGTCTTGTGACCCTCAGTATATACCTTTGAACTTGATATCTAAGATTTGAATTAAAAGTATATTATTCCTTTGAACTCACAGTTCTTGATTTAACGTTAATTATTTTTGTGACGCCCCCAAAATAGGTCCACGCAACCCATTTTGAGTCGCCAAATATATGGTACAGAATCCAAATACAAATCTTTTTATATAAAATTGTCGTGCAAAATACGACAACACAAACTGTGAGCTTCAATACAGATATTATGTCGTATATAATACGAAAATATCAACTCTAAAATTCAGTCCTCATTATAATTATTATCACACTATTTTACAAAATAGTGAGGACTACTATAGCACTATCTCGGACCATCACTCCATTCCCCGGCTAGTCCCAGCTATATTCTCATTTCCTGAAGAGAACAATCAAAGAAAATGATGAGCTCAACTAGCCAAGTAAAAAATATTATGACCAAGATAATGAAGAATAAATTATCTCTAGCCTTTAACAATAACAGATCAGATAAAATATAATGGACAACAAGTTTTAGATCAACAACTGCAGCGAAAATAGCAATCCATTAGAAGAGTCAAGTAGAGCATGATGTCTACTATCTTCTATGACCTAAAAGTTCACCATCAATATTTTATCCCTGTAACATCAATCAATAAATATTTTAAATCAATAATTTATCTTTGCACTAAGGGCCAAAGATATTCATTTGTATCACCAGTAGTCATGATCATGTCAAACACCTATCCATCTTTGCAATACGGGCCAAAGATAACTTTCACCACAATTTAAGACTAAGGATGATGAAAAATTATATAAAGAACGAATCAAGTGAGATCAAGGACAAATATTAGATATTTATAATTTAATTTATCCAAGTTCAAGAATGTTCAAATTGTCAACATAATAATCAATTGTAGAGCAAAATTCAAGAATGATATTCATATATCAAAAATAATTTGGACAGAAAAGAAATCAATTTTTATCGTAAATAGTACTGTATGAATAGTACCGTATAAATAGTACCCCGACATGAAAATATTAAAATTTGATAAAAATGTTCAAACCAATACTCCGATGAAATGATATTAAATGAAGAGCAATACTCAAAGAATTTCTAATCATTTCAAGAATTATTGAACCAATACTTACTAGAGTAAGTTTAAATTTAAGAATATGAAATGAAATAATATCACTTTCATAATATGGAGTATGAAAGAAAATAATATCCTTTACGAATATTGAAAGAAAATAGCATCCATTATCTTAGTAGAAAACTAGATTTGACTAGTATACCGGATATAATCCTTAGAAAGTCTTGCACTATAAGCTACACTCAAAGTATTCTTATACTCAAAAGAAATACTCACAATATTGCAGTAGGAACACTTGTGTTTTCTAGTGTGTTTTAGATGAAGGGTAACCTCCCTTTTTATAGTGCAGCACGGAGGAAAAAAAATCCTGCCTAACTTTTCTCTACCTAACCATCCTTTTTTTCTTTCCTTCTCTACCTAATTTTTCTCCCGCCTTTCTTTCTTTCTTTCTTTCTTTCTTTCTTTCTTTCTTTCTTTCTTTCTTCTTCTTTCTTATTGGTTGAGGGCCCACACATTTAGAAATAAAAGGATTTTGCAGGAAGTATTCTTCCCATTGGGAAAAAGAGAAGTGCACAGGAAGTTTAAAAAACTTAACAATCTGACAAAGTTAATATAATATTATAATATTATATTAAAAAAACTATACTATTATAATATAATATTATAATAATATATTTGAATGAATATTTTATCAGTGAAGATAATTATAATTCCACATAAAAATATGTATAACTTTCAATAAATATTTCATTCTAAATTCCTCCATTTATAACAAAAATTGGACAAATATCCATCACATAATAATTATTCACGATTAATATTATAAGCTCACAATATTGACAACCAGATCGTTCCCAGGAAAGAGAGGGCTTTTCGATAAGGATTTATCCTTATTGGCGCGCAATTATATAACATAACCCCTTTCCTTAATAGAACTTTCTAGGCATCGCCAATAATGCTATCTAATAATATCATTTAAATAATATGAGTTACTGTGTTGTAACAATTATTGATTTGATAATATAAAATATTATGCAATTATCACTGTAGCAATTATTGAATGAAATACTGAGTGACTTCTTACGTAAGCATTAATAATCAGAGATACTGTGCAATACCGTATGCTACTGTGCAACAACGCGTATTACTGTACTTTTATCACCGGTTATTTCAATAGTTAACGGTAAAAGTTCCGTCGTTAATTTTTAAAAAACTTATTTTTGTCGTTTTCTTCATCCGACAGTTATTCTGTTATGGGCTCACCAATGATTGCGCCGTCGTACGAATATTCCCTGACAAAAAGAATATTATCCGACAAAACGAATATTCCCCGAATATTTTATGACAACTTGCTTACTTTGTAAAATTTGCACATATTACCCATAACTATCACATTTATCAAATTCGTGCCTTACTATTAAAAATAATATATAGAGGAAATTAAATCTTATTCATAAAATGTTGGGGTCTTACAACCTCTCCTTCTTATGAAATTTCGTCCTCAAAATTGACGTACGTACCTGGTATTTCGAAGAGATGAGGATACCTTGCTTTTATTTCAGATTCTAACTCCCAGGTCATTTTTTCAATATCATAGTTTCTCCATAAAACTTTGACTTGAGTTATAACCTTTGAGCGTAGAATATGTTCCTTCTTATCCAAGATCTTGACAGGTACCTCCTCATACGTTAAATCTTCGCCTATCTCATCTGGTTCTAATTCAATAATGTGGTTGGGGTCTTTCACATATTTACGTAGCATGAATATGTGAAAAACGTTATGAACACGAGACATGCTTGGCGGTAAGGCGAGTCTATAGGCTACAATTCCTACTCAGTCGAGGATTTCAAATGGACCAATAAATCTTAGGTTGAGCTTTCTTCTCTTTTCGAATCTCGTAACTCCTTTCCATGGAGCAACATGTAACAATACATGGTCTCCGACATTAAATTCCACGTCCCTTCGGTGAAGATCAGCATAACTCTTTTGTCGATCTTGTGCTGTTTTTATACGTTGTCGGATCATTTGAATCATTTTTGTAGTCATACGTACTAACTCCGGTCCCAACAATGTTGCTTCACCCACCTCGTCCCAACATACTGAAGAACGACACTTTCGTCCATACAACGCCTCAAATGAAGCCGTGCCTATACTTACTTGATAACTATTGTTGTAGGAGAATTCCACCAATGGTAAGTACTTGTCCCAACTTCCTTTGAAGTCTAGAACGCAGAGTCTCAATAGATCTTCAAGAGTTTGAATAGTCCTTTCTGATTGCCCGTCCGTTTGACGATGATATGCAGAACTAAATCGTAAATTAGTGCCCATAGCTTTCTGCAAGCTGACCCAAAATCGTGAAGTGAATCTTGCGTCTCGATCAGAAACTATAGATACTGGCATACCATGCAGTCTTACAATCTCATTTATGTACATACGAGCAAGACGTTCAAGTGAATAAGTTTCTCGTATAGGTAAGAAATGAGCAGACTTAGTTAATCTATCGATAATGACCCAAATTGCATCTATACCTTAAGAAACCTTGGGAAGACCCGTGTAACAAAATTCATATTGATGTGTTCCCACTTCTATTTTGGAATTTTAAGTGGTTGTAATGGACCTTTTGGCAATTGATGCTCTGCCTTGACACGTTAACACGTTAAACACCTCGAGATAAACTCCACGATCTCTCTCTTCATATTGCTCCACCAAAATGTATGTCGAAGATCATGATACATTTTGGTACCCCAAGATGGATTGCAAACGATGTGTTATGTGCTTCCATCATGATTTTATACTTTAAATCAGAGTCGTTAGGAACACAAAATCTGGAGTTGACTCGAAGTATTCCCTCTTTATCGATTCTTGCTTCTGGTATAGCACCTTCTTGCACCTTCTTCTTCATATTCATCGGCTTCAGGTCTGTAGCTTGAGAAGCTTTAACTTTATCACTTAAAGCTGGTTCTACGCGTATATTTGTCATCTTCACATGGGTCCCTAGAGTCTTTAACTCTATCTCTCCATTCTTTGTAAGTCATATAAAATGGGCCTTTGTGTTGACAGCATCGCACTCGTTCCCGGATATGATCTTCTACTCAACGCGTCAGCCACCACGTTCGCTTTTCCAGGATGGTGTTAGATGGTATGGCCATAATCTATTAACAGCTCAAGCCAATGTCATTGTCGCATGTTGAGTTTCTTTTGAGTGAAGAAATATTTAAGGCTCTTATGATCTGTATAGATCTCCACTTTCTCCCTATACAGGTAGTGTCTCCAGATCTTCAACGCAAAAACGACAGCTGCCAACTCTAGATCATGAGTATGATAATTACTCTCATATTCTTTAAGTTGTCGTGAGGCATAGGCTATGACTTTCCCATGTTGCATGAGAACACATCCTAACCCTTTGCCTGACGCATCGTTGTAGATGACAAATCCCTCCGAACCAGATGGTATTATCAGAACAGGTGCTGAAATGAGTCTCCTCTTGAGCTCTTGGAATCTCTTCTCACATTCCTCGTTCCATCTGAATTTTGTATCTTTTCAAGTTAGCTGAGTTAATGGAGTAGCGATTAAAGAAAATCCTTCCACGAATCTCCGATAATAACCAGCTAAGCTCAGAAAGCTACGTATTTCGGTTATTGACTTAGGTTGCTCCCAACTTTGTATTACTTCAATCTTCGCCGGGTCAACTGATATTTTAAGTTTCGATACCACGTGCCCAAGGAATGCTACTTCCTCAAGCAAGAACTCGAAATTTCTTCAATTTGGCATATAGCTTGTTTTCACGAAGCTTTTGAAGTATCAGCTTCAAGTGTTGCTCATGATCTTCACGACTTTTGGAGTAAATGAGGATGTCATCAATAAAGACAACCACAAAATGATCCAAATATTCCTTAAATATCCGATTCATCATATCCATGAAGGCCGCATGAGCATTAGACAATCCAAAAGATATGACTAAAATTCATAATGCCCGTATCGAGTTCTGAAGGTAGTCTTTGGAATGTCATCAATTTTAATCTTTAACTGATGATATCCAGAACGAAGATTGATCTTTGAGAAGAATTTAGCACCTTGCAACTGGTCAAACAAGTCATCAATGCGAGGTAACGGATACTTATTCTTGATGGTGACATGGTTCAACTCCTGATAATCAATATAAAGTCGCATACTCCCGTCTTTCTTCTTTACGAATAAAACAGAAGCAGCCCAAGGCGATGTACTAGGACGTATAAAGCCGATGTCTAACAACTCCTGTAGTTGGACCTTTAACTCCTGAAGTTTAATAGGAGCTATTCAATATGATTTTGGAAATGGGTTTTGTACCGGTTCAAAGTCAATAAAAAATTTAACTTCACGTTTCGGGGGCAGGCCATGAAGTTCTTCGAGAAATACATCAGGAATTTATAAACAAAAGAAATATCATTCAAATCTGACATATTCTTATTTAAATCGGTGACATGGGCTAAAAAGCTTGACATCCATTTTTCAATAAACGAATAGCTTTATGACTTGAAATGACAGTTATTGATTTTAGTGGTTTGGTTGCTTGAATTCGCATAACAGGTTGGTTAGGAATATGAAAGCTAATAACCTTACAAAAATAATCAATTTTAGCATGATGAGTGGTTAACCAGTCGATTCCTAAAATCACATCAAATGCAAGTATTTTCAAAGAGATGAGTGTAGACACTCGAAATTTCGTTCTCTTGTTACTAACACTGTAGGAGGGCAAAGCCGTCTTTTCAACTCAACCCCGATCCTGATACCAAGCCTCCAATCTAAACCCGGCCACCTATGCCAGTCCTTCAACTCAAATCTGATCCTCAATATCGGTAATCCAGTTAAATATGATCATCGATATCGGTAATCTAGCCAGCTCCGATAGTCAATCGGACAGTCAATCCAGCTTCGATAGTTAATCGGACCGTCAGATCATCCCCGATCTCAATAGCAGGACATCAGCTCAAACCTGGTAACCAATATCGGGACAACCACAGCACCGATCAATCAATCGGGATGCCAACTCAGCCCTGGCAGCAACCCGAGAGGTACAAATCAGCCCCGGCAGCAACCCGGGAAGTACAGATCAGCCTCGGCATTAACCTGGGAAGTCAGGTAGACTTCAGACATAAACCTGAAGCATCACAACAATTCCAGAAGAAAACATGGAATGGCCACATCAGCCACAGAGGCAACACTGGGGATAAATAGACTCGAATGGGATCCAAGTCTTGGAAATAGCTCCCTGGAAGTCAACCAGAGGCCATGCCGACACCAAGGGCAACCCCGGGAGGGGAAAAATGGTCATTTTACTAACTCTCAGCTGATTCAGTCAAACTCAAGCTGAGTTGATGCCACCAAGGTCAGAAAGAACCACAACGGTGATCCCGAGTAAAAACAGCATCGGACGGCTCGATGGACAAATTACGGGGAAACGAAGACTAGATTATGAACCCAACTTTAGGGACTTAAAAAGGGTTAAAACTAATGTCATTGTGCCACTCTCAGAGAGGGCTTTCCGAAAAGCTATAGCACGCCCCAAACGGACGGTCAGATCAAAAGTTACGAAGTTTCGAACCTGACGTGGCATCGCCCGATATGCACGCACTTGGAGACGATGAAGCCAGGCATGTGGGCCCTACCTTGGGGAGCCGCACCTCTACCTACGGTAGCTACAGGTAAAGCTAAGGCTCGCTGGCCTATAAATAAACGTGCACCCCACCTTCATTTTCAAGTTTTTGAAACGCAGCGAAGCTCTGCCTGTCTAATTTTTTGACTTTTACACCTCTTCCAAACCCAAATATTTTCACTCCAACACATAGATATACCCATATACTATCACATATCAGAAAATAACCGGTAGATTTGGACGTATAGAGCCTATAATTTGGCAAAAAGCCCTTATTGCAGTCCATTGTAAGTATTTTTACGATTAGAAAGTCAATACTACTACTTTGCACTGTTTTCCACTTGCATACGAAGTTTCATCTTCTAAATATGCCCGGAACATAGTTCTGTGGTCATTTTTATCAAAATTTGGTATATTTCTGTACATAAATGCAAATTTTTGCATTTCTACAACTCGGATTGACGATTCGTCAGCTTCAGCAGTTTCAATGCACTAGCACACACATTTTTGGCAACTCCGCCAGATTGGGTTGCTTTCTCAGTTCGGGTTTGGCCCTTTTTCGTGCTTATTTAACTGTAAATGGACTAACATTTCAATTCTGCCAAGCCCGGATGTCAAATTCGTGGTAGTTTACCGCTTTTATATATGTTTACGCATATATAAGCGAATTTCACCATCACTGGTACTCATATCAGTCCTGGTTGACTACATTTCTATCAATATATATATTTATATATTTCCAGTCCGGCCTGGATTACTTCGTGGCCATTTTACTGCTTGTACACACTTCGCCATACTGGGTACTCTCCCCAGTCACTGATTGACTACTTTTTTGTCAATTTCAATTCCAGTACGGGCACCGGCGTGAAACCCATCGCCCTTATTACTGTTTATATATATATATATATATATATATATATATATATATATGTTTCATTTCTGTCATAGCCTGGATTATTTCGTGGCTATTTATAGTTCTTTTATATAAATATATATTTCAATTCCAGTCCAGGCTTGCGAGTGAAAACCCATCGCCCTTTTACAGCTTTTGTATATATATAATTATATATATTGCTTTACTCAAATTTATTTAACTGCTGCATTTAACATTCATTTGTATATGAATCTGCACTAACATATCTGCGGGCGAACAAAATTTATCCAAATCTCGCCAATTCTAGCTTTCAACGGTTCAAACAGGTCCCGATAGAACCTGGAAGCTATAATGGTTGAGATTCCTTTAAATCTAGTTATTTTTTTATAGTTTCAGCTTTAAAAGCAAACTCGTGTCCCTTAGATTACTATCTAGTGGGAACGAAATGCTTTATCCACTCGCAGCTAGGATTTATTGATGAATCCTTGGTTCCATTGCGACGTGATGATGTATATATATATCCATTTCTGTGCAAATTTGAACTGTACAGGTTTATGGGCTACTCATATGTGAGCCTAGGAATCGTGGGATTCACGATCAAATCAATCAGGATCTGATTTCCACGATGGACAAACTCCAGTTTACAGATGTACCCTTCCAGTTTTTCTGTAAAATGTACATATACAGACCTTAAAACGGTTATCCGGATTTAAGGTCTCATCATAGTGAAATGTTAATTGTCGTGTCAGCGTCCCTCCGATGGTTTTCATACCTATGAGGAGACCGACACTTGTCTATTCCTGTGGTCGAGGATGCTTCGCAACCCGGCAAATCACCATTCACATGCAGCCTTAAGGCTATAAATATAAAGAAATTAAAAGTAGCGATACGCTTCAATTCCTATGGCAGCGTAAGGGTTTGATCAACCAGCTTTTAAAACATTATTTTCAATCAAAAGAAAAGCTTTTGTGAATCAAATTAAATACTTTTGCAAATCAAATCAAAGACTGATTTTAAATCAAATCAAACCCTTCGTATATAGGCTCAACGAAGTCTGTCAAAGCTTTCAATCAATCAAATCAAAAGGCCCAATTTTCAAATAGCATTCACTCACGCATTCACAGTTTTAAGGGAAATATTGAAAAGATGCGGTATCGTGTTTACACGGGAGTCGTGGGGTGCCTAACACCTTCCCCACACTTAACCAAGCTCTCAAACTCAAAACTTCGATTTCAAAGATCAAGTTTCGATAGTGTCCAACAATTGGGCCTCTTTTCAAATCAAATTCAGTTGAGTTGGTACAACCATTTACCAATCTACCAACTGGCAACTCTAAACGTTCAAATCATTGACATAAAAAACATGTTGGCCTCTTTCCTAAAAAACCCTTCAAAACCTTTTTTCTAAATAAAAAGAGTGAGGGTAGAGAGAACTTAGGAAGATTAATTTGAGGAAACTCGGGTTATGAACCGATACGTGGGGTTCTTAAATTTTCCAACGTTGACAGGTGGCGACTCTGCTGGGGACAGTAGAGGGCTTAGGCCTCTTTCTAATTTTTCAAACATTTCCCTTTCAAAACTATTGAATACGTGAAATCCTGCGTCTCCACAGGCAATGGATGAGTAAATGCTGCGTCTTTACATTGAATGAATGTGAATGAATGCTTTCCTGCTTTAGTGCTTCGCACCCTTATTAGTTCTTCGCATGAACTATCGTTGCATGCATAAACGGTAAGGCACGATGTATGAGAATGTATGTTGTGTGTCTCTCTCACAAGGAGGATAACCCGGTCTGTGTTAAGTAATGACTCTGGGGACGATTAAGTCGTTGGGGGTGCCTCATGAAAATACACCACTCAGATTCGGTCCAATTGAACGATCAGATTAACTTCCCTTCTAGTAGATTGCGATAATCTGGGAGCCTTCATGCCGAAACAAAAGCCGTGATAGTAACCTAAGATAGGTCAGCCTATGATTAACCAAATCCGAAGGGAAGCTTCTTCATGCCTTCCTCTTTCAATTCCATGTCAAGTCTCCAATTACCGAGGAGCACAATGTAAATATTATAATGAAAGATTTACTTTCCTTGTCAAATACCATATCATCCTGTCATCAAAACAACTAACCTTGGTTTTGCAGGATAAAATCTAAAAAACACATCATGCATCCTATCCTTACCTATATCAAAAAATTGACACGCCTACGTTTTGTTGTAGGTAAAAAGTGGTCTCACAACTAGATCATAATCTGAAAAGGCACAAAGCCTATCCACCGACATGGCTGAAAGTAGCCAATGCGAGTCGAGTTTCGTATCTCGAAAAGAGTTTGAGGGACTTAAGAATCAAATAGCATAGTTGGCTATCTTTCTAAGAGAACAAAGCAAAAACACTCAGGGCCAGCCAACACTCAATCAAACAGATACCTCCTCACAGGGTGGTAATCAAAGTGCTGACAAAAAGGGGGAAATGCAGATCCCTGAACCGCGATACAGTGAAAGAACCAACAAAACCTCTGAAATTACAAATCTCATGGAAGATCGGGAAACTGGCGATATCCGAAGGAAAGTTCAACAAATGGAAGAAACCATTCGGGTAATCAAAGGGACTGGAAACCTTGGAAGTGTCACATATTCAGATCTATGCAAATTCCCAGGGGCTAGATATCTTGACAAATTCCAAGTCCCAGAGTTTGAAACGTACAATGGGGCAGGCGATCCTTATACGCACTTGAAAGTATACATTGGCGAGCTAGGGTTTTATGCTGAAGATGAAAGCCTCCGAATGCAGCTTTTCCAAAAGAGTCTCATTGGAGAGGCTAGGACGTGGTATGCCCGACTTGACAATGCCAAATTCACAGTTGGGAAGAGTTAGCTCATGCCTTCCTAACTCAATACAGCTTCCAGTCTCAGATGGTTCCGGATCGGTATCAAGTGTACAAAGTCAAAAAGCAGAGTACCGAGTCTTTCCGTGAGTATGCCCAAAGATGGAGAGTACAAGTCAGCCCACCTATGACCGAAGCTGAAATGGTGATGACTTTCATAGACATCCAAGAGGCACCTTACTATGAGAGGATCCTGGCCGGAATAGGAAAGCCATTCTCAGAGATGATCAAACATGGCAAAATGACAGAGATGGGCCTGAAAGTAGGCAAGATCAAAGATCTCACAGCCTTGAAAGTAGTCGCCGATCATATACAATCTGGTAGTTATACGAGTGATCCCATAAGGGTACCCAAGGAAGGCGATGAAGATGTATCCCTCGTTGCACAGGGGCAGTCTAGGAGACCTAACCGTAGTCCTCCCATTTGGAAGAGGGAAAGCAATTTGCAGTCACAACAGACTGCATTCAATAATTACCAAGAGAGAAAGAGAAAATTTGAAAGAACGGAAAATCGGGTGTTCACTCCACTAAGAGATTCCCTTGAAAACATATTGGTGATGTTAATAGATCACAAGAAAATTATCGAACTGGCTCCACCTCTGGATTCAAAAAGCAAAAGATACAATCCTAGCCAGAGATGTTCTTACTATTCAGGATCTCCAGGACACGATACACAAGATTGTTGGTCCTTGAAGCATAAAATCCAAAATTTGATCGAAAACAGTGATATTGTGGTCCAACAACATGACCATCCCAATGACAACCTGAAAGTCCAATAATAATCTAGAAGGGGGGGTTGAATAGATTATTACCGTTTAAAAATTATCTTTGGCCTTTTTGAATTTTAGTGATTTAATTTTATCAAATTAATAGACAGTTTAAAATTCAATCACATAATGCACAGATATTTATCTGGTTCACAACATACAGCCCGAGTATGTTGCTACGTCCAGTCTCAAGCTCCTCTCCAGGACTTGAGATCGTATTACTTCCCTGTAATAAATACTCCTTCAATAGGTGGAGAAACCTGTACAAAGTTTTAAAGATAAACTTACAACTATCCTCAACTAACTTTCTCGGACAGCGAACTCCCAGCTCCTTCGTCAAGCTTAGTTGAATCTTCTCTTGAGCTTAGTACTATTTTATACTTTGGTCTTGAAACAACAATCTCTTCCTCACCTCACAAGTGCACTAGAGACTCAACTCCCAGCTGACCTCTCTAAGACTCTGGTCTTGGTCAAAGAATTCTTGTCTTTCTCATAAATATAAAATAAACTAACTCACCCTTTTTCTTTTTACAAAAAGGTTGATGAATATATGCTTCTAACAATAAGCAGATATAATTGTAGCACAAATATATTTCTCATATAAGCAGATATAGAATTTCAACTATATGATAAAAGTTCAAAGACTTTTATGTGATGTGCTTCTGTGAAAGCAGATATAATATTTAAGCACTTGTAATAAAAACTTTCTTTTTCTTTAAAGAATATTTTTCAATGGATTAAGAAAAAGATTTTTCTTTATAAAGAGTGTGTTTCTTTGTTGTTGAATAAATATAACTTTGAATTAAACAACCACACACACTTATATAATGCAGCAATAATTTATGAGTAATTATATGAGCAGTATATTTGATGACAGTTTATCATGTATGACAATATGATTCACTTTAGATAATACTTGAACAAACTCGTTCTACCCACTTATATATATTATATTATACTTGATCTACGTTGCGAATAATTTGGCCACTTGGGATTTTAAAGACCGTCCAGAGTATTTCAAGTGAAATATCCGAATTTGCTTAACACGTTTCGGTGTCCAAGTACTGACTAAATTTTTCGATTCACAACTTGATAATCGAATATAGAATATTAAAGAATATTTATATCGATTATATATATCAGTAAAGGGCCACTTGGGATTTTAAAGACCGTTCAGAGTATTTCAAAGAAATAGCATCTGAATTTGCTTAACGCGTTTCGGTGTCTAAGTACTGACTCTTTACTAGATATGATAGATCATATATAAGATATATATAAATGTTTATCACAAATTATATCTGATTATCTAAATCTATATATTGATTATACCAGTAAAGGGCTACTTGGAATTTTAAAGACCATCCAGAGTATTTCAAAGAAATAGCATCTGAATTTCCTTAACGCGTTTCGGTGTCCAAGTACTGACTCTTTACTAATATGGATATATAGATATATGAATACGTATGACAGTTTATCACAGATATATATATATATATATATATATATATATATATATATGAATGAGCAAGTATGAGATGATATGAACAATTATAATTTGACAACTTATCTCAAATACTTGGACCAATTTTTCTCTTCCAAACGAAATTATAACTTTGATTTGAGCGAAGAGAGTAAAAGCTTGTTTGAATAATCTGTAGGCAAGGAGAGTAAGCTTTCTGGTTTATAGAATTGGTAAATTGAAATGAATAGGAAAGCCTCCTATTTATAGAAATTTTCAAGTTCGGGCAAAACCGTAATTTTTGAAAATCATTTTTGAAATGAAAGGTCCGGATTACATGATGCAAAATAAGGGGCTCGGATCAATTGGCCGAATTTAAATTTGAGCGCCCAATGATGTGAGTCACAACATAAGCTTGTTTGTATGAAAGGTACAAACTTTAATGCAAGTTCATTCTGTTTGTTCAAGGCATAAGCCTTTAGTGATTCATTCATGTGCCAGCAAACAAGCATTTTTCGTTATACACACATATGCCCACATAGTTTCACTTAGGCACACACATATTCCTAGGCTCAAACTTCCATGCACCACAACACTTGCACACATTGCATTTTTTAATTTACAAGCCCATGCATACACTTAGTTCGGCACACACACACGGTTCACATACCATGCACACACACACGGCACACACATGCATGGTATTATATATATATATATATATATATATATATATATTATATTTTTGTATATATAATATATTTTAGTATATATATTTTGAAAATAATCTTTGCCCATAAAAGAATTTGAAGATTATTTTAAAAAAGAAATAGGAATCTCCTTGCCTTAGGAAATGTTACTATATAAACTCATTTTATTAACACTTGATATTAAATTATCAAGGTCATAAAATAAATTCAAAAGAAGTAATTTTAGAAAATAAATATTTTTGGTCAAAATATTCAAGGTAATTTAATAAATCATTTTAGCACTTAATCCTATGGAGAGGATTCTACCCTTTTGACCTTAAATCCTAATTTGTTATCATCAAAATTAAATACCCAATTTTGGAGACCTATCACAACCCCAACCTTCTAATGCCGCATAATACAGAGGAAGTAAACATGATCAGGTCAGGAAGCGATGAAATGCATCCAAATCGTAAATACATACGAAGGATAGAGTAATACCCCCAAAGGAACATAATAAATGTCCTCAAGTTGGAAAATACAGAGGAGGGTATGAAAATATTGCAAAAATTGGATACGATCCAATACCAAGTAACTCTGCTGGCTAATCTGGTAGTACGCCAACATCAGGATACGAGGCAGGTTTTCACTCGACTATCAGAAAACCAAGAGAAAGAGAAGGTTCTTCAGAATGTAAGCCTGTCTCCCTCCAAGATCCACCGGCTAAATGAAGAGGATCAAAGCATGTTGAATGAACGAGAAAGATGGAATGATAAAACTACCAAAAGATCTCAACAAAGGAAAAATCGTCCAGAGGAATGCGAATTCCCAAATAAGAAATATCAATCAACATGCCAAACACTGGCAAACCATCGAAATCCTATGCCACCGAAAGTCAGGGAGAGTAGGCAAAGAAGGGTATTCACACCTTTGGGGGACTCGTTAGAAAATGTATTAGCCCTGTTGATTTCACAAAAAAAGATCACTGAGCTCGCTCCACATATGGCTCCCAAAGGAAGGCAATATGAACTCAACAAGAGATGTGCTTATCATTCCAGAGCACGAGGACATGCGACCGAGGAATGTTGGGCTCTAAAACACAAAATCCAGGTTCTCATTGAAAATGGAGAACTGAAGAAAGAATTTCCCATAACCAAAAAAGGCGAGAGGGAGATAAAGAGCTCAAGATGTCCACTCGAAGCGGGCAGTTCAAAGGATATGACGGCTATGAGCACCAATCCTGGCAGAACACAAGGTGGACCGATCCTAATACTAGGAGTGACCGAGGAGGAAAAAGAACCTCCCAATGAAGTTCATCTACCATCATCAAATATCTTGTTGCCCAAAGCCAACAACTACATGCCTGACCTTATCCTTCTGGAAGATGAGGAGGAGATATTGATCCTTCCCCGTATGGAAAAAGCACAAAAAGAAAGTTCCTTGCGAGAGATACCACATCAGTGTGAAGGGGATTTCATACTCAAATCCTCTCAAGGCTATGAGAAAGGAGCAGACAAAGAAAAAGGTGGCAAAGTTCTCAAGGAAGTCAACCCCTCGAGGAATCTGGAGTTCATACCTTTCTGCAACGAGTCTAGTTTGAGCCTCCTTAAGGGATATGCTGATTCAGGAAGCGAACAATTTATGGCAGGGATTGAAGATATTCAGAGCCAAGAGGGAACCTCTATCACAAGCCTCGAAGGCGGAATAACCACTGATGACTGGACTATCAGGCCTCAACTAGTCAGGAGGACGTAGATCCAGAGGAAAGTTGCGAGTTCCAGGAGTTGTTGGAACGTTATCACTTTCTTAAGCCTTATGCCTTTTATTTTCCATGCATGTAGATGATCAAAAAACAAAAGACCGAAAAAAAAATCAATCAAAAAATCAAAAAGAAAAAAAAATCTAAAATCGAGCCTTTCATAAAAATGTGAACTACGAAAGACCTAATCTCCCTCAGCCTGGGAGTACGTAGGCAACCATCTTGGTGCAGTCAAACCAAACAAAAAATTCAAAAACCCTCGAATCCAAACACAAAAATTCAAAAACATATCAAACCAGACTCAAAATCCAAGATAAACTCCTTTCAAGCCTCTCCAACCAAACAACTGTGAACTACGAAAGACCTGATCTCCCTCAGCCCGGGAGTACATAAGCAGCCATCTACGGCGCGGTTGGACCTATAAGAAAAAATAAAAAAATAAAAGACCAGTTCCAAGACACCGGAAGACAAATAAAAGTCAAATTTTATCAAACCACCTGGTCAACAGGCCTTGCTGAGGAAAATCAAAGCTAGTCTCTAAACCCGTGGATAAGTGGGATAACAGTGCCAACATGGCATCTCTCTGAAGATAGAGGAGCAGCTGCAAGCTCCTAACCCTCGGTCTCCATACGAGCCAAAACATCCACTGCCATCTGCACACTATGGCCTCGTCCCTCTCAGTAAATGCAGCCTCCCGAGTGGCTCGAGTTTCGTCTCTATCAACAGAAGTCATATCTCTACTAGAATCGGCCGTTAACATCAATGCCCTGGCCTGATCTCTCTCGAAGGTCATCCGAGCTATCAAATCTGCCATAGCCAGATCTGTTTCGGTAGGGACGCTCGGTAGGTAACTAACCAAAATCATGGTCAAAGCCATCACCACCAACCATCACAAGCCCTTGAGTCCAATTCATTAGAGTCCGAAGGCAACTCGACATCAATCGTCAAAGTTGGAACAACAACAACACAGCGATATATCAAGCATAAACATCCGTAAGGACCGTCGAAGAGCTAAAGCCTCAATCTGAAACCTTCATTAAACCAGTAAAAAGGCCATCAAAGCCAATTGCTCCTACAAATCAAAAACAATGACTGGGGCATCCAAGCATTAAAGCCAAAATTCACTACCTGTTAACCATGGGGGTCATGAGATTAAAGACTTTTACGATCTCGTCATCTTATCAGCCCATAGGTCAAATACAACCAAGCAATCCTCCCAGATAACAAACAAGATTGGGGAAAGTTCAAAGTCAACAACAACCCGATGTTGGGACCGTTACAACAAGACTGGACCAATTTTGGAAATTGTGCAACTCAACACTGGGGCATTTATCAACCATCCAATCAACATGCACCAGTCGGCACCATCAGCATGGTCCATCATCATCCAAGCTTCCATCATTGGCAATCCGGTATGACCAATCGACCTTTGCCAATCATAATTTTCTTAGAATACTGCGATCCGCTGATAAGGTATGACTCTTTCATCTCTTTATGTGCTTTCAAATTCCATGCATTAGCGATAATACACATAAGTCCTGCATTAGGGTCTCAGAAAAAGAGAAAAAAAGAAAAAGAAAAGAGATTTTTGCTTAACTTGTTATGAATTGGATTTATTCTGATAAGCATCCGTGGAGCAAGAATCATGAAAGTGATTAGAGAATTAAGACTATTTAACCTTTTGATTAGGCACGACGTCCTAGTTCAAAGCGCTTTTTAGAGCAAACTTGACCTTATATGTATGTCTGCACTTTGCGATTGAACTGACTCTTAGTTGTGGGGTATGAAACTATGACGATAAGGATGACAACTAGTAGCCAGCCTAATATCTTGAATCGTGGTCTGGTTTACTCGAGTTATTAAGCCTAAGGGGTGTCTTTACACCTGGTGCCCTAAAGACGTCTGGTTTGAGAGCCACCGGCCCAACACTCGTTATATGGGTAACTCAGTGCCTAAGAAAACAAGCATTATAAGAAACCAAGACCTGAGCAGATCCGAATCGTGGCCTAGGTTACTCGAGTAATTAAGCCCGAGGGGTGTCTCTACACCTGGTGCCCTAAAGCCGTCTGGTTTGGGAATCACCGGCCCAACACTCGCTACACGGGTAATTTAGAGCCTAAGAAAATGAATCTTATACAGGCTCATGCGAAGATCAAAAGAGTAGATCGCCTAACTTATCTCGAAGTGTGGCCTTTGTTACTCGAGCCAGTAAACCCTAAGGGGTGTCTCAACACCTAGTGCCCTAAAGCCGTTAGGTTTGGGAGTCATTGGTCCAAAACTTGTTACATTGGTAACACTAAAAAGCCTAAGAAAATGAGATAAAGTTAAGCGAGAAAAGCAAAAAGTTTTGCAAGATAAAAATGAGGTCATCTAGAAATCATAGAAGAGAAACCCCTGCTAAGGGTTATGTCACACATAGTGCACATGTCTTATGATCTTAATCTTGTGAAGAGCAGTGTCTAGAGCGAAGATGAGGTGTCTCTGATGAATGGAGATAAGTCTTTTGAATATAATCCTACCCATGGAAAATGACCATGGATGCTTAAAAGTTTTCTTACGATTTCATAACTTGTCAAGCAAAAATTTGGATTTTCTTAGGAAAAATTCATTTTCATACTCCCTTTCAAAATCTTTAGCGATAAATAAGAGCTCGGTGAATACAAGCATTCAATTTCATAAACTTTAACTTCAAATGCCTCATTCACAAGATCATACTAATCCCGACGGCCCGAGCCATCAAGCTGTTGGCACATATTGTTGTTTGTCTGAATGTGCAGGATATTGCTCACCGTGGACATGGTCAACAAAGCGAGTTTTTTCTATGAACCTCAGTAACAACCTGCAAAAGGGCTGGGGCATTTCTCCATTCCAAGAAATGGAAAAGATATACGGCGGGATCAAGTTCCTCATCAAAAGAAGAGGGAGAATTCTTGAAAGAAATCAAGGCGACATCAGCTGTCCCTCTACAAAAAGGGAAAAATCCCCAACCGAGTCCTTAACTTAGAAGAACAGATGCCCGATGACAAAAAGATCTAGCGAAGGAAATTTGCATCATCAAACATGTTAAACTGCGCCAAGTCCTCACAAGTTAAGGCCTCTACACTGAAGTTCAAATCTAGGCAATGAAAGAACGGGCTACATCCTCCAGGACGTCAGCATCACCTGGGTCATCAGCCAAGCCAGAGCTAAACCAGCAGGGTCGCAAGTAAAGAGCTGGCCCCTTTTCACACTCAATGATCAGCCGTTGGCACAACCCCAGTAAAGCATCGGGGAATGATCCAGGGACGAAGACAGTATATCAAATTTGATCCCCAATATCGGTCCTTTAAGCCAAATTCGATCCCCAATATCGGTCCTTTAAGCCAAATTCGATCCCCAATAACGATTCTTTAAGCCAAATCTGATTTCCAATATCGATCATTTAACCCAAATTCGATCCCCAATATCGGTCCTTCAACCCAAATTCGATCCCCAATATCGATCCTTTAAGCCAAATTTGATTCCCAATATCGGTCCTTTAACCCAAATCCGGTCCCCAATATCGATAAATCAAATTATATCAACCCCGATCTCTAATTGGGCAGTCAGACCAACTCCGATCCATCCCCATAGAGGACAGATGATGGAATCTATTATACAAACCTTTAGAAGGGGCATTGAGAAGGATCCAGTGCTGTAGGCCGTGGAATGCTACTGCAGCGAAGATATCGGGATACCTCCTAATAAAGCCATCAGTGTTTGGACCACTAGAGGGACCAACATCAAATCCAAATCCATAAAATAGCAACCCCTGCAAGATCCTCACCAAAAATGGCACATGAAAGAGGAACATCCAAATCTGCTCTGCAAATGACAAAAGGAGCTATACGAGAGTTAGAGCTGCCTATCAAAATCCATGTCTGAAAAGAAACTCCAAATCACCTCATAAAAGGGTAAGGTGTGGTTCTACATCAATTTAATTAAGCATATGCATCAACCTAGGACAAATTAAGATCATCTTATCATGTCTGGTCTGCACATGTGCAACAAGCGCTACATCAGCATACATCTCCATCAAAATATTAGGCATACATACCCAATAGAGTCAAAAATGCATACACATTTAACACACAAACTCGATGAAAAAGTCTGCTACCGTTCGAGTAGGCATCGGGATAGTCCAATGCCAACCATTGTCCCTGCCATTAGGGTAGGCATTATTGCAAACTACCGGTGTAAGTTATCATCAGGATAGGCATCGGGAGCACCCACTGAGATAACTTGACAAAAGAAGATATATCCCCAACAGAGGAGTCTTAAAAAAAAGGTACAACGACATCAGCCAAGAGAAAATCTACCCTCGGATAGTATCGACAGATTGAGGAAACCATTGGTCTTAAAACCAAGATAACAGTAAAGGCACATCACAGACGACGTCATCCCCAATAGAAATATGGGAAACATTTCAGTTTATCTTCATCAAACAAAGCATTGGCAGCACTAATAGAAATCAAACCTTTCAAGTCAACACCAATATAGACATCAGCAGCACTGATGAAAGTCAACTGTTGAGATCAGCCTCAACACAGACACCGGTAAAGGTAATGCGATGCGATGCGATTTGCGATGCGATGCAATTTGCGATGCGATATGCGATGCGATGCAATTTACGATGCAAAGTGATTTGCGATGCGATATGCGATTTGCAAAAACATGTTAACATTCATTGCATTGCGATTTGCATCATTAATATCTTGTCATATTTCAAGTGTCTAGCAATATTTATCCTGTTCATTCCATTGCATTACTACATAAACATGATAAAGAGGGGCATCTGTAGACACTCAAAATTTTGTTCTCCTGTTACTAACAATATAGGAGGGCAAAGCCGTCTTTTTAACTCAACCTCGGTCCTGATACCGAGCCTCCAATCTAAACCCGGCCACCCATACCGGTCCTTCAACTCAAATTCGATCCTCAATATCGGTAATCCAGTTAAATTCGATCGCTGATATCGGTAATCCAGCCAGCTCCGATAGTCAATCGAACCGTCAATCTAGCTTCGATAGTCAATCGGACCGTCAATCCAGCTTCGATAGTCAATCGGGCCGTCAGATCATCCCCGATCTCAATATCGGGACATTAGCTCAAACCCGATCACCAATATTGGGACAACCACAGCACCGATCAACCATATTGGGATGCCAACTCAGCCCTGGCAGCAACTCAGGAGGTACAAATCAGCGCCGGCAGCAACCCAATAAGTACAGATCAGCCCGGCATCAGCCCAGGAAGTCAGGTCAACTTCAAACATAAACCTGAATCATCACAACAATTTTAGAAGAAAACTTGGAATGGCCACGTCAGCCACAGAGGCAACACTGGGGATAAATAGACTCGAATGGGATCCAAGTCTTGGAAACAGCTCCCGGAAGTCAACCAGAGGCCATGCCGACACCAAGGACAACCCTAGGAGGGGTAAAATGGTCATTTTACTAAATCTCAGCCAATTTGGTCAAACTCAAGTTGAATTGATGCACCAAGGTCAGAAAGAACCACAACGGTGATCCCAGGTAAAAACAGCACCGGACGGCTCGATGGACAAACTGCGGGCAAATGAAGACCCAGTTATGAACCCACCTTTGGGGACTTAAAAAGGGTTAAAACCAATGTCATTGTGACACTCTCAGTGAGGGCTTTTCAGAAAGCTATAGCACGCCCCAAACGGACGCTCCGATCAAAAGTTATGAAGTTTAGAACCTGATGTCGCATCGCCCGGCATGCACGCACTTTGAGACGACAAAGCCGGGCATGTGGACCCCACCTTGGAGAGCCGCACCTCTACCTGCGGCAGCCGCAGGTAGAGGTAAGGCTCCCTGGCCTATAAATAAATGTGCAACCCCCCCTTCATTTTCAAGTTTTCGAAACGCTGCGAAGCTCTGCCTGTCTGATTTTCTGACTTTTACGCCTCTTCCAAACCCAAATATTTTCACTCCAACACGTAGATATACCCATATACTACCACATATCAAAAAATAATCGATAGATTTGGATGTATAGAGCCTACGATTTGGCAAAAAGCCCGTATTACAGTCCATTGTAAGTATTTTTACGATCAGAAAGTTAATACTACTACTTTGCACTGTTTTCCACTTGCATACGAAGTTTTATTTTCTAAATATTCCCGGAACTTAGTTTCGTGGCCGTTTTCATCAAAATTTGGTATATTTCTGTACATAAACACAAATTTTTGCATTTCTATAACTCGGATTAACGATCTGTCAACTTCAATAATTTCAATGCACTAGCACACACATTTTTGGCAACTTCGCCGGGCAGGGTTGCTTTCCCAGTTCGGGTTTGGCCCTTTTTCGTGCTTATTTAACTGTAAATGGACTGACATTTCAATTCTGTCAAGCCCGGATGTCAAATCCGTGGTAGTTTACCGCTTTTATATATATTTATGCATATATAAGCGAATTTCACCATCACTGGTACTCATATCAGTCCTGGTTGACTACATTTCTGTTAATATATATATATATTTATATATTTTCAGTTCGGCCTGGATTACTTCGTGGCCATTTTACTACTTGTGAACACTGCGCCATACTGGGTGCTCTTCTCAGTCACTGGTTGACTACTTTTCTGTCAATTTCAATTCCAGTACAGGCACCGGCGTGAAAACCCATCGTTCTTATTACTGTTTATATATATATACATATATATATATATATTATTTTTGTCAAAGCCTGGATTATTTCGTGACTATTTACAGTTCTTTTATATAAATATATATATTTCAATTTCAGTCCGGGCTTGCAAGTGAAAACCCATCGCCCTTTTACAGCTTTTGTATATATATAATTATATTTATTGCTTTACTCAAATTTATTCAACTGCTGCATTTAGCATTCATTTGTATATGAATCTGCACTAACATATCTGCGGGCGAACAAAATTTATCCAAATCTCGCCAATTCTAGCTTTCAACGGTTCAAACAGGTCCCGATAGAACCTGGAAGCTATAATGGTTGAGATTCCTTTAAATCTAGTTATTTTTTTATAGTTTCAGCTTTAAAAGCAAACTCGTGTCCCTTAGATTACTATCTAGTGGGAACGAAACGCTTTATCCACTCGTAGCCAGGATTTATTGATGAATCCTTGGTTCCATTGCGACGTGATGATGTATATATATCCATTTTTGTGCAAATTTGAACTGTGCGGGTTTATGGGCTACTCATATGTGAACCTAGGAATCGTGGGATTCACGATCAAATCAATAGGGATCTGATTCCCACGATGGACAAACTCCAGTTTATAGATGTACCCTTTTAGTTTTTCTGTAAAATGTACATACACAGACCTTAAAACGGTTATCCGAATTTAAGGTCTCATCATAATGAAATGTCAATTATCGTGTCAGCGTCCCTCCGATGGTTTTCATACCCATGAGAAGACCGACACTTGTCTATTCTTGTGGCCGAGGATGCTTCGCAGCCTGGTAAATCACAATTCACATGCAACCTTAAGGCTATAAAGATAAAAAAAATTGAAAGTAGTGATACGCTTCAATTCCTATGGCAGCGTAAGGGTTTGATCAACCAACTTTCAAAACATCATTTTCAATCAAAAGAAAAGCTTTTGTAAATCAAATTAAATGCTTTTACAAATCAAATCAAAGACTAATTTTCAAATCAAATCAAACCCTTCGTATATAGGCTCAACGAAGTCTGTAAAGCTTTCAATCAATCAAATTAAAAGGCCCAATTTTCAAACAGCATTCACTCACGCATTCACAATTTTAAGGGAAATATTGAAAAGATGCGGTACCGTATTTACACGGGAGTCGTGGGGTGCCTAACACCTTCCCCACACTTAACCAAGCCCCCGAACTCAAAACTCCGATTTCAAAGATCAAGTTTCGGCAGCGTCCAGCAATTGGGCCTCTTTTCAAATCAAATTTGGTTGAGTTGATACAACCATTTTTCAATCTACCAACTAGAGACTCTAAACGTTCAAATCGTCGACATAAAAAACATGTTGGCCTCTTTCCTAAAAAAAACCCTTCAAAACCTTTTTCCTAAATAAAAAAAGTGGGGGTAAAGAGAACTTAGGAAGATCAATTTGAGGAAACCCAGGTTATGAACCGACCCGCGAGGTTGTTAAATTTTCCAACGTCGACAATAAGATCAACAAGTAATGTGAGGGTGCCAACTTGAATCAAACAAGATTTTTAAACTGTGGATGTAATGAAGGTTTCTCCCAACGGAGTTTCAACAGATAAGTTAAAGTCTAATTTCTCAAGGGTCAAGTTCAAACGTTGAGCACAAGTGGGTGAAATAAAAGAATGGGTAGAACCGGTAACTAATATGGTATAGACTTCGGAAGAGTTTATGATTATCTTACCCGTGATAACTTCGTTCGGGTTCTTTGCTTTTTGGGTAGTCACGACAAAAGCTCTTCCCTGAACCACCGACTTTGACTTGTCTGGGACAGCCTTTGGTGTCCCCATCCCATCTGGACTTGACTTCGCTTAGGGCACACTCGAGCTATATGACCTTCCTTTCCGCAATTATAGCATACCTTGGATTGCTGTGTGTAGTTTGGACTGATGTGTCCCTCTTCTCCTCATTTTTAACATACAACCGGTGGTCGTTCCCCTCCCCTAGTAACGGTTGCTGGTGCTGGTGCTGGTGCTGGTGCTGCTGCCAATGTCTTTCCATCGTCATTGTTGAATCTTCTCTTTTTGAAATTTCCACCTGACTCACTTCTTCTATTATCTTGGCCATAATTACCACCGAAGTGGTTACCATTTCTGGCATGATAATTTTCTCCATTCTGGTTATCATTGTTCCGATGACTGTTGCCACCGGTACGACTATGGTTGTTGTCATTTGGTTGAACAGCCTCATTATCTCGCTCCAATAATTGAGCCCTATTCACAACATCTGAATACAAATAAAGTTTATGAGAAATGAGGTATTGACGAATTTCTGGTTTCAAACCTCTCAAAAACATTCGTATCATTCGTTCCTCATTATCCACCAAATAGGATGCAAATAGGGATAATTTCGCAAACTTGGCCTCGTATTGTGATACAGTCAATTGTTCTGTTTCAGTTTGATAAATTCCACCTCCTTCATATGACGAATACTTTCTGAAAAGTACTTGTCGTTGAATAATTCCTAGAACTTCTCCCAAGACATCTTAAGTGCGGAAAGCGAAGTACGTTTCACAGATTCTCATCAGTAATCTGCCTCTCCATGCAACATAAAGGTGGCGAATGGAACCTTTTGCTCCTCTTGTGATCCCAAAACATCAAATATTTTGGTGATCTGCATAATCCAAGCTTCTGCCTTAAGTGGTTTTGGCTTTCCCAAATACTCTGCGGTCCTAACTCCTTGAATTGCTTAGCAGGGACAAGCCACGAGTTACCATTGTTTCCACCTGTATTTTGAACAGGAGTCTCTCTCGTCTGGTTTTGCATGAATTGTAGAAAGCTCATAAACACCCCATCATTCATCATTTGGTCGGTGGTGTTATTTACAGGAGTATTATTGCCATCCTGAGGCACATCATCCTATTTATTGATTGTTGGTGTCTCAATGGTCTCATATGCTCCATTGCATATCTCTCGATTTTCAGATGTCATTCTCAAATACTGCCATAAAATAAGGGTTAATTAAAGAAATTGACATGTCACATATTATCCCTATATTCCGACTGACCAATTAAATAACAAATAAGCTTAGGTAGGACACACTAGCAAAGGTTTTACTCGTCTCTCCCCTCCTAGTTCTAATCCCAGATCTCCGCCAGAGATCATATCCCTAAGCTCTCTTATACCAACTGTAACGTCCCCAAAATAGGTCCACACAACCCATTTTGAGTCACCAAATATATGGTACAGAATTCAAATACAAATCTTTTTATATAAAACTGTCGTGCAAAATACGACCACACAAACTGTGAGCTTCAATACAGATATTATGTCGTATATAATACGAAAATATCAATGCTCAAATTCAGTCCTCATTACAATTATTATCACACTATTTTACAAAATAGTGAGGACTACTATAGCACTATCTCGGACCATCACTCCATTCCCCGGCCCAACTATATTCTCATTTCCTGAAGAGAACAATCAAAGAAAAGGGTGAGCTCAACCAGCCCAATAAGAATATTATGACCAAGATAATGAAGAATAAATTATCTTTAGCCTTTAACAATAACAGATCAGATAAAATATAATGGACAACAAGTTTTAGATCAACGACTGCAGCGAAAATAACAATCTATTAGAAGAGTCAAGTAGAGCATGATGTCAACTATCTTCTATGATTTAAAAGTTCATCATCAATATTTTATCCATGTAACATCAATCAATAAATATTTTAAATCAATAATTTATCTTTGCACTACGGGCCAAAGATATTCATTTGTATCACCAGTGGTCGTGATCATGCCAAATACCTGTCCCTCTTTGCACTACGGGTCAAAGATATTTATCAATCAACAGTTCATCTTTGCACTACGAGCCAAAGATAACTTTCACCACAATTTCAGACTGAAAATGATGAAAAATAATATAAAGAACGAATCAAGTGAGATTAAGGACAAATATTAGAGATTTGTAATTTAATTTATCCAAATTCAAGAATGTTCAAATTGTCAACATAATAATCACTTGTGGAGCAAAATTCAATAATAATATTCATTTATCAAAAATAATTTGGACAGAAAAGAAATTAATTTTTATCGTGAATAGTACTCCATAAACCGTATAAATAGTACCCTGACATGAAAATATTAAAATTTGATAAAAATGTTCAAACCAATACTCCGGTAAAATGATATTAGATAAAGCGCAAAACTCAAAGAATTTCTAATCATTTTAAGAATTATAGAAACAATACTTACCATAGTAAGTTTAAATTTAAGAATATGAAATGAAATAATATCACTTTCATAATATGGAGTATGAAAAAAAATAATATCCTTTACGAATATTGAAAGAAAATAACATCCATTACCTTAGTAGAAAACTAGATTTGACTGTTATATCAGAAATAATCCTGAGAAAATCTTGCACTATAAGCTACACTCAAAGTATTCTTATACTTAAAAGAAATACTCACAATATTGCAGTAGGAACACTTGTGCTTTCTGGTGTGTTTTGGATGAAGGGTAACCTCCCTTTTTATAGTGCATCACGGAGGAAAAAATAAATTTTCCTGCCTAACTTTTCTCTGCCTAACCGTCCTTTTTTTCTTTCCTTCTCTGCCTAATTTTTCTCCCGCCTAATTTCCTTCCTTTCTTTCTTTCTTTCTTTCTTTCTTATTGGTTGAGGGCCCACACATTTAGAAATAAAAGAATTTTGCAGAAAGTATTCGTTCCATTAGGAAAAAAAGAAGTGCACAGGAAGTTTAAAAAACTTAACAATCTGACAAAGTTAATATAATATTATATTATTATAATATTATATTAAAAAAACTATACTATTATAATAATATATTTAAATGAATATTTTATCGTAGAAGATAATTATAATTCCACAGAAAAGTATACCAAACTTTCAATAAATATCTCATTCTAAATTCCTCCATTTATAACAAAAATTGGACAAATATTCACCACATAATAATTATTCACAATTAATATTATAAGCTCATAATATTGATAACCAGATCGTTCCTAGGAAAGAGGGGGCTTTCCGATAAGGATTTATCCTTATTGGCGCGCAATTATATAACATAACCCCTTTCCTTAATAGAACTTTCTAGACATCGCCAATAATGTTATCTAATAATATCATTTAAATAATATGAGTTACTGTGTTGTAACAATTATTGATTTGATAATATAAAATATTATACAACTATCACTGTAGCAATTATTGAATAAAATACTGAGTGACTTATTACGTAAGCATCAATAATCAAAGATACTATGCAATACTGTGTGCTACTGTGCAACAACAAGTATTACTGTACTTTTATCACCGGATATTTCAACAGTTAATGTTAAAAGTTCCGCCGTTAATTTTTAGAAAACTTATTTTTATCGTTTTCTTTATCCTACAGTTATTCTGTTATGGGCTCACAAATGATTGCGCCGTCGTACGAATATTCCCCGACAAAAAGAATATTATCCGACAAAACGAATATTTCCCGAGTATTTTATGACAACTTGCTTATTTTGTAAAATTTGCACATATTACCCATAACTATCACATTTATCAAATCCACACCTTACTATTTAAAATAATATATAGAGGAAATTAAATCTTATTCATAAAAAGTTGGGGTCTTACAGTTTCCAATAAAAATATATTATTCAGTTGAAGCTTAATCATTTGTTCATTCATATACTGTTATTGTATATTGTTCTTTTTGTGGGAAAATTATTTTGCTCACTCTTGCATAAAATATTTCAGCTACGGTCGAGAAACCTGCGGAGCCATCTTCAAGCAAGGGTAAAGCAAGATGCATAAATAGATGATGATTAAAATTAGTTTTTATTTGAGATGTTTATGTAACAGGCTTATTTATGTTTTTATTATTCTGTTGTTATGATGTAATAATTAAAGGTTAGTTGACTTAGAATTTCGTTTAATTATGTAACCTTTTATAAGATTATTAGTTATGAAGTTATTATCACATATTATGGGTAGTTTAGATGTGAATGTGATGGATCGTGAGCACCAAATCTGTGGGATTGAAGTACCCGAATTTGGGGGTATCACAATAGTTAAAGTGGAGTTAATGCACACACACACAAGGGGGTCATAATTATTGAAAGTCGAGATCTAACTGAGTTGACAAGTTTATATATAATTGGTTGTTTACTAAATTATGTTTTCTGTATGATCTTGGAGGCTATGAATAGGATTCATGATTCTTTAATAACTAGTTTTATCAGTAGATTGTATTTTATTTTGGTTTTACTTGAGGACAAGCAAGGATTCAAGTTTGGGGATATTTGATGAGTAAATTATATATATATATATATATATATGAATTGAGTAGTGTTAACTGAATTATTTTGCTTATTCTTAAGAGTTTTTAGTATTATTTTAAGGCATTGTAGTAAGTTATGATAATAATGGATTTCAACATGTTTTAGTGTGAATGTTATAAAGTATTGTTAGTTTAGTCTTGACTTAGCTACAGGTGAATAAAGATCATTTGAGTGGAGGAGTAATCATTCCAAACAAGGCATAAAGTACAAGGAATGGCTGAAGAAATCAAAGGAAGAGACAGTGGACTTGGAGCCGCGGCCGGGAGTGAAGGAAGTCGCGGCACTTGAGGAAGTCGCGACGCGCACTAAATGGAAGTCGTGGCGCTGAGCTAATCGTAGTCGAGTTTAAAGCGCACCTTAAGGTTATACAACATGTAATAAAGGTGTGTAGTACAAGAATGATATCGAGTGAAGTTAAAACTTACGTAAATTCTATACGGAGTCCGATGACGGGAATCCGATGAGAATGTGTTCGACTTATCGAACCGATTAGAGTTTTGTCTGACATTGTTCCTAACGATGATTGACGAGAGTCGGGTTTTGACATATAGATGTTAATAAGCCGTAACAAATGTTAAATAAATTAAACAGAGGTTATTAGTTTAATAATTCGGATAAGTTATGTGACAACCCGAGAATTTAAAAGATTTTAAATGATTAAATAAAGGTTAAGGAATAAAATCTAGATGGGAATTTGAGGATTTAGTTAAAAAAAAAATTAAAGAAGAACCTAAATGGTTTATTATTTGCTTGAGAATAGAGGATTTATGGGTTACAAAATTTCTAAACCCTAGAGATAAATCTATATGTGTTTGATGGAATATTGAGGATAAGGTACTACAATACCTATAAAGTTTGGTGACCTAATATATAAATTAGGTATTTGAATCAAATGACTTCAAAGGTTATCTTGTATGATTATGTGAGTGTGAGTGTTTATAACTCATTAAGCCAAATATGGTTATTTAGTTAATAAACTATTAGAATATGTGATTGATTATGTGGATTATGTGTATGATTAAATAAATATACATTATATAATGTGTATACATTTATTTTATATATAGAGATAATTAAGAATATGTATATATCAAAAATATTGAGCATTGGTTCTAGTGAGAATGGATTTAATGGACTAAGATGATTTTGTGGCCCAAGGAATTAATTAAGTAGCTCAATTATTTATTTGAGCATTGGACTTGTAGCTAATTTGATTTAATAACAATTAAGTTATTAAACTAGCCCAATATATTATGTATGGGACAAGTATAGTGATGGCCCAATTTATTTATGGGTGGAAGCCCAAGTTATATTTAATTAGTAAGCAAATCAAGGAAAAAGGTGCAAGCCCAAATTAATTAGCAAAAGACCCAACTTTTAGCCCAAGTGGGAGGGGGCATTTTAGACATTTAGTAATCTAATTAAGACATTAAAAGAAAACAAATGTGGACAAAAGAAAGGCACATGGCCGGATTGCACAAGAGAGGGGAAAGGGGGAGGAATATAATAATGGTATTGCTTTAGTTGGTGAACAACCCACTTAGGTGTCCACTTTCTATTTAGCCATCACTTTATCCAAGTCTTTAAGCAAGCTTTATCTTGCAAGCAACCACTAACTTAATGATTGAAGAGAGAGGAGGAGAAGGAGTGTAGTAAATATATGGATATACAAAATATATCTTCCATCTTTTTCATTTCTCTTTCATCTCACTTATTTCTTTATCTAGCCAAAATAAAAGTTAGAGAGAGAAAAGTAAAGAGGAATTTCGGCCAAGAGAGAGGGAGAGAGAGTTCTTGCAAGCTTTATAATTCCCTAATCAATTTTAGGAAGAAGGAGAGGAGAGGAAAGCTAAGGTATAACAAAAATCCTTACTTCTATAGTCTATTTTTCTTTTTGGTTTGATTTGAGTTTTGATCTTTGTAAATTTTTGATCTTAAGGTCAAAACCTTAGATATATGTGTTTAATAGTGTTTCATGTTTAGATCTAACCCTTTAAGGGATCAAAAGTTGGATCTAAACTAAGAAATTGGAACAAAGTTTTTCAAAAGTGAGAAAACCTAATTTTTCTTTGCTTTACTTGTGATTAATCTTGTGTTTGGTCATTTTTGTTGAAATAGATCATGGATCATGATAGATCCATGAGTATATTTGGTATTATTTTGTGTAATGATGTTTATGATGGATTATGTTGGTGAAGGGGTAAGGATATGAAAGTTTTCTTAGAAATCACCAAGTATGGAAAAATCAGATTTTTAGAAAACGTAACATGAAATTCAAACGACCATATCTCCTAGTGTATTTCAAATTTTTGAGTGTGGTCAATTTCTGGAGTTAGATATACAAGTCTTCTAACGTTTTCAAGTGGAATCACTGAAAAAGGTGTTGTAGATTTTCGTGTGGACTGATTTTAGCAAATGAAGCAAAATCTAAAAAATGACAAAAAGTAGGCTGTCCGGGATTTCCAAGGGCCGTTTTGTCCACTTATTTAATGAAATAAATTCCAATCTTTTGGGACATGAAAATATATGTTATAATGTAGCTTGTGTCCAAAAATGAGCTCATTCCGATATAAATTAAGCAAGTTATGATCATTTTAATATTTGTATTTTTCCGACGAAAATCTCTATAACCGGGGTTGTATAACTCCGATGGCCACGAAATTTAAACTATAAGCTCACGTTAACATGTGTAAGATCCCGCTAAGAGTTGGGAATTTCTAGAGTTAAGCGTAAGGTAGCTAATTTGTTAAGGATTTAACTAGAAATGGATTTTTGAAAAATACTTAAGGGAGTCGAAAAATTCCAGAAAAATAGTTTTTGTGTATAAAATATATGTATATGTGTTTGGACAAAGAATGGAACTGATTTGGTATTTTCGTGAATAGTATATTTCAACTTGCTGAAATGAACATTTTAGGATACTGAAATGAAAACTGAAAATGTTAGGAAGACTGTTTGGTTTCAGTTTACTGAAATAAAATATTGAGTCTCTTGAATAGTAAAAATTTTACCGAGTTATAATAATAACTTAGTAAGCGATTAAGTATTAAGTCTAAAAGTAGTACAGTCGTATTCTGCAATAGTTGATGTATAGTAGCTGGGCTAAACGACTCCTTCATATGGGGAAGGGATCTACAAATTGGTAATCGATCTAACTCGCTGTGAAAACAGTGTAGACAAGACAGAAGCTAATTTGTTAGTTGTTTGTGGAAAATCACTCAGTATACTATATTGAATACTATTAAAGACTCGATATGTGCTAGGCTTAGACTTGTGTATGTATAGTGTTAAGGTTATCTAATATTTAACTGTGTTTAAATGTTAAATAGTTTACTTATAAAGTATGTTATGCTAATTTAAAGATCAATCTTATAACTGATAGGTCTTTTCAATAAAGCGATTAACTTAAATTGCGTAGCAGTAATCGACAGTTCAGGCAAGTTTCCTAACTCGAACTCGAGTTGTTATTGTAAAGCATGTTCGTGATTAATCATTGTTGATTATATCACATCTATGATTTATTGATTCGCACGTTGTGCATATTGTATATGTTCATCAGGTATGAAAGGCTGATCACCTTCATTACCCTAAAGTTCAGATAAATTTGTTTATGTTCATTGTTGGTCATTCATCATTATTGTCTCGGTCATTCAGTTATGTAAATTGATTCATGTTCTTTCACCAATATTATATTGTTAAAAGTTTGTCAGCTTATTATTCTTTTCAATCATGATATATCTTCATTTGAACTTAAACTTGTTGGGCAAATTTGTTGCTCACCCTTGCTATATCATGATAAACATTTCAGATTAAAGACGAAACTTTGCACACAGTCAAAGGCAAAGACAAGTTCCAGGATGAAATTATTATACGATTAAAATGGTATTAGTATTGGATACAAATGACATTGTATGTCGTGTAGAATATGTGTATTAAGTTACGGTTTCAGACCTTGGGAATTATGTTGTAAAAGTTATTGTATAAACAATTTATGTTTATATCTTCCGCAATAGTTAGAGAAATGATGTACCGTAACGTACCAGGTCCGAGGTCTGGGGACCCGGATTTGGTGGCGTCACAAGTTATACAAGAAGGAGAAGATAGTTACACAATATATATCAGTTATGATAACCTAATTGGTATACTATGTGTTTATATCTTGTAGAAGTTATAAAGACCGAGTAAAGTAAACTTAGCGAATTAAAGACGCAAAGGCAAGTTTTCTAACTCTTGTATTAACGTTACGTTATGCAAGTTTTCTAAACTCTTATCTATACGTAATGTTGGACAAGTTGTCAATATGCATGGTTTCCTATGTATAAACTGTTATTGAATAGTCTATGCCATTTGATTCGGCTACACTGAGACTTAAATATTTTGGTTGGTTTTTCATAAATCTTTCCAAAATATTCTTGATGATGTTATCCTATGTCAATTGCTTGGGTATGGATTCAAAGGTAAACCTGAGTATAAATATACAAAGGTTTTAACATCGTTAATTCAACGGGCACTAGGAGTTGCCAAAAAGCTTAAACGTGAAAACGTTTAAGGACGGAGTGTTGATCAACATAGAGTACTACAGGTTGATCACTTGGATGTGCTCGTAGGATATATCGGGCTTACGGTCTTAGTACCGGGTTATCCTTTTATGAATGGAAATGAAAAAGAATGTCCATGGTCTTTGACCAGCTCAGATTCTTAAGTGACTATATGTCCTTGAGAATGATTTTAAAGGAATTCAAAAAGCTATCTTGATTATTCCTACTACTTCATAACTATTGTACAGTTATGGAAGATGAAGTCATATGATTCTTGATTTTGTGGTTGCAAAGTAAAATGTTAAACTTGCTGAGCTATTTATGCTCATTCTTGCTTAAAATTATATGATTTCAGCTAAGAGCCATCGAACCGAAAGATCCGGTAAGGACAAGGGCAAGTCCAAGATGGATAACTAGTTATTCTTGTAATAGCATAGTATTATTGTTGTAATGAAATGATATTATGACACCGAACGAATGTAAAGGTTATAAAAAACTTGGGAAGAGATTATTATAATGTAATATTTAGTAAATTTATGCATGTTATTAAAGTATTCAATTGAATGTATGAGTAGACAGTAGCACCGTGTAGCACCATATCCAGGGTTTGAAGGTATCCGAATTTGGGGGCGTCACAAGTAAAGGATTGGAGCTTGAAGATCATATCAGTGAGTTGATCATCTTCAAATGTATATCTTTTATCATTTCTCAATTAATAATATTGCATAAGGTGATTCTTGGGACTGTAGAAAAATTTTAAATACAATTTATGTCATGCTTCCGCTTTATTACAATGTTGATTGTATGTATGTCTTGTTTTACAAACCAATAGGATGGGGGAGGACATCCCTTCAGTAGAGGATGAGGTGGTTGCGGTGGTGGGGATGGTGGTAACAGTAGAGTGGCTTCGGTGGAGATGGCGATGCTAGTGGTGGGAATGAATGTGGCGTGGGAGGAGACCGGTGGGAGGTGGGACAGAGATGGTGGGGCTATTTTCGGTGGTGGTAACGACTGCTCATAAGGTGGTTGGGACGAAGGTGGCAGAGACATTCGAGGCAGCCATTGTTGATCGAGATTTGGGAGGATTTAAGGAAACTTTGCCGGAAAAAGAAATATTACAGTGAAGGAGGAGGACTGCAAAGGAAGTTTTAATGACTTGGAAGATCTAGATTTGAAAATGTGGCGATTAATTTCGAGCGTGAGGATTTTTTGAAGTGATTGACTTTTTAACTTCGCATGTTCCCCAAGTACGGCGCATTAATTACTCTGGTGGTAATGATGGGGGTCCCAGCAATAAATGTTGGGTGAAGAGCCGATGTGCCCGCCTTTGGTTTTGGTGTTTTCCCATTTATTATTTAATTATTGAGCTTCAATTTATGAAAATTTTCATTCAATGTCTCATTGTAATAAAAGATTGAGGGCAATGTTGGAACATAATTATTTGAGCCCGGTCGATCTGGTGAGTCATTGTCCACGTGGATGAAGTTTACCCACGTAAGAATCTGTTATGAACAGTGCAAGAGATTTAAAGAATCTAAGATTCCTAACTGTATTTAATTCACAATTCGTAAGGAAAGAGTCAAGATAATATTCGACTTCCTTTCTATAAGGAGATTCATTTCTATCCCATTATGATATCCACTTTAATGAGATCTATTCCAATTTGGGGACTGACATGTAAGAGGATGTGCAATCACTATAAATACAAGACTATACTTATTCTCACACCGGAACTGTCCTCAAACAGCTCAAGCCGTCAAGTTTCTGTGTGATCTCATTTATGTACAAAATTAAACGCGCTATTGGTGATTGGGCGTGTTGACGAATCTTGGCGTTAAGCCGTTAACATATATATATATATATATATATATATATATATATAGAGAGAGAGAGAGAGAGAGAGAGAGAGAGAGAGAGGTGGTAGTGGTCTCCCAGCCCAAGCAACTGCTGTTAATGTAAATTTATATTTGCAGAAGTCAAAAGCATCTTACAAATTTAGCTAATAGAACAGGCCGGACAATGCATTTCTCACGAGGACATCTAATATTTTTTTGGAAAACAGAGAACACTTCCTCTATTGCTACATAATAGGAAGTACAGAATAAATACAGACAAACGTCATATCTGCTGAAAATAAAAATCAATAGAATCCATTTTTCTTAATATTTTTTTAAAATGGAATCTTTTAAATGGAACTGACCATATTCAGCATGTTGCAATGCACAAATACAAATTTCTGGTCATGTTGAATGGCCTTAAAGTATTTCCAAAAGTCTTCTGTAAATCACAATTTAAGTACTAATTTCATCTAAATCATTTATATTCTAGCTTTCATATAGTATCATAAACTTGCACAACAACACTTCCATTCAATGGATGGAGCCATCTTTTTCTTTGACAATTATGTCGGTTGCCAAATCTGCATAACCTGTTACATTGCCCGTCACTTATGGCGACCAATTTGTTTCTTTCTACGACTTCCTGTTTATTTCAGACCAAAACAAGAAATGAGCCAGCTAAAGAGCATAGAAAACAGAGGGGCGCATTCATCTGATCTTGGTAACAAAGACACTAACATGGTAACTGGTTTTGACAAAGGTTCATATAGACACTTTAAGAGAAAACATATACCCTTAAACAGCTAAAAAAAACTCAATAAACCTTGATACCACATGAAGCCAAATTTACAATATATGTGAACTTAAACGCATGTTTTTTTTAGTTTTTACAAATAACAATCTGGTTATGTTTCAGATTTGCATACAAACAAAGTTTAACAAATTGCGTAACTACTAATTACCCTTTCTAAAATGAGGATCAAAACTAAAGCAATAAAGACAATATGAGCCACCAAGTTATCTGAACACACATTCAAACATAATGTGAAAGAGTTTAGTAATAAAGATTTTGAATGCATAATCTTACAAAAAGACTTGAGGAGTTCCTAATATGATTGGCGGTTCACAGATACAAGTTATATGATCTATCAAATACATTAAGAATTAATGTTTTACTGGAAGGACTCCTATTTGAACTCCATTCTTTAGGGATTTGCATGAACTGGTCATTCTTATTTATATATTTATTTTAGGCAAGTTCTTAAACAGATCATTTTGTGAAGATGAAAAGTCTCATATAGAAACAATCACAATTGACTTAACGCCAACCACTCTAGTTTTTGAAAGTACAGTTAATCGCATCTCCGCGAGGAACAAAGAAATATTCCCTCCGTTTATTTTTAATTGACGTCTTAAGAAAAAACTCACAAATTAAGAAGCATAATTAATGGTTTGTCTGATTGAACAAAAATGGATATAAAATCTCAATATGATTCTTATTAAATTCATTGGAAAGATGAAAGAAAAATAAATTGTAATATTTAATGTAGGGATAATATGGGAAACTAAGTCCTTTATCTACAAATGCCAGTTAAAAAAGAACAAATTTCATTCTCTAAAAATACAGATAAAAAGGAATGGAGGGAGTAGTGCAGAAAGGAGACAGAGGCTTACCAGCACAACTCTTGCTCCACAGAACCTCACCATCAATAGCAGTTAGGTACCCATCATCCAGGCGCTTCCATGTTTTGATAGACTTGACTGCTCCCCAACCACCCTTCTCTGATTTCTCCAAAGATGCAACCACTACTCTTGCCCTCCTTGCCCATCCAGCCTTACCATAAGCATGATATCCAAAGCCTCCGGCATAACAAAGATGTATACCAGCCAACTCGCCACAGAAGTCATTGAGGTGATCATGGCCTGTGAAAACAGCCTTCACATCCCCTGCTTCCACCATGGCCGTAAAAAAGCCAGAGTTTACAGAAGCCGAGCTAATGCCTTCTTGTCTTACACCGGTGAAGTTTGAAGAGTCGAAGCTTGCGTATTCAGGTAGTGGAATGTGAAAGTATACAAGGCCGGGAGCAGGAGACTTCTGAGCCGCTGGCTTGTTTTTATATGCTTTCTGAATGAGAAAGATCATATGCAACAAACTCCATAGATTATGATTGAAGGCATAAGAGACTGATCTGACTACATATACAAGTCATAAAAGTTGAATCAGAAATCTATAGCAAAGTTTTTTGAGAACTAGTACCTGAAGCTTCCTAGAAGTTCGTTGAAACCAAAGCTGCTGAGAGGGTTTAATCCAGCCATAGCCAGGGATGGCTGGGACGGTGGAGTAATCTCCGCTATCAAGGAAGTACAGATTGAGAATCGATTTATTCACAAAACTGGAACCTACAAGCCCGTTGACTTCTAGGTTGTAGTTCCCAAAACCATCAATAACGTGGACCTCAGGGGGGTTAAACTTAGACAGGGTGTGCTTCATACCAACAATATGTTTCATCACGCCTCCCCTGGATAATGAGGATTCCTGATCATGATTTCCCAAAATGGCTGCCCACGGGATGCCTGAGGATATAGCTTGGGGCAAAGGCAGCATTCATAGACGCTGCTGCATCTGTCGCATCGAAACCATAGATGTTATCCCCTGCATTCCAAGCAATAAGGGAATGTTTAATAATGCTAGGGAAAATGGATCAGCAAAATTTATCAACACCACAAGGAATTGTCAGAGGACAATATGCATAGTGAGCTAAATCAATTAAGGATGAATTCTTGTCTCCCGCCCTATACATATTTGTGGTATAAATGTATGTATGTATGCATGTGGGCCTCTCTGTGTGTATACACATCAACTATTTTGTGAAAAAATATCATAGTTCTTGTTAATGCCAAGTTTCGCCGGCGCATCCAATCACAGAATCCACGCGCTAAAATCTGCACAATGACGGATCACACGCGAAGCTTGACGGCTTGTGCCGCCGGGTGATAGCTCCGGTGTGAGAATGGGTACAGGCTGGTACAAGGATCTAACAATGGAGGCTTTAGTGTTTAGTGCTCAAAAGGGTATTACCTCTCAACAGAGGTCAAGCCTTGTATTTATAGCCATTCTCATCACCTTAGAGTCCTCTTCCGAATTGGATTAGGACTCCTAAACATCACAGTTACCATTGTTTGAGTCCAACACAATCTCCTTAAAAGGTGCAAGTTGGATACAATCCAATCACTTACCTTTGGAGTTAGTATTTATATATGAACAGGATTTGGATCCTTAACCATTTAGACTCCTTATCTAACCGTACTCCATACGAGGAATAACCTTCTGTATGGGCCCAATCATCCGAAGCCCTGTAAACTAATCTGGGCTCCGGCCCAAAGGGCTCGGATGCCCGACCCCGAACACTATTAATGTGGTCTGGGCTCCGGCCCGAAGGACTCGGATGCCCAATCCCAAACACCATCAACCGGGTCGGGGCTCCAGCCCGAAGGACTCGAATGCCCGATCCCGAACACTACTAATCCCGTCGCTGGCTTCGGCCCATTGGGCTCAATGAACCCTTCTCAACCCAAGCCTTCAGCCCACGTAGGGGTTGGTGGATTATACCCGAACATTGCCCCCCAGTCTCTTGTTATAAAAAGTTTATAATTAGAGACTCGAAGAGACGCCTGGGGAATCCAACTGACCTCTTTAATCCAGCACACGTTACCTAAGAAACGGGCCCCACACGCCATCATTAGCCGCCCTTGGGATTCGTGCAGCAACAATATAAATACCCCATCTCAGACACAACCGTCACTTTTTACAAACCTTCTCCATTTCAAACTTCTTTCAGAGCTCTCTGTAAGTACGATTTTTGGCGAGGGACCACCGCCACCAGATTTCTCCGATTTAAGTCTTTCCGGTCTCCAAACCTCACATTTCTGCTGCTTTTGCTTCAATGGCTGATTCTAGCATACCTTCCTCCTCTACCACTGAGCAGACCCTACGGGAAGGCAACGCTCCCAACACCATTACTATCGCCGCCACCGATCTGGTGCCGGTCGATTTGCCCACTGCCCCGGTTGACGTCACTACCGACGGCGTCGAGGCTAAGATTCGAGCCGTCTATGCCTCCGAGACGGACTCTTCTCACATCAACACCAAGTCTTCCCTCGTACCTTCCCAGATCTCTGACATTCGAACCCTATTCAACATCCCGAAGGAGTACAAACTTCTGGTAACGGAGTCTGGTGAAAGACTGTTCTGGCGCCCCGAAGGCGGATGGGTTGCCGTCCCTATCTGGGCTGTGAAGTACGGGGTCCGATTCCCTCTTCATGAGTTCATCGCCTCTTTCCTCTACTTTGTGGGGATCGGGTTCGCACAACTGGTGCCAAACTCGTACATCCACTTGATCACGTTCATCGCCATCTGCCAGGAGCTAGGAGTCGCTCCTGGTCTGGACTTTTTCTTCATTCTGTTCTCCGTTGGCAGGTCAAAAGAGCCTGGCCTTCGGCAACTAAACCGGGTACCAAACCGGGCCACATTCAACAAGACCCCTTCCAGTATAAGGGTTGGCACGAACAATGGATCTTCGTCAAGAGGACCGATCTCAAGCTTCTCCCGAACTGGGCCACCCCCGAAGATCCAATTGTGAAGGTGTCCAAATTCCCGAAAGATCGTCGGGATGCCTTCAAGATATTTTATCACAAGGTGAGGAAGACTGAATAGGGCCTGGACATCTTGTCCAATGAAGCCTGGTTATACAAGCATGGATGTAAGTACTTTATCCCGATCCCATTCGTCCTTTAATTGTTTTCTTCATCTGACTTGCCCAGCCTAACCCCTGATTTGTTAACTTGTTTTGCAGTAACCATCTTCAAGCCCGAAGGAGCTGACGAATCCCTAACTCCACTCCCCATTCGGTCCGAACCAATCCGCTTTCCTCTCGGTGACGAGGCGGCCGAAGGGGAGACCATCCCTATCTCCGAGCTTTCTACTGGCTCCACCTCCGCTGAACCCACCAACAAAAACATCATGAAGATGAATCGGTCGGAGAAGATGGCTCAGTTGAAGAAGAGTAAGAAGAAGCCTCCCCCCAAGGGCCCCTCCAAGCCATCTCTGTCGAAGCCGATTATCCTGAAGCCAACGCCTCCACCACCTCCCCCCGTTACTGTCCTTGAGGATCCCGAGGAGGCCGAAGAGGAAACTCTCGAACCTCGTCCCAAGAGACTGAAGCTAACTGACGAGCCCGACCTTCAAATAATCGGTCAGTTGGCGAATCAACCCCTTCCAATCATCCTTCTACCGAGGCCAGTCCCTCCAAAGGGACGCCTCTTTCTTTTTGGTCGAAGAGTCCTTCGGAAGTGTTTCCCTATGACCAGCTGGATCCCTTCAAGTTAGCTGGAGATGACGAACGGTTCAAAGGGTACACTTCCAAGGATTATCTAGTCGAATATGTCAAAGCCCAATTTCAGGTAATCCAGAAAGCATAAAATGTCTTCTTTAATTATCCTGTTTGCATCATAACTAACACATATTTCCTTCTTTCTGCAAGCCTAATGCTATCCTCGCCCGAGCCATCCCACCCCTCGCCAAGACCACCAAAAAGGAAGCTCAGCTTCAGTGCAATGTGGAGATTCTTGAGGCTGAGGTTCGGGGTCTATCGGCTGAACTGAAGAAAGAGAGAGATCTTCACGCCGACACTCAAAACAAAGTAACTCATGCCGAAAGTCAGACCAGCGAACTTAAGAAACTACACTACAATCTTCAGAAAGAGTTCGTTGGTCTTGACAACTACAACAAACAACTCCTTGGGGAGAGGACTCTTTTGAAAGAGAAAGATAAGTATCAGCAGAACGCCCTTCTGATCCTCGAGAGCAAGGTATCCAAAATGCATGCCCAACATATAGAGCTAATGAGGGAAAATACTGCTCTCGGGAAAGAATGTGCCGAAGCCAAACAGCAGGCTGTCAAGGAATATGAAGAGTTGCCCAAACTCCGAGACGCAATCATGGCCCAATTCGCCAAAGGCTATGAAGCTTATAGGGAGAAGGCTCGGGCGAAGATGACAGCTGCTCAGTTGGATACTTCTGTCCTTGATTCCTTTGATGAAGAGTCCGATGCTAAGGATGGAGCCCCCGACCCTTAGTTGCTTTAGGATTTTTTACTTGTAATTTTTGTAATCATTTTTCCTTTTGTAACTTTCCCGATCAATTATGCGTGTGACTTGTCCGATAAGTTAAGTTGTTTGTAACTTTTCTGATCGATTTCGTACAATGCTTATCTGATCGGTTTTGTAGCAACTTATGAACATAAATGAAGTACAAAAGTTTCCGAAGAGAAATCGTTAGTATTTTATTGATGAATGAAACAATTTACAGAGGTAAAGGAAAGAATAACATAACTTTCACTGATAATATTTTCTAAGTCTTCCAGCATGCCATGTATTCTTCACCTCTGTGCCATCCATTGCTCGAAGCCGATAGGTACCTGGCTTCGACACTTCTATTACTTCATAAGGCCCCTCCCAGTTCGGCATTAGCTTGCCTGTGTTCTGGGGGGTAGATGCTTCTGATTCCCAAAGCACCAAGTCTCCAACCCCGAACCTTCTTTGTTTCACCTTCTGGTTATAGTGTCGGGCAGTTCGCTTTTGATAGATAGCTAATCTTACCAGAGCTGAATCCCGAACCTCTTACAGAAGATCTAAATTCAGTCGTATGCCGTCATCATTGTATAACTCTTTGTACTGATTGACTCGAAGTGTAGGAGACCCGATCTCAACGGGTATAAGGGGGCGGTCCCATAGGCCAATCTGAAAGGTGAATCCCCGGTGGTCATCCTCGGGGTAGTCCGATATGTCCATAAGACACTGAGTAGTTCTTTAGGCCAACGCCCTTTCAATGCATCCAACCTTCTCTTAATGCCATTAAGTAGAGTCCGATTGGTGACTTCTACCTGCCCATTTGACTGAGGGTGGGCAACTGAAGTCTTTCTATGTTGGATGCCCAGTTCCTTTAGAAAAGCTTCGAATTTTGACCCCACAAACTATCTGCCATTATCCGAAACCAGGACCATCGGGATACCGAACCGATATACAACATATTCCTTGAAGAACTTGAGACATTCCTGTTCGGTGATCTTCTGTAGCGGTTTGGCTTCCACCCACTTGGTCATGTAGTCAATGGCTACGATCAGAAAACTGACTTGTCCCTTAGCTTTCGACAGTGGTCCCAAGATGTCAATCCCCCACATAGCAAATGGGATCGGGGACAAGACCGAATATAACTCTTCGGGAAGCTGATGAGGGATGGAACTATTTAGCTGACACTTAGGACATTTTTTGACAAAATCCTTTGCTTCTTGAAAGATGGTCGGCCAATAGTACCCCTGTCTTAGAATTTTGTAAGCCAATGACTTGGCCCCCATATGATCCCCACAGATTCCTTCATGTACTTCCCGTAGAGTGTATTCGGCTTTCTAAGGTGTCAAACACTTGAGCAGTGGAGAACTGAACGCCCTTCAGTACAGATCTCCATCCATGAGGATGAAGTTTGAACTCCGGTGCTTGATATTTCTATCGTATATACAATCTGAAGGCAGAACCCCATCAGCCAAATAGGAGATGTAAGGTGTGAGCCAGCAATCCAGCCGATCCAAGGCTAATACGTCCTCTTTCTGAACACTGGATCTGTCTAATATTTCCAAATACACCGAGCAGGTAAAAGAACTTGCTTCAGTTGTAGCCAGTCGGGCCAAGGCGTCGGCTACTGTGTTGTCTGATCGATCTATTCCTTGGCAATTGTGCGCATCGAAGTACGTGAGTTTATCTTTTACCTCGGCCAAGTATTTTGTCATCCTTGCCCCCCGAGCCTCATACTTCCCCGATATCTGTTTAACAACCAACTGAGAGTCACTATAAACCACCAGCTTCTGAACCTCCAGGCTTCGGGCCAACCGAAGTCCAGCCAAGATCGCTTCGTATTCTGCTTCATTATTTGTGGCCTTGAACCGGAACCATATAGCTTGTTGGACTCGGAATCCTTCGGGACTTGTCAGAATAACCCCTGCTCCACTGATGTCCGAAGTTGATGACCCGTCCACGTAGAGAGTCCATGCAATTTGCACCGGTTGTGCTTCGGTAATCGAAGCCACATCTGATTCGGAGAAAGTACATTCTACAACAAAATCTGCCAAGGCTTGTCCCTTAATTGCCGTTCGGGGATGGTATTCCAGAACGAACTGAGTCAACTCCATCGCCTACGCGGCGAGCCGACCCGAGACTTCTGCCCTGTGCAGTACCTTCTTCAATGGTTGATCAGTGTACACTACCACCAACCGTCCCTGAAAATAGTGCCGAAGCTTCCGACTTGCAATGATTAGAGCATAGGCGAACTTTTTCAAGTTCGGATACCTGGTTTCTGCATCTCGAAAGGCGTGGCTGACATAATATACCGGGAACTGTTTTCCCCCTTTGTCCCGTACCAACGCTGCCCCCATTGCCATCGAGCTTGCGGCCAAATACAAATATAGAGGTTCCGAAGGGATCGGCTTCATCAACAGAGGCGCCGAAGACAAATATCGTTTGATCCCTTGGAACGCGTCTTCACACTCTGAGGTCCACTGGAAACTTTTCTCGTTTTTCGACCCCTTTAAAGTGTCGAAGAATAGTCAGCACCTTTCGGCTGATTTTGACACAAATCTCCGAAGGGCAGCTATCCGACCCGTTAACCTCTGCACATCCTTGTATGACTTCGGTGATTTCATATCCAGTATTGCCTGAATCTTCTCCGGGTTCGCCTCGATGCCTCTTTTGCTGATCAGATATCCCAGAAAGTTTCCTGACCCCAACCCAAAAGTACACTTGGTCGGGTTCAGTCGCAACTTATGTTCTCGGATTGTCTCAAAGCAACTTTCTAGGCCCTCCAGATGGTCTCGAACTGACACGCTTTTAACAATCATGTCATCTACATAGACCTCCATGCTTCGACCTAACTGCTTTGTGAACACGTAGTTCATCATCCACTGATATGTTGCCCCGACATTGATCAATCCGAAAGTAATTTTCCGAAAAGCATAAATGGCCCGATGCGTAATGAAACTAGTCTTCGAGATGTCTTCCTTCCCCATCGAGATTTGATGATATCCTGAAAAGCATCCATAAAACTCAGCATGCCATACCCCGAAGTGGCGTCAATTAATTGGTCAATATTGGGTAAATGATAGAAATCTTTCGGGCAGGCTTTATTCAGATCTGTATAGTCAATGCATATTCTCCTTTTCCCGTTCTGTTTCTAAACCAATACCACATTCGCAAGTCACTCCGGATAGTCAATCTCGAAGATGAAGTCTACCTCCAGAAGTTTGGCAATTTCCTCATCAATGATACTCTGTCTCTCTGGGGCAAAAATTCTTCTCTTCTGTATGACCGGCATCTTATTAGGGTCCACATGCAACCTATGCAATGCTTCCGACTTATCAACCCCGGGCATGTCGCTGGGTACCCATGCAAAGATATTAGCATATACCCGAAGTAGGTCTATCAGCCCGTTCCGGAACGGTTCTGTCAACCCCGAACCAATTTTTATCAGTTTCTCCTCATTCCTCAGGATCAACTCCACGTTCTCGGTCTTCTCGACAGGTAAGGCAAGTGGCTCCGTGCTACCTTCAGTGAATGGCTCTATCTCGATGGCCATTGTCTGCTTCTGCTTGCTTACCCCTACTCCCGAGGAGATCAATGTATTCCGATAACACCTTCAGGCAATATCGAGATCACCTTTTACCTCCCCGATTCCGTTCGGTGTTGGAAACTTGACTTTGAAATGAGGTATGGACGTAACCGCTTGCAAGGCTGCCAGGGTCGGCCTTCCCAAGATTGTATTGTATGCCGAATCCACCTGGACCACAAAGAACCTGACCATAACCTCAACCTGCTGAGGTGCCGTACCGAACCTGACCGTCAACTCAATCGTGCCCGATACATGCACCGAGTCTCCACTAAATCCATATAAGGGGCCTTCCCCTCCCAACTCCATCTTCTTTCCCTCTAGATCCATTCTCTGGTAAGCATGGGTATACAGTATGTCGACCGAGGATCCATTGTCAATCATAATTCTTCTCATGTCCACCGGCCCGACCTGAGCTGTTATCACCAGTGCCCCGTCATGTGATTCTATGGGATCTGTGGGGTAGTCTTCGTCCGAAAAAGAGATAACTGTCCCCGGGAAGGCCCGATCCTTTCTTGCCGAAGACCCTGCAACTGACAATACTGCATCGAGATGCTCACTTCTTTTCTTTCCGGTCACACGCCCTACAGAACCACCCGAAATAACATCGATTACGCCTCGAGCAGGCTGGTTCTGCTTTTGGCTGTGTGTCCCGCGTCTGTGCTCCGTTTTCCTCCCTTTGTTGTGCCTCGATGTTGTTCCGACCTGCTACAAATTGGACCAACTGACCGTTCTGCACATTTTTCTCTATCAGATCGCACAAGTCGTAAACACTGTTCTGTCGTATGGCCCGAATTCTGATGATACTGACAAAATTTATCCCGACTCCTCTTTCCTGGCATCGGGTTCGTCGAGCAGGGCTCATAGAATGGTTTGTTTCGGATCTCATCCAGTATCTTAACCCGATCGGTATTGAGGGTGGTGTAGATCTTGTTGACGTTCCTATTCGGGATGGGTGGTCGGCCGCTGCCCGATCCCCCACCGTTATAGTTCTTCTTCCCCTGATTATCCGATCTCTCCTGGTTGTTATCCGAACGTTGATACGTCTTCTTGTCTCGGTCCTTAGCCTTATCGTAAGACTGTGAGTGTGGCTTGAAGTTCCCCATGGCTTCCTCGATGGCAATGAACCCTTCAGCCCGATGGAAAGCTTCAGTCAGGTCCGTGGGAGGATTGATCACCAGGTCTTTCATCAATTTCTTTGATTTTCCTATGTCAAGACCTGTTGTGAAGAATCCCAAGGCCTGAGGTGAATTTAGCTCTGCCACCGAACCAACCGCTTCTCGGAACCTCTTGACGTACTGACCGAGGCTTTCATCCGAACGTTGCCTCGCCTGCATGAGAGAAGCAGTGATCTTCCCTCTTCTCCTGTTACTCCCGAACCGAGCGTGGAATTTTTCCCGAAGGTCATTCCACGAACTGATTGATCCCGATGCCAAGGTCCCCATCCATTCTCTGGCACTCTTCTTCAAGGTGGTTGCAAACATGTGACATTTAGCGGCATCCGAATGCCCATAATAAGTCATCAGTTTGTCATATCTGTCAGAATGGTCATAGGGATCCCCCAATCCATCATACGTCTCCATCGGGGGCATTTTCTTCTTCGGGTCGGCCGTGACCTGGTTGATTTCAGGTGCGAATAGTGAACTGGGGCAGCCTGAGGGTGTTCCCATCTGATTCTTTGCCGCCAGCAGCTTTTCCAATTCCGAGACTCTTCGGGCGAGGGGGTCGGACTCCTCTTTACGAGGGGACAATCTATGCCAGTCCCTCTCGTATTCAGGAGGCGCGATCCTTCTACTCTGCCCCGATCTCCCCGGGTGCTCAGACTTTCGGTCAGGAGACCGACTCCGATGCCTGCGCCTCTTTGATGAAGCCTCCTGTTCTCCGGCCAACTTGGCCATCTGTACCTCGAGCTCTTCTTGCTGAAGCCATAGGGCCATCATGGCGTCCTTATTCTGCTGCATCTTCGTCAATAGAATGAACTAACGCAGGTCCTGATTGTCCTCAATCCGATCCTTCTCCCGCCGTTCATATGCTTGGGACTGATTGTCCTCAACGTGAGTATGTTGGGGGATCAGAGTATGCTGACTGGGCACAAACAGTTGTTAGCGGACTGACTGGCCATGTACCGAATTGCCTTCCTGGTTACTTGGGCCCAGTCTGTCTTTGACAGATGCCTTGACTTGGGTTGTCGGATGAGTTTTGGCCTTTTTCAGGTTTGAAGCACCACCGTCGTTGCTTGGCATGGCTTTCAACCGGAAAAGTCTTAGAGTGATTGTAAAAGCACTAATGCCCTCCTTCTAGCGCCAATGTTAACGTCAAGTTTCGCCAACGTGTCCAATCACAGAATCCACGCGCTAAAACCTACATAATAACGGATCACACGCGAAGCTTGACGGCTTGTGCCGCCGGGTGATAGCTCTGGTGTGAGAATGAGTACAGGCTGGTACAAGGGTCTAACAATGGAGGCTTTAGTGTTTAGTGCTCAAAAGGGTATTACCTGTCAATAGAGGCCAAACCTTGTATTTATAGGCATTCTCATCACCTTAGAGTCCTCTTCCGAATTAGATTAGGACTCCTAAATATGGCAGTTACCATTGTTTAGGGTCCAACACAATCTCCTTAAAAGGTGCAAGTTGGATACAATCCAATCACTTACCTTTGGAGTTAGTATTTATATATGATCAGGACTTGGATCCTTAACCATTTAGACTCCTTATCTGACCGGACTCCATACGAGGAATAACCTTCTGTATAGGCCCAATCATCCGAAGCCCTGTAAACTAGTCTGGGCTCCGGCCCAAAGGACTCGGATGCCCAACCCCGAACACCATCAATGTGGTCTGGGCTCCGGCCCGAAGGACTCGGATGCCCAATCCCAAACACCATGAACCGGGTCGAAGCTCCAGCCCGAAGGACTCAGATGCCCGATCCCGAACACTACTAATCCCGTCGCTGGCTTCAGCCCATTGGGCTCAATGAACCCTTCTCAACCCAAGTCTTCAGCCCACGTAGGGGTTGGTGGATTATACCCGAACAGTTCTCTCTAAGTTTCAGAATGATAATTGGATAATGGGGATCTATAAGCATTGCTAATTGTTCAGTTTTGCTAACAGCCATATGTTTTTTTCCCAGTAATTATGATTTACATTTAAAAAAAACAGAAAAGATATACTGTCTACAAGGGGCATACCTCAGGAGTCGGGAGATGACTTCTGTTTGTCGCCCAAACATAAATGGAAGGGAAAAATCATTAATAGGCAATAGTGTTAGTTTTTCATCTTACCCTCTTAATATAAGAATCTCTCATCTTTAGAAAAAAAAACACACACTTAAGAAAAAAGTTGTCAACTATTCATTTAGACTCTTAGCTCAATTTAAATAACAATAACAGTAAATAATATTAAAATAAAAAGCAAGTGTAATCACTTCTCAGTTATGTAACTTTTTAGTCAATTTTAAAGGGAAAAATCTTATCTTGGGGTAGGGGGAACTTTTCTTTTCTTGTTTCTAAATTAGTAGGAATAGAGTATCAATATTGGTGATCCCTAAACCCCATTTAACAAATTAAGTTGTTGGTGATATGGAAAGTTCAATAAACCACTTACACACTAACACAGTTCTTTCTTCCTCAATCAATTTATCTTATCCAATTTCATTTTCATCACTTAATAACTAAATTTTCAATCTCGTAAATAAAAATGGCAGAAATTGGAAAAAACAAAGGCTAAGGTTGTTTGTAAAAATGACGTGGGATAAAATAATTTGTACTGGTTTATTATCACTTCCAACTATTTAATCTCATTAATGCGTTATTTAATTTCTGACCTATTTTTGATCATATTTAAAGTCATTAGATACCTTTTATAGATTATATAATATAACCTTTTCAAATAAGGGACTGGACTAATCAAGATAAAATAATTCGAAATAATAATAAATTAATACAAATACTCTGCCGCAGCCATATTTTTGTAAACAAACATGGCCTTTAAAATAGGTAAACATATTAGATACCGGTGAAAACGATGAGGTGAGGTTTCTCGGCGAGGATCATGCGGCGGATAAAGGCGGTGGTGTTGAGGTCGGAGCAAGAAGGCATCTGTTGCGGAAAAACATCTTCGCACTCTGTTTCCTTGCCGTTGGCATAGTGCATATCCGCCACTTGCAGTATCCGAAATTCCCCATTTTTGTCGAATCTCAAATTCCGATCCAATTGGTTCTGTTTTTCTCTTTTAGCAGATGAAGAACAGCAGATCCGAACAGAGAAGAGACAAACGAGGACGGCCACAACTATAACATTCAGATTCAACATGTTAATTAGTTGATTTTTTTTGTTCAATCACTGGGTAATATTCTATACACTTACCTAAAAAAATTAAGTTCTTTTAAAGTACTATACAACAATTATAAATAATTATAATATTAGTGTATTCATAAAATAATTACTCCATTTAATTTCTTAAATAATGTAGTTTTAATAAAAAAACGCACAAATCAATAAATTGGATAAAATAAGAAAGCTAACCTTATGTATTCATTTATTATGTGAAGAGAGAAATTATTGGTGAACGTAATAACTCTTTGCTGCAATAAATTAAAATAAGGACATATTTAAAAAAAACATACAAAAACTATATTTGATTCCTAAAATTGCATTCTTTAAAGAATAATTTTTTTTCCTAAAACTGCATTCTTTAAGAATGGAGGGAGTACAAAAATAACGCAATAAATTGGTATCCCTCAATTTCACAATTAATACGGAACTAAAATTAAGGAGCAATAACTCCCTACACGTTAGTTACCGAATTTGAGATATCCACAACCAATTAATATCCTAAATTCAAACTAACGAGAAAACAGGGGAACGAATTTTGTCGATCGGAAAAGACGAAATCAAACGAACATTCAATATTGAAGAAGACGAACTCAACAGGCGACGCCAGAGTTTTCAAAAATATATTTCGAAGTTTCCATAGCAGCCGAACATTCAAGATTAAGAAGAAATTTCAAATCGACGTTGATTTCGGTTTACAATCAGTAACTAGAGACAAAACTACTATAATGATTATTTGTTGTTTATTGATTGGTTACATATTTGTATAATGAGGTATGTGACTTTTAACTTTATATGCATATATTTACCCGTAGTCACTGTGACGCCCCCAAATTCGGACTGCCACAGTCGTCTTTAATTTGGTTCGTCACGTGCTATAATCTAACACCATAATAATAATACGACTAAATGTTGCATTGCACAGCGGAATAATACACAACACTATTACTGAATAGATTACATTTAATTAATATAATTTATTTACGTCCCAAGGTTTCGCAACTTAAATATCGATTACATAGCTTAAACATATCTTAAGCATATATAAACCTAACTAATACATAACAACATGAGTTTTTATTACAATCATAAAGTGCTACTTAATATTAAGCTATTCAGTAGCTTTGCCCTTATCCTTGTCGGTGTCCGAGGGTCCATACTGCTCTGTCTTAACTGAAATATTTTAGGAAAAGTAAGAATGACCAACAAGTTTGCTCAGCAAGTAATATAACAATAAGAGTGAGTACTACAGTTTTCGAATCTCAAAAAGGTATAGCAAGGTATGATAGTTCAAGGATAGCAATAAATATCAACAATTCTCAATAACAGTCGCTAAGGACAGAATGATATCAATAAGATCCAATGCTAAATCAATTCAAGATTTCAAGATAATTGATTACTGAGCAGTCACTAAGGACTATGAACTTCTACTAGAATTAACAGAAATATACTGATAATCCAATAAAACAAGTACAACAGGTGATCAGCCCAAAGTACCTTATATTATGCATAACATTCAATCGTACTGAAGTGCGCACGTCGGTCTCCCAACAAATATAATTTTCCCTTTAAAAAGGGTTGTTCATCTCAGTCAATATAAGACTCCCCACCAATCAATTGGTTTGGATCGTTTTTCAAATTCATAATATAGGTCTAGCCGAATCAAATGGCATAGACCGCTCTTTCAAGGTATATAAGAACAATTATAAGTTCAAAACTCAAGATTTAAAGTTCGAAGAATATAAATCGACTTTATCTTATTCACGAAGTATTTAAGTTATAAAACATGAATCGAAATTTCAATAGTTTACTTGTACGAAAATAATAGCACAAGCTTAATAAATACTCAACAAGAATAGAGTTCGAGTACTTGCTTACAATATTCATTGAATAAAGTAATGCAAGGGTTTAGGATACTTGCACAATAAAAGAGTGTAAGTTAGGGAACTTGCATTTAATATCAAAATCAAATGAAGTTAAAAACTTGCCTTCAGCGTAGTCTATCCACGTAAAGTTAATCGACACTTTTGAATCCAATTATAATATATTACATGCATAGGATATTCATTAGCTAAGCATATTCGATTACACAAACTTGATATGTGAGTTAAACATACACATGCGATTCTTACTTAGTTGTATAGTATTATGCTTACGTCATTATGTACTAATACGCACATAGCACAAAATCAATTTTGTAAGACACTATGAATCCAAATAACATAGTTCGCAACTCTCGCTTGACTTATCATTTGAAGTTTATAAACACTTTATCAAATTCATGATTCTATGTTAGCATATTCATTAACATTTTGAACACTTTATTGGACATGTATTACAGATTAGAATAACAATACATGCATGCATCAAATCTCAGATCACAAACAGAATGGTCAGACAACACTGCAAGTCGGCGCGGCCGCGCTTGATTTGAACTAAGGAGTGGCGCGGCCGCGCTGCTCCTGGTTCAAACCAAGACAGGGCTGCCTCTGCAAAAATCAGACTTAACCCGGCCATGTATTTAGACAACGATTTACGTAAAACACATATGCCAGGATGCTTATAATTAGGTTCGACCCCATATTGTCTTTAATATAGTTTTATATCCATTCTCGTTTAATCAAGGCGTTTAAGTGATCAAGTAACGAAATTTCTCACGTTTAATCGTTATACTTATGTTATGAGGTCTCTATGTCTCAATTATACATGCTCATGTTAGTTTAGTCATGAATTTCAAGTTATGAGGTTCCACATTCTTTAACACTTGTTTTATTTCACGTTCGACTAGTTTACCATGCATAAGGCTAGTTAGGCATACATTTTGAGCATGTCTAGAGGCATATGAGACCCTATCATGATAGTCAAAATTTTTATAATACATGCAAGGTGTCTATCAACTAAACTAGTTTTCAAACTATTAAGGTTTCTCTTAAAAATCTCATATTAAACCATTCAACATACAATGTAGCTTCACATATCATATGTCATGCTTTCATATGCATAAATAGATCACATAGGCATGCTTACAAGTTCATGACTCAAGTGTATATAGTTTATTAAGCTCGTATGTGAAACTCTAAGTTCCCATTAGCATATTATCAACATCATCTAAGCATGCAAGGTAAACATACTATGTTTCATGTTCATGTTCATGTACATGTGAAATCAGATCATAATAGTGGGTCTGTAAGTTTAGAATCTAAAGCTTACTTGGCTCATCGAGTTTGCACTTTGAAAACTCAAGTTCCCTTTTGAAACTCAAACTTTGATAAGTGGTATTATAAAAGGTCACCTCTGTCAGTATGTTATGGACAAAAATAGGTATTTTTAAGTTCAAGTAGCATGCTTCATCATTTCAGAGGACATAAAAACTGTCACTCAATTCTGCAGAAGGGCGCGATCGCTCCCTGTTTGTACTACGGAGTGGCGCGACCGCGCCACTCCGGTTCCAGTCCAAAAATCTCTCTGCTGGTGCAGAGCTTCAGCCCATCTGTGACACCCCCAAATTCGAGTACTTCCATTCCACGGGATTTGGTGTTCACTGTACAAATATCATCTAATTATCTACCCATAATAAAAGCAAACCATGCAATAGATAGAAATAAATCCTCCCCTTATGGGGTTACAACATCTGAATATAAATACATAAATCCCAGGTCATACTAACCTTAAACATCTATGCTGAACATAAACAATTAAATAAGTCTTACACAACTTTAACATAAGTCTGAAACATAAACATATAAAATAAACAACAAATCTTCATCACTTGTTGACCTTTCCCTTGCCTTTACTAGCAGAAGGCTCGTCGGACCTTTCGTTCTTAACTGCAATGTTATTATTATGCAAGAGTGAGCTCGATTGCCCACAAGTATAATAATATGACAACAATATAATAACATGCGAGTGAATCAAAGACATCTGAATAAAGAAACTCAACTTTTGACTCAAGAATGAATAACAGGAATCAAAAGAACATCTGAGGGTCATAAGACCTCGAACTATATCCTAGGTTGTAAAGTATTTATACTTTAAATCTTTAACAGTCATAAGACTATGGACTCTACTTCTCGTACTTAGAGGGATCAGCCCTTAGTACCATAATGTGCACAATATCTCAATGCTAATGCGTAAATAATCCCCTTTATAGGGTTGTTCATCTCAGTTTTGACATCAGAGTCTACACCAAAGGAAGTTTGGTTTAGATAAGCTCAATAAGTAGTCTAGAATTTGAAACGTTCATCAACTATGGACTAGTCTAATCAATAAGGGTTCACAAGTCCTATAAGGTTCAACAATAACATCGATATTCAACTTGAACAATAAATCTCAAGAGTATACAATCGAATAAGTATTATATAACTGAAGTAATACTTAAGGGAATAACAATATCTCATATGAAAATCTTAACTTGAATAAACAAGGATAAGAACTTGCTCAATCGATAAGCTTGAATTTAGAAAGCTTGTTCAATGAAAGTAAAGTTAGAAAACTTGTTTAATAACAATAAGTTAGGGATATGATACTTGCTCAATGTGAAAGTAAGATTTGTGTTTAGGAAACTTGCCTCTTGCACAAGCTACAAATAATTTCACGCTCCTTATTAATTCCTACATATAGATACATTCATAACATCCATTAATCATAATTTCGATATACTTATCGAATCACACATCGGTCTTTGAACACGTTATTAGACTTTACAAATAACGATCTAAGTTATGAAATTAACTCATTAATTACTCACATAGTACAAGTTATTAACATCTTATTATGTGCTTAACAACATGTCTTCATGTTCATTACATAGGTTTTAAATCACATCTTTGAATACATGAACACTTTGAACAATTTTCAAAAATCTACAGGGGGCGCGGCCGCGCGCCATTTACTCTTTGGACCGGTGCAGGAGCGCGGCACGGCGTGAGCCCGAGTCAAGTATGCCTTAAAACGGCGCGGCCACGCGGCGACGCAGGCTCAGTTTTCCCAGTTCGCGAAGAACACACAGAGCAGCCCAAATAAATCCAAATTAAACTAACGTAATGAATTTTAAGGCTACCCATGAGATATAGAATTTACAGAAACATCATACAATGTTCTAAGCATGTTTTTAACACTTTACTTCATGTAATTACACAAATCACAACATTTAATTTCGTTGTTTTCAGTATTTTGTAAAGTTTTGAAGGAAAAATAAGAAATTCAACGTTACGGATTCGTTATAACACCGAATCCGTTCGTTTAACTTCCGTTTTGTTCATTTAAACGTACACAATTATATACAAGTGTTAATTTAAGTTAAATAAACGCATAAGGCGTGTAGATTTTGTACGTAAGGGCCATATGAGCCATATGTACAATTTCTACACTCTGTAACTTTTGAAAACCCAATTATCAACAAAATTTCATGGTATGACCACTGAAAATCATGTATACGTGATACATAACATGTTATTAACATATCCTAACACATATAAGATCACATCCTAAGTTAATTATTAAAATAGTTCTCAACAGAGATTTAAGAACACGTAAAAATGAGAAACTCTGTAGATTTTCAAAAATCCAATTGAGGCATATATGAACATCCTTACATGGTAGAAACACATTATGATCATATGTTTAACACGTAATTACACATAGAACTCAATTTCATGCTTAAATCACAACTTTCACTGTAACAGATAACTTTGAATTATACAGTGATGGAGAATATAATACGTGAATTACAGTTGGAATGTAGGGGTTACCCTTGCAGTCTTTGATTGACAGTGATACAAACTTAACTCTTCAAAATTTTCTCCCTCAATCCCTTCTCTCAATTTCTCTCTACTTTTCTCTCTGGAACTTAGTGTCTTATAAAAATATATGAACTGATATGTATACGTAGTATAAGTATAGGTATATCACGTACAAGGTTAGTGGTCAATTAATCCGTAATGGGTTAACTGCTAAACCTCCCTTAGGGCTCTGTTTGTTTGTCTTTCATTCCTCCTTTTCAATTAATTTAATAAAACTCTTATTATATAGCTAATTAATATCACATCCAATTAATCAAATAATCCTATTTAAGTCCATTAAATAAAATTGCATAATTCCACAATAAATCACACAATCACATAATTAAAATTCTTATTTATTAATTATGTCAAATCATTAAATCTCTAATTAATTATTAAATTAATTCGAAAAACATTATGCTTATTAATTAATTCATTTAATCAAATAAGCTCAATTAAATACATACTTTGAATAATAAAATTCACCACATTAATTTAATCAATGTAACACATATAATTAAATTAATCTACCACAAGTTTATCAATTAATTATTTAACTCAATAATTAAATCATCAAAAATATTTATTTAATTCAATAAATATTCAAATTAAATTACAAAGATCTCGTTCGTCACACCATCACTCAATTTGATTATGAAACAAGCTTACACCATATTACATTACTCTTATAACATATATTCAAACTCTACTAACTTAATAACATCATCATACACAACCAATTTCAACTACATCATGCAAATTTCTATGAATTGAAAATGCTAACTTCAAGTTATGTATAAACATTATACCTCTTGAAGCCTTGAATTTGCTAAGCCTTGCTCCCTAATCTTAGAATTCTCTCTATGCAATATCCTCACTCTCTCTATAACACTTAGCAATTAATCTAGCAAAATGAAATGAGAAAGGGAGCTTGCCATTTATAGAGAATTAATTGTCCATACCAATGCTTTACACCATGAATCAAACTAATGGTAGAAGAGAGAATTCATTGGGAAATTCTTAGTTGGTGAAATAGTTGTTAAGCTTTACTATTGAGGCCACTCCCCATAGAATGATGAGCTAGTGGTTGAGCTTGGGAGAAGAAGGAATAGGCCTTAGCCTTTTTGCCATTCACGTGAAAGAGGAAGAGAGGGACTCTCATTGTGGGACTAAGAAATAAGAACTCAGCATTTGCTAATTGGGAATGAACTAATATCACATACTATAGGTTATATCCATATACATATAATATACACTTAAGTTAATTAAACATATATGTATACTTAGGTTTTGAAAATCAATTGTGTGCATACTTGGACTTTAATTGATATAATTATATTACAAAATAGCAAGTTGGGGGTATATGTATACACATTGATATATAATTCATGTACATTTTAATAATATCAAAGTATGATTTAATTGATTAATATCACATTATCATAACCTTATTATTTCAATTATATTACTTATTGAAATACATATTAATTATCCACATACTTTAATTTAATATTCCATATAGTATACATTAATGTATTATACCTACCACATGGTCATATAAGCATCATTTATGTAACTCATATAATTTTTTACTCTTACAATATAGTTTCCATATTGCATAGTATCACTAAAGTGTCACACTACACTTTCTAATATAGTTTGGTTCTATATTGCACAATGTACACATAACATGTATTCACTTGGGTTTATTTATGTAATTCATGTGACTTATTACCTTTTACCATATAGTTCCTATATTACCTAGTTATATCAAAATATCACATTATACTTTATATTATATAGTTGTAGTTATAATACATTATGTGATTACACAACTTTATACTAAGCAATTAATTGAGCAAACATAAATTCCAAAATATTAATTAACTATTAACTCATTAATATGCTATTACTCATAATAACCATTAATCAATAATATGTTATTAATTAATCATCCACTCATTAATCCCTTCTTCAATTAAATTAAATCACCATTATTCTCACCACTGTGCCACACAAGGCATTCTTCGAGCTTATTATAAACTCCACGTTTTTCTCAATTATTATAAATTCAATTTGAAATCATTTGAATTAACTCGTCTCAAAACACATAATTATTTATATTCAAATAAATATTCGTTTCCATTAATAATATTCATTAATAATATTCAAAAATTCTCGGGTATTACATCTGCCCCCCTTATAGAAATTTCGTCCTCGGAATTGCTACAAGGTTACACAAATAGATGGGGATAGTCCCTCATCATCCTATTTTCTAATTCCTACGTAGCCTCCTTGACATCGTGGTTACGCCAAAGTACTTTACAGATGAAATAACTTTATTCCTTAATATCTGTTCTTTCATATCTAAAATTTGGACAGGAATTTCTTCATACACTAGGTTCTTCTCCACTTGAATAGGCTCATAAGAAATCACGTGCTTGTAGTCGGCCTTGTACGGACGCAACACGAAAATGTGAAACACGTTGTGGATGTGCTCCAACTCAGGTGGTAATGCAACTTTGTATGCCACTTCGCCCACTCGCTTCAGTATCTCGAACGGTCCTATAAATCTTGGACTCAGTTTTCCCTTCTTTCCGAATCGTATTTTTCCCTTCCAAGGAGATACCTTCAAGAATACAAAACTGCCGACTTTAAAGTCCCGGTTTTGTCGATGCAAGTATGCGTACTTTTTCTTGCGATTTTGAGCTGCTACCAGTCTGGCTCTTACCACTGTCACCACTTTTGCTATTTTTTTGTACTAACTCTGGTCCGAGTATTCATCGTTCTCCAACTTTGTCCAAGCATAATGGTGTTCTGCACTTCCTCCCGTAGAGAGCTTCGTACGGTGGCATATCGATACTAGCATGATAACTATTGTTATACGAAAATTTAACTAAGGGTAGGTGGTCGTCCCAATTTCCCTTGAAGTCCATCAGGCAAGTCCTAAGCATGTCCTCTAACGTTTGTATTGTCCGCTCACTCTGTCCGTCTGTCTAAGGATGATAAGCGGTACTCAATATCAACTGTGTTCCCATTTTCTCTTACAAACTTTTCCAGAAATTTGACGTGAAGCGCGAATCTCGATCAGAGACAATTGACACCGACACTCCATGTCGTGAAATAATCTCCTTTACGTACAGATTTGCTAACTGATTCAAAATATAATGAATCTTGATTGGTAGAAAATGTGCGGTCTTCGTTAGTCGATCCACGATAACCCAAATGGCATCATATCCTTTCTGCGTGACTAGAAGTCCCACCACGAAGTCCATCGTAATGTGCTTCCATTTCCACTCCGATATTTCCAACGGTTGTAGTAAACCACTCGGCCTCTGGTGCTCTGCTTTGACACGTTGGCAAGTAAGACATCTACTGACGCACTCTGAGACTTCTCGTTTCAGATTGGGCCACCAAAAGTGTTGCCTCAAATCTCGGTACATCTTTGTGCCTCCCGGATGAACGAAATACGTCGTATTATGTGCCTCATGCAAAATCTCTTCTCTCAACTCGGTTATCGCTGGTACCCACACTCTTCCTTCGAATCTTAAGATATCGTCTTTGTCCATTCGGAATCTTTCCTCTTCATTCTCTGCGATCCTCTTTCTGATTTTCTCGCATTCTTCATCCTTCTCTTGTGATTCCTTCACTCTGTCCAACAATGTCGGACGAGCTTCAATTACAAATAACTTTTCTTCTGACCTTTCCGGTCCCTTTACCTCTATTTTTAATTTCTCCATCTCTCTTATCAACTCCTCTTGAGTAGTCAAATGAAACAATTTCTTCCTTCCTTTTCTACTCAGAGCGTCGACAACTACGTTTGCCTTACCCGGGTGATAAAGAATATCACAGTCATAATCCTTGATCAATTCTAACCACCTTCTCTGATGCATATTCAACTCCTTCTGTGTGAACATATATTTTAGACTCTTGTGGTCCGTGTATATCTCACATTTCTCTCCGTACAAATATTGCCTCCAAATCTTCAACGCAAAAACTACTGTCACTAACTCTAAGTCGTGAGTAGGGTATCGTTTTTCGTAGTCCTTTAATTATCGTGATGCATACGCAATGACTTTGCCATGCTGCATTAGCACAAAACCAAGTCCCTTGTGCGATGCGTCACTATACACCACAAAATTTTCCGCATCATCTGGTAGTGATTGTTGGGTTTGTACGAAATCGTGACGCAATCAAATTGCAAAAATTAGCGGAAGCATGGTATATCAGAGTTTAAAAAAATTTCTACAAAACCATTACCTGGATCATCCTTTATGCAAATTATTAATTTAAAACGATAAATAAGAAGTTATGGAATCATACCCTTGTAGAACGAAGCTTCCACAGGTACTAGTTCAACTCCTTGTTCTTCTTGATCTCCTTGAAATTTCGGGTTAGATTCCTTCCTTTGATCAACGTTAGCCACCCAAGTGTTTGGCCTCTAGAGGTGATCCACCAAGGAAGATGAATTATCAAGAAGGAGGGTGTTTGGCTAAACCTTAGTTTTCTATCCTCTATAGAAAAGGAGTACTCTCCAACAATTGGAATTGCATCAACTGATATCTATTATAAGACTCCTCTTATATAGATATTGGTCAACCCTTCTAATCCTATTAGACATGGGATTTCATTTAATTAATTAAACTCTTTTAATTAATTTAGGCTTCCCACCACATTGGGAATAATTAATTAAATTCATTTAATTAATTTGTCTCCTAATCTTATTAGGAATAAATGAGAGTACTAAATATTAAATTAATTACTAAACTCCTTTAGAAATTAAAATAATAATAATTGTAATAATATTAATAAGACTCCTCTTATTAATTTATATTTAATATTTCTAAAATATTAAATAATAAACATTAAGCTACTTAATTTATTCTATCACCATAGATTAAATTAATTACACTTAATACATTATTACGATTATGCCATTACCTTCTTAAATAATTATTCTTCCTTTTATGGTGTGACCCTTTAGGTTCTCTATATTAAACCGGTTGTGAATAAATCAATTAGAACAATTCTAATATTATTTAAATAAATAAATTAAACTAATAATCTATTTAAATAAATAATATTTATTCTACAATACGGATAAGCCTCCCTAGCGATCAACGACTTTCCAGATAATATAGATTTCAACATTAATCATAAAAGAACCTGTGAGTAAATAGTTACCATACAATTCAATTCTTCCACCATACAATGTCCCAATTAAATATAAGACATGAATTTACTGTCAAGTCTTATTTTATTTAATTATATGTATTTCGATTAGAAAATGCACAACTCCGATTAATGCAAATTAGAAACCTCTTTCTAATTTCATTCCACCTTGGCCAAGAATTCCTGGGTTGTCATTTAACGAATCACATAGGACATATCTCCTCTTTTACTAGAGGTGGTAGATTCTTTATTGATCATTCATTATCTCCATATGTAACTCATTATACCCAAGCATACCCTTTTATATACTCTAAAGGACTTTAAGGAATAAGTCAAAGTATAATTCATTACATACAAGATACTATGATGATCTCAAGTCCAAGGATCACTTGTACTACTATCACATTAGGAATTCCTATTGACAGGCGAGTAAAACTCCATTAGGTATTCCATAGCGAGTCACGTTCAGTGAACTTATTCTCCAATAAGCACCTACATACTTGCTTTAGTGTCTCCACACAAATGATCATGAGATCAATCATCCTCATCCAATGAGCAAGCAACATATGTACCAATCTATCCGGATTTACTAATCCCCTTTTTAGTAATCCCACGATTGGGAACTATTTTAGTTTTAGAGCTTTCTAAGAATTTAGATCTCATTAGCATGATCATCATCATGATTCTAAAAGCATTGCTTAAAACTATGGGTTATTTACATATTATAAAAACAGCAACATGTAGATAATTAAATGCCTTTAATAAATGAATATTTCATTAATAAATAAATAAGATTGTTTACAAAGTACGTGCTTTATCATCATACATGATTGGCTTGTATGCACACTACTATCAGTGATAACACATGCGCCTCGCTTAATCTTTTCTTCAACTCTTGAAAACTTTCCTCGCATTTGTCCGTCCAAACAAACTTTACCGTCTTCCTCGTTAGATTGGTCAATGGGGTCGCTATCTTAGAAAAATCTCGGATGAATCTTCGATAGTACCCAGCTAACCCTAAGAAACTCCTTATCTCCGTTGGTGTTCTCGGCTGCTCCCAATTACTTACTGCTTCGACCTTTGTAGGGTCTACTGAGATTCCATTCTTATCCACCACGTGTCCTAAGAATTGAACCTTCTCCATCCAAAATTCACACTTAGAAAACTTTTTATACATCTTCTTTCTTCTTAGAGCTTCCAAAACAATTTTCAGATGTTCGGCGTGCTCTTCTTCCGTTTTTGAGTAAATCAAGATGTCGTCGATGAAAACTACCACGAACTTATCCAAGTATGGCTTGAAAACTCGGTTCATCAAGTCCATGAATGTTGTCGGAGCATTAGTCAATCTGAATGACATTACCAAAAACTCGTAATGTCCATAACGAGTTCGAAACGCAGTCTTTGGTATGTCTTCTTCCCGTACTTTCATGGTGATAACCTATCCGTAGGTCGATCTCCGAGAAACACTTCGCTCCCTTCAGTTGATCAAAAAGGTCGTCTATCCTTGGTAACAGATATCTGTTCTTAATTGTTACTCTGTTCAATTCTCGATAATCGATACAGAGCCTCATCGATCCGTCCTTCTTTTTGACAAACAACACTGGTGCTCCCCAAGGAGACACACTAGGTCGTACGTAACCCTTATCTAATAGCTCTTGCAGTTGTATCATCAACTCCTTCATTTCTACTGGTGCCATATGAAATGGAGCTTTTGAAATTGGTGCAGTTCCCGGTGCTAAGTCTATTACGAATTCGATTTCTCTGTCTGACAGAAGACCAGGAAAATCATCTGGAAATACATCTTGGAATTCATTCACTACGGATATATCCTTAATTTTTACTCCTTTTTTTCGAGTATCTCAATGTAAGCTAAATATCCTACACATCCTTTCCTTAACAATTTTTTGGCCTGCATCATCGTAAGACAACATGATTGCTTAAGTGATGAGCTACCATAAAATACTACCTTAGACTTACTCAGAGTCTGAAGGTTCACACATTTATTCTGACAGTCAATTATTGCAGCATGGTTATACAACCAATCCATTCCCAGTATTACGTCAGATTCTCCCAATCTAATTGGAATCAAGTTTACACTCAGTTCATGATCTCTAATGTTTGCGAATTTTGGTAAACGTATTCTACAGAGATTACTTCTTTGTTCGCGACTTCTATGTCTAAAGGATTTCCTAATCGTTCTCGGGGCGAATTATGTCTACTAGCAAATTCTTCAGATACAAAAGAACAGGTGACACCCAAATCAAATAATACATATGCATTTATATCATTGATTGGGATTATACCTGACACTATGTCCTTCGCAGCTACTGCGTCCTGGACGGTCATGTTAAAGTCCTAGCGGTTGGGCGGTTGGATTGTGCCGGTCCGCTGATCATCAGTTTGTTTCCCCCTTGTTGGCTGCTACCTCCGCCACTTCCCTTCTTCGGGCAATCCTTGATCCGGTGCTCGGTTGAGCCACAAGCGAAACAACCTTGGATCTTCTTTGGCTTCGGGCAGTTGGACGAAATGTGTCCCTCCTGGCCACAATTGTAGCAAGTACTGCGCCCCTTCTAGCACTCGCCCTGATGATTCTTCCCACACTTCGGGCATCCTTCTGTCCTCTTCTTAAATCCTCCATAAAAATTTCCCGACTGATTATTTTTGTTTTTGTTGTTGTTATTATTATTCTTCCACTGTCTTTTTCCCAAGTTACTTCCTCCACTGCTGCTTCCTCCTCCACGGTTTTCTCCTCCCGTATTCTTACCCTTCTTTTCCTTGTTATAAAGACTTAAGGCTTCACTGCCACCTTTTGCAATGATTGCCTTCTCCAGCAATGTTGCAAAAGAATCGATCTGAAGAACTGACACCTTATTAAACAACCAAGGCTTCAGTCCTTGCTCAAAACGTCTCGCCTTCCTCTCTTCATCTCTTACCTGGTGTTCTGTAAATCGTGCTAGTTCACTGAACTTAGCCGCGTACTGCGCCACCGTCATATCACCTTGTTTAAGTTCCAAAAACTTAACCTCCATTCTGTTCTTCATGCTTTTCGGGAAGTAGTTCTCGAAAAACAGCATCTTGAATCTCTCCCATGCTATTATTCCTTCTCTAGTTCTTTGTTGATTAGCCTCCCACCAGTAGTTGGCTTCGACTCTCATCATATACGTGGCAAATATCGTCTTCTGATCTTCACCCACACGAGCGATGGTGAAAGCCTTCTCGATCTCTTTTATCCAAGTTTGCGCAATGATCGGGTCGGTAGTACCCTCGAACTCTGGGGGTCCTACACTCCTAAAGTCCTTAAAGTTTGTGACTGGAACTGCTTGGGGATTGGGGCAAATGGGTTCGTTGTTCCTTCCCCTAAGAGCCTCTCCTAACAAATCCACTAACTTCTGGATCGGGTCTACTTGTTCCCCCTCATTGTTCACTGATTCCTCAGGTGCAGTTAATCTAAGTCTGGACGGCATTTTCTGCATCACAAAATTTTCACTTTATTAATACTCAATTTATATTACTTAAGTATTTTATTAATGCTAAAAAGAATAGAATTTATAACACGTTTCTAAAATATGATCATTTATATTCATATACCAAATTATTACATCACATGATTATCCCTAACATACTTCTATAAATGTCAACATATATCCCTTAATATCACAAAAGACGGGGAAAATATCAACCTACTACCCCTCTAACATAAGCCTACTCGGGGTTTACATATCTATCTCATACTTTACACAAAAGTTGGGATTACAACACCGTATATACAACACATAAAGTAAATACTACTACTAGACTGACTAAGGGTCTCATCCCATCACGCTCCACATCGCTCTTGTACTCGATCTGCGCTATATACGCCATCAACTCTCGGCTCATGGTGTGTAGGGTCTGTCCCTACTCCGCTGGGTAGTGGTATACACCATCGATCACCCTCTCAAAAGCTGAACGAAACACATACCCCATCTTGTTCATCTTCCTCTTCTTGCATCTGACTTCATCCTCTAAGTCGTCTGCCCTCTCATTAGCAGCTTCCCACTTCTCCTTGAAGTGGATCCTATCCATCACTTCTAACTCTAGCTGAGTACGGAGTGCCTCTTTCTCAGTCTTCTCACTCAGTTCCCTCTACTCTACCTCTTCTAGCTTTCCTGCCAGATCCACATTCCTAGCCACCGACCTGTGAAACAAAGTCCCCATCTGGATCCCTGCCTCCCTGCGGTAAGCAATCTCTACCTCTAACTCCTGCATCACTAGTTTCCTCTGATGGTCCTCGTCCCTCAGCTTCTGGAACTCGGACTCTCTCTCCTGAGCCTAAGCCTCCAGCTCTTGTACTTGGCAGTCTAACTCTAGAATACGCTCCTCGTACTCTCCCAGCATATGCTCCTCCAGGTTAGGCTCGTAAGAGTCCTCCATGGGCTCACTCTCCGTAGGCTCGTCCTCCACAGGCTCGTCCTCCATGGGCTATGACGCCCCCAAATTCGGGTCCCCAGAACCTCAGACCTGGTACGTTACGATACATTATTTTTATAACTATTGCGGAAGATATAAACATAAATTGTTTATACAATAACTTTTATAACATAATTTCCAAGGTCTGTAACCTTAACTTAATACATGCATTCAACATCCTACACGACATACAATGTCATTTGTATCCTATACTATTACCATTTTAATTGTATAATAATTCCATCCTGGAACTTGTCTTTATCTTTGACTGTGTCCGAAGTTTCTTCTTTAATCTGAAATGTTTATCATGATATAGCAAGGGTGAGCAACAAGTGTGCCCAACAAGTTTAAGTTCAAATGAAGATATATCATGATTGAAAAGAATAATAAGCTGACAAACTTTCAACAATATAAGAATTGTGAAAGAACATGAATCAATAATGCTGAATAGCCAACAATGAACATGAATAAATTCAACTGAATCAAATGGTAATGAAGGTGATCAGCCTTTCATACCTGATGAACATATGCAACATGCACTAAGTGCGAATTAATAATCAGTATAGATATGAATAATTAACAATAATTATTCATGAACATGCTTTGTAATATAACTCAAAGTTGAGTTAGAGAAAACTTGCCTGTATCGTTGATTACTGCTACGTAATCTTATTTAATCGCTTTATTGAAAATACCTATCAGTTATAAGATTGATCTTTCAATTAGTATAACATACCTTATAAGTAAACTATCTAACATTTAAACACATAGTCAAATATTAGATAACCTTAACACTATACATACACAAGTCCAAACCTAGCACACATCGAGTCTTTAATAATTTTCAATATAGTATACTGAGTGGTTTTCCACAAAAAACTAACAAATCAGCTTCCGTCTTGTCTACACTGTTTTCACAACGAGTTAGATCGATTACTAATTTGTAGATCCCTTCCCTATATGAAGGAGTCGTTTAGCTCAGCTACTATACATCAACCATTAAAGGGTACGACTGTACTACCTTAGACTTATCATTTACTATCAAATATTAATGAAATGCATGTTATAATATTAGAAGTTATTTATAATATCACAAAGCATTTTTAATACCTTAATATCACATTTAATTAATTTTAAAATATTTAAAACCATTATTAAATAACTGTCATTAATATTAAAATATTAATGTATTTCATAACAAAATATTAAAAGTTATATTTTATAACTTAAAATATTTTTCATAACCATTAAATCATTTTATATGATTTTTAAAACATTAAATCTATTTTTCCATAATTTATTTAATATAATTATTAAATAAATTTATTATCATTAATATTAATTATTAATGAAATTTATCCCAAAATATTAAAAGTCATCCAAAATAACTTAAAATATTTTCTTACACTTTAATATATTTTTCAATGATTTTTAAAGTATTAAAATCATTTTTAAGTAATTTATTTAATATAATTATTAAATAAATTTAATATCATTAATATTTAAATAATTTGAGCATTATAAATGCTTGTAAAAATGAATATTCGTGTAATAAATCGAGCATTATAACTGCTTTATAAAATGAATATTCTACTATTCTATTTGAGATAATTTCAGCATTATAACTGCTTATAACATGAGTATTCTTACTAAATACTTGAAGAAAATTGGACATAGCAACTGCTTATAAAAGTATATTTTCTATTTTATAAGAAAGATAAATCGGACATTATAACTGCTTATAAAAGTATATTTTCTACTTTATAAGAGAAATAAATCGGATATTATAACTGCTTGTAAACTTTTGTACTATTTACTTAAAATAATTTGGGCATGATAACTGCTTGTAAAAGTATATTTTTTTACTAAATATATAAAGAATAATGAACATAATAACCACAAGAGTAAATATCTATTGGAGTTGCAAGCTTTAACTAATCCTTTGAAATCTTGAAACTAAAAAACTTTCCTTTCTCTTTTTCTCTCTAGCCGAAATTCTCCTTTCTCTCTAACCATATTTTTGGTTTTTGAAAAAAATAAAGAGAATGACTCCTATTTATAGAAAAATATAGTTTCAATAATTGCACGTTAAGGGCTCGGCTTTTTACAGTTTGCCCCAAGCATATTACAATTTGGTACCCTGGTTAATTATATTTTAGTACCTTATTAATATTGCACTTTAATCTCTGGGTGACATTATGATGACATCATCATGATGACATCACCTTTTTGTGTTTCTTTAATGCTGATGTCATGCTTGCATCATCTGTGTTTCTTTAAGGATGATGTCATGCTTGCATCATCTCTTCTCTGATTGGTTAATTTAAGTTCACATGGATTGGAGGGTATTTTGGTCATTTCCCAGATAATTTTGGTTATTTTCTATGTTTCCCTTAAAATTTAACCATTAGGGTTTGATAAATAACATTAGGGTTTGCTAATTACCATTAAGGTTTATAAATTAGGGTTTAGGATTCTCGAATAAGAAATTAGGGTTTTCCTAACTGCAGATTAGGGTTTCTAATCTACCATTAGGGTTAACTAAGGTTATACCTTATCTGATCAATATTTGATCATTAATCCCTTACTATTCACACACACAATCATAGATACAATTATAATAACTGTATTAACGATCAAATCTTTATCCGTAATTAAGGTTAGGATTTTCATCAACTGAATTAGGGTTTATCAATTTAAAATTAGGGTTTTCCCATGTTACCCTTTACCTGATTCATACTCAACCCTTAACCACATACTGTACACACATATAATCACAAAATCATATAAGTCTTTCGCAAAAATTTTAAATCCACCAAAATTCTTAACAAAAATGTCAAATCCATACACTTATTTTCTGTCTAGGTCTATTATTTAACCTTAATTTAATCATTTAAGATTTTAATAAATTGTCTAAATTCTCGGGTTGTCACATTCACCCCTTCTTCTAAGAATTTTGTCCCCGAAATTTACCTTACACCTTACACCTTTCATACTCATCACCACATGCTACCCAAAACATCACTCACCAGAGTTAAAATTTTCAAATCATGCTGAGGAGTCGTATAGACTACGAACTTTTATTTTCAAAAATGTTATACAGAAATTCATCCGCTAACCATCATGACTTACGGACACAGAGGGTAATTAGCCCGTTATGCCCTGTACTTATTAAGTACTGCTGGTCGGAACAATTTTTTCCCGTTCCTCTTATCCGCCTTAGGTGCACAAAATTTTCCCAAATTTTGGGATGTTTACCTCAGTCTTATCGGATTACGCACTAAAACCATTTGGTTCGGGAAAATTTTCAAAGAACGCTCAGAAGTTTCATAAACGTTGGTCTAGCTGAATCAAATAGCTTAGACTCATACCAATAATTCAATTTCAATCGAAATATTTATGTATAGCCAAACCCCGTTGGCAATTAATTATAAAAAAATATTTTGAAAATGACGTCATGATACCGTACTGTATTTACAGCCCGTTTGAGGATTTCGTCATTGTGTGACTTTGTTATAACACATCATACAATAGTGGAACAACGATTTTTAGATCGAATTTAACACTAAGTATTCCTGTATTTATAACTTCATCAACTTTTTATCATCTCTGCACTAGGTTACATGATGCATTAATGTTAAATAAAATACATTTTGATATTTCAAATCATTGTTTGTTTAGCCGAAACAATTAGCATAGACTATGCTTTAAACGGTTCAAAAATCATTGTAAACCAGTTTTATCATCTCAACAGGTAACGATGTGTCAGTGTCCCAAAGTCCACACATACACACTAGTCACCGGAATTTGAGAATAAAAATTCATTTTTAAAAGGCACATAGTGCGTATTTAGCTTGATGTCAAAAATTTCGAAGTCTAGCATAGCTAGAAGATTTAGAATACCTACGCTTCCACTAATAATCCATTGCTTAATCAGTCTATCTATTCCTATTATCCTCCATTCACACTTAATTATACCCAGTTCGTCAAACTTACCACACGTTATGAGTTCAGGAACTTTTCACAATCATATGAGTTTAAGAACTTGTCCTAGACAGACTATTGGCGTCCATTCGCTGAGGGGTTCAAAACATTTCATATAATTATGAGTCACGAACTTACCATAAGTATGAGTTTTAAGAACTCGCAACTTAACCTTATATCCTCTACCTATACTTTATCTATCTGTTATACATTTGAGAAAAGAATCACCTTCTCAACATATATATAGCAAATAGCGCGACACAAACATTTCAATGATTATCACTATCAGAAACTATGTTGTCGTCAAATCAAACACAATCCTCTGCCCATACAAAGAATTGGTCAACTCGGCCTCTAATCAATATAGGAAGCTAAGCGATTTTTACACCAAGGACAAATTCCCTGCCCATACAAAGAATTGTTCAACTTAACCACTATATCGATCATGAAGCTAAGCGGTTCTAAAACCAAGTACAAATTCCCTGCCCATATAAGGAATCATACAACTCAGCTGCTGACATGGGTCCTCAATTGAAATCCCCACTTAATATCCTAGCCCCATTCTTTCTGCATACGAATTGTGTTCAATTCATATTGCATCAACCCCAACCCTTTTTCTGAGTTGGTACAATACCAATTCATAGTACAACTTACACACAGTAACTTTGCCATAAAATTTTCAATCATTAGATTGATCCTCCTCCCTGCTATGACCTTATTAGATCACGGTGTGCTCTCATCGTGTATATTACGATTCATTCCTATGTTACGATCGTTTTGTTATACGATCTTCTTTCCCCGTACTTTTAGTCTTTTAGACTCTATCTATTCATTACTACTGTTCATCTTTCTTATCAGAGTTAGGTAACTCTGGATCTTTTATAATTTATCGAGATTCGTCTTTGAATCTTATCAACGCACTAACTCTATTTGAGTTAGTTCTTATCCTTATTCCACTGTGGTTAATAGCCTCCTACCTAAGATTTATAACCTACAGCTTTGATACCAACTATGACGCCCCTAAATTCGGGTCCCCAGAACCTCGAACCTGGTACGTTATGATACATCATTTTTATAACTATTGCGGAAGATATAAACATAAATTGTTTATACAATAACTTTTACAACATAATTCCTAAGGTCTGTAACCTTAACTTAATACCTGCATTCAACATCCTACACGACATACAATGTCATTTGTATCCTATACTATTACCATTTTAATCGTATAATAATTCTATCCTGGAACTTGTCTTTGTCTTTGACTATGTCTGAAGTTTCTTCTTTAATCTGAAATATTTATCATGATATAGCAAGGGTGAGCAACAAGTTTGCCCAGCAAGTTTAAGTTCAAATGAAGATATATCATGATTGAAAAGAATAATAAGCTGACAAACCTTCAACAATATAAGAATTGTAAAAGAATATGAATCAATAATGCTGAATAGCCAACAATGAACATGAATAAATTCAACTGAATCAAATGGTAATGAAGGTGATCAGCATTTCATACCTGATGAACATATGCAACATGCACTAAGTGCGAATTAATAATCAGTATAGATGTGAATAATTAACAATAATTATTCACGAACATGCTTTGTAATATAACTCAAAGTTGAGTTAGAGAAAACTTGCCTGTATCGTTGATTACTGCTACGCAATCTTATTTAATCGCTTTATTGAAAAGACCTATCAGTTATAAGATTGATCTTTCAATTAGCATAACATACCTTATAAGTAAACTATCTAACATTTAAACATATAGTCAAATATTAGATAACCTTAACACTATACATACACAAGTCTAAACCTAGCACACATCGAGTCTTTAATAATTTTCAATATAGTATATTGAGTGGTTTTCCACAAAAAACTAACAAATCTGCTTTCACAGCGAGTTAGATCGATTACTAATTCGTAGATCCCTTCCCCATATGAAGGAGTCGTTTAGCCCAGCTACTATACATCAACCATTAAAGGGTACGACTGTACTACCTTAGACTTATCATTTACTATCAAATATTAATGAAATACATGTCATAATATTATAAATTATTTATAATATCACAAAGCATTTTTAATACCTTAATATCACATTTAATTGATTTTAAAATATTTAAAACCATTATTAAATAATTGTCATTAATATTAAAATATTAATGTATTTCATAACAAAATATTAAAAGTTATATTTTATAACTTCAAATATTTTTTATAACCATTAAATCATTTTATATGATTTTTAAAACATTAAATCTATTTTTCTATAATTTATTTAATATAATTATTAAATAAATTTATTATCATTAATATTAATTATTAATGAAATTTATCTCAAAATATTAAAAGTCATCCAAAATAACTTAAAATATTTTCTAACACTTTAATATATTTTTAAATAATTTTTAAAGTATTAAAAGCATTTTTAAGTAATTTATTTAATATAATTATTAAATAAATTTAATATCATTAATATTTAAATAATTTGAGCATTATAAATGCTTGTAAAAATGAATATTCGTGTAATAAATCGAGCATTATAACTGCTTTATAAAATGAATATTCTACTATTCTATTTGAGATAATTTCAGCATTATAACTGTTTATAACATGAGTATTCTTACTAAATATTTGAAAAAAATTGGACATAGCAACTGCTTATAAAAGTATATTTTTTATTTTATAAAAGAAATAAATCAGATATTATAACTGCTTATAAAAGTATATTTTCTACCTTATAAGAGAAATAAATCGGACATTATAATTGCTTGTAAACTTTTGTACTATTTACTTAAAATAATTTGGGCATGATAACTGTTTGTAAAAGTATATTTTTTTTACTAAATATATAAAGAATAATGAACATAATAACCACAAGAGTAAATACCTCTTGGAGTTGCAAGCATTAACTAATCCTTTGAAATCTTGAAACTCAAAAACTTTCCTCTCTCTTTCTTTCTCTAGCCGAAATTCTCATCTCTCTCTCTAACCATATTTTTGATTTTTGAAAAAAATGAAGAGATTGGCTCCTATTTATAGAAAAATATAATTTCAATAATTGCACGTTAGGGGCTCGACTTTTTATAATTTGTCCCCGGCTTATTATAGTTTGGTACCCTGATTAATTATATTTTAGTACCTTATTAATTGTACTTTAGTCCCTGGGTGACATCATGATGACATCATCATGATGACATCATCATAATGATATCACCTTTTTGTGTTTCTTTAATGCTGATGTCATGCTTGCATTATCTGTGTTTCTTTAAGGATGATGTCATGCTTGCATCATGCTTGCATCATCTCTTCTCTGATTGGTTGATTTAAGTTCACATGGATTGGAGGGTATTTTGGTCATTTCCCAGATAATTTTAAAGGTAATTTGGTCATTTCGCCTCCAAAAGAGTATTCTAATAATTTTCTACACAATTTTAAGGGTAGTTCGGTCATTTCGCCTCCAACAGAATATTCTAATAATTTCTCACATAATTTTAAGGGTAGTTCAGTCATTTTTTATGTCTCCCTTAAAATTTAACCCTTAGGGTTTGATAAATAATATTAGGGTTTGCTGATCACCATTAAAGTTTACAAATTAGAGTTTAGGATTCCCGAAAAAGAAAATAGGATTTCCTAACTGCAGATTAGGGTTTCTAATCTACCATTAGGGTTTACTAAGATTATAGCTTATTTGATCAACATTTGATCATTAATCCCTTACTATACACACACATAATCATAGATACAATTATAATAACTGTATTAACTATCAAATCTCTATCCATAATTAGGGTTAGGGTTTTCATCAACTGAATTAGGGTTTATCAATTTAAAATTAGGGTTTTCCCATGTTACCCTTTACCTGATTCATACTCAACCCTTAACTACATACTGTACACACATATAATCACAAAATCATATAAGTCTTTCGCAAAAATTTTAAATCCACCAAAATCCTTCACAAAAATGTCAAATTCGTACACTTATTTTCTGTCTAGGTCTATTATTTAACCTTAATTTAATCATTTAAGATTTTAATAAATTTTCTAAATTCTCGAGTTGTCACATGGGCTCCTCCTCTGGGTCAAACTCTACCTCAATCTCGTCCTCGTCGTCAGACTCAGACGGTGCAACAGCCTGTACAGGCACAGCCTCTAGAGGTGCCTCATATACCACATGTATATCTCTGGGCTCCTCCTCTGCCACTCTACTAGGTCCTCCCATGTCTGTCATCCTACAATCACAAACACAAGACAAATAAACAGCAACTCCATTAGAATGTTAAGTAAAATATAAATTCATTGTATAGAATGAAGTTATATTTCATAACACACTAAGTCTCTCTAAGAAAACTCTACATCAGTTTTATCTCCTTCTAACTTCTAAGTTCACCTAAGTTATAATCTAAGGACACTCGCTCCTAAGGTTTATAACTAAAACTTTGATACCAACCTGTGACGCCCCCAAATTCAGACCGCCACAGTCGTCTTGAATTCGGTTTGTCACGTGCTATAATCTAACACCATAATAATAATACGACTAAATGTCGCATTGCACAGCGAAATAATACACAACACTACTACCGAATAGATTACATTTAATTAATATAATTTATTCACGTCCTAAGGTTTCGCAACTTAAACATCGATTATATAGCTTAAACATATCTTAAGCATATATAAACCTAACTAATACATAACAGCATAAGTTTTTATTACAATCATAAAGTGCTACTTAATATTAAGCTATTCAGTAGCCTTGCTCTTGTCCTTGTCGGTGCCCGAAGGTCCACACTGCTCTACCTTAACTGAAATATTTTAGGGAAAGCAAGAATGAGCAACAAGTTTGCTCAACAAGTAATATAACAATAAGGGTGAGTACTACAGTTTTCGAATCTCAAAAAGATATAGCAAGGTATGATAGTTGAAGGATAGCAAGAAATATCAACAATTCTCAATAACAGTCGCTAAGGACAGAATGATATCAATAAGATCCAATGCTAAATCAATTCAAGATTTCAAGATAATTGAATACTGAGAAGTCACTAAGGACTATGAACTTCTACTAGAATTAACAGAAATATACTGATAATCCAATAAAACAAGTACAACAGGTGATCAGCCCAAAGTACCTTATATTATGCATAACATTCAATCGTACTGAAGTGCGCACGTCGGTCTCCCAACAAATATAATTTTCCCTTTAAAAAGGGTTGTTCATCTCAGTCAATATAAGACTCCCCACCAATCAATTGGTTTGGATCGTTTTTCAAATTCATAATATAGGTCTAGCCGAATCAAATGGCATAGACCGCTCTTTCAAGGTATATAAGAACAATTATAAGTTCAAAACTCAAGATTTAAAGTTCGAAGAATATAAATCGACTTTATCTTATTCACGAAGTATTTAAGTTATAAAACATGAATCGAAATTCCAATAGCTTACTTATACGAAAATAATAGCACAAGCTTAATAAATACTCAACAAGAATAGAGTTCGAGTACTTGCTTACAATATTCATTGAATAAAGTAATGCAAGGGTTTAGGATACTTGCACAATAAAAGAGTGTAAGTTAGGGAACTTGCATTTAATATCAAAATCAAATGAAGTTAGGAAACTTGCCTTAAGCGTAGTCTATCCACGTAAAGTTAATCGACACTTTTGAATCCTATTATAATATAGTACATGCATATGATATTCATTAGCTAAGCATATTCGATTACACAAACTTGATATGTGAGTTAAATATACACATGCGATTCTTACTTAGTCGTATAGTACTATGCTTACGTCATTTTGTACTAATACGCACATAGCACAAAATCAATTTTGTAAGACACTATGAATCCAAATAACATAGTTCGCAACTCTCGCTTGACTTATCATTTAAAGTTTATAAACACTTTATCAAATCCGTGATTCTATGTAAGCATATTCATTGACATTTTGAACATTGCATTGGACATGTATTATAGATTAGAATAACAATACATGCATGCATCAAATCTCAGATCACAAACAGAATGGTCAGACAACACTGCAAGTCGACGCGCTTGATTTGAACTAAGGAGTGGCGCGGCCGCGCTGCTCCTGGTTCAGACCAAGACAGGGCTGCCTCTGCAGAAATCAGACTTAACCTGACCATGTATTTAGACAACGATTTACATAAAACACACATGCCAGGATGCTTATAACTAGGTTCGACCCCATATTGTCTTTAATATAGTTTAATATCCATTCTCGTTCAATCAAAGCGTTTAAGTGATCAAGTAACTAAGTTTCTCAAGTTTAATCGTTATACTTATGTTATGAGGTCTCTATGTCTCAATTATACATGCTCATGTTAGTTTAGTCATGAATTTCAAGTTATGAGGTTCCACATTCTTTAACACTTGTTTTATTTCACGTTCGACTAGTTTACCATGTATAAGGCTAGTTAGGCATACATTTTGACCATGTCTAGAGGCATATGAGACCCTATCAAGATAGTCAAAATTTTTATAATACATGCAAGGTGTCTATCAACTAAACTAGTTTTCAAACTATTAAGGTTTCTCTTAAAAATCTCATATTAAACCATTCAACATACAATGTAACTTCACATATCATATGTCATGCTTTCATATGCATAAATAGATTACATAGGCGTGCTTACAAGTTCATGACTCAAGTGTATATAGTTTATTAAGCTCGTATGTGAAACTCTAAGTTCCCATTAGCATGTTATCAACATCATCTAAGCATGCAAGGTAAACATACTATGTTTCATGTTCATGTACATGTGAAATCAGATCATAATAGTGGGTCTGTAAGTTCAGAATCTAAATCCTACTTGGCTCATCGAGTTTGCACTTAGAAAACTCAAGTTCCCTTTTGAAACTCAAACTTTGATTAGTGGTATTATGAAAGGACACCTCTGTCAGTATGTTATGGACAAAAATAGGCATTTTTAAGTTCAAGTAGCATGCTTCATCATTTAAGAGGACATAAAAATTGTCACTCAGTTCTGTAGAAGGGCGCGATCGTGCCCTGTTTGTACTAGGGAATGGCGCGGTCGCGCCACTCCGGTTCCAGTCCAAAAATCTCTCTGCTCGTACAGAGCTTCAGCCCATCACTCAATTTGATCATGAAACAAGCTTACACATTATTACATTACTCTTATAACATATATTCAAACTCTACTAACTTAATAACATCATCATACACAACAAATTTTACATCATGCAAATTTCTATGAATTGAAAATGCTAACTTCAAGTTATGTATAAATATTATACCTCTTGAACCCTTGAATTTGCTAAGCCTTGCTCCCTAATCTCAGAATTCTCTCTATGCAATATCTTCACTCTCTCTATAACACTTAACAATTAATCTAGCAAAATGAAATGAGAAGGGGATTTTGCCATTTATAGAGAATTGATTGTCCATACCAATGCTTTACACCATGAATCAAACTAATGGTAGAAGAGAGAATTTATTGGGACATTCTTAGTTGGTGAAATAGTTGTTAAGCCTTACTATTGAGGCCACTCCCCATAGAATGATGAGCTAGTGGTTGAGCTTGGGAAAAGAAGAAGGAATAGGCCTTAGCCTTTTTTCCATTCACGTGAAAGAGGAAGAGAGGGACTCTCATTGTGGGACAAAGAAATAAGAACTTAGCATTTGCCAATTGGGAATGAACTAATATCACATACTATAGGTTATATCCATATACATATAATATACACTTAAGTTAATTAACACATATATGTATACTTAGGTTTTGAAAATCAATTGAGTGCATACTTGGACTTTAATTGATATAATTATATTACAAAATAGCAAGTTGGGGGTATATGTATACACATTGATATATAATTCATGTACATTTTAATAATGTCAAAGTATGATTTAATTGATTAATATCACATTATCATAACCTTATTATTTCAATTATATTACTTATTGAAATACATATTAATTATCCATATTACTTTAATTTAATATTCTATATAGTATACATTAATGTACTATACCTACCACATGGTCACATAAGCATCATTTATGTAACTCATACAATTCTTTACTCTTACAATATAATTTTCATATTGCATAGTATCACTAAAGTGTCACACTACACTTTCTAATATATTTTGGTTCCATATTGCACAATGTACACATAACATGTATTCACTTGGGTTTATTTATGTAATTCATGTGACTTATTACCTTTTACCATATAGTTCCTATATTACCTAGTTATATCAAAATGTCATATTATACTTTATATGATATAGTTGTAGTTATAATACATTATGTGATTACATAACTTTATACTAAGCAATTAATTGAGCAAACATAAATCCCAAAATATTAATTAGCTATTTACTCATTAATATCCTATTACTCATAATAACCATTAATCAATAATATGTTATTAATTAATCATCCACTCATTAATCCATTCTTCAATTAAATTAAATCACCATTATTCTCACCACTGTGCCACACAAGGCATTCTTCGAGCTTATTATAAACTCCACATTTTTCTCAATTATTATAAATTCAATTTGAAATCATTTGAATTAACTCATCTCAAAACACATAATCATTTATATTCAAATAAATATTCGTTTCCATTAATAATATTCAGAAATTCTCGGGTATTACAGTCACTACATAATTATATATTGGTTACCTTCATCCAATTTTTCGGTCTTTAATTGGACACAAAGTCAGTATATTGAGTGCTTTGATTGTAAAATGCATGGAAAAAATGTGTTTTATGTTCTGGTTATTAAGTATATATATATTGGTTACTGTCTAATATTGATTTGGTTACTGTATAATGTTAATTTGGTTGCTGTATAATCTTAATGTGTTTTCTACTGATGATTTTTATATTAATGGTTACTTATTAGATATATTGGTTACCTTCATGCAAATTTTCTGTCTTTAATTGGTCACAAAGTTATTATACTAAGTGTTTTGATTGTAAGATGCAAGGAAAAATGTGTTTAATATTGATGGTTACTAAGTACATACATCTTGGTTACTGTCTAATCTGGATTTGGTTGCTGTATAATGTTAATTTGGTTACTAATATTTTTTATATTGATAGTTACTTATTAGATATATTAGTTACCTTCATCCAATTTTTCGGTCTTTAATTGGACACAAAGTCAGTATACTGAGTGTTTTAATTGTAAAATGCATGGAAAAATGTGTTTTATATTCTAGTTACTAAGTATATATATATTGGCTACTATCTAATATTGATTTGGTTATTGTATAATGTTGATTTGGTTGCTGTATAATATTAATGCGTTTTTTACTGATGATTGTTATATTGATGATTATTTATTAGATATATTAGTTACCTTCATACAATTGTTCAACCTTTAATTGGTCACAAAGTCATTATACTGAGTGTTTTGATTGTAAGCTGCATGAAAAAATTTGTTTTATGTTCTGGTTACTAAATATATATATATATATATATATATATATATATATATATATTGGTTACTGTCTAATCTTGGTTCGGTTAATGTATAATGTTAATTTGGTTACTATATAATATTAATGTGTTTTATATCGATGTGCTTTATATTGAAGGTTACTTATTAGCTACATTGGTTACCTTTATACAACTGTTAGTCTTTAATTGGTAACAAAGTTATTACACTGAGTGTTTTGATTGTAAAATGCATTGAAAAATGTGTTTTATATTCTGTTTACTAAGTACATATATATTGGTTACTGTCTGATCTTGATTTGGTTACTGTACAATATTAATTCAGTTGTCAGACAATGGAGATGATTCCGATTGTACTTTATTTCAACGGAACGTGGACTGACAGTAACCAATACAACAAATTTGAAGTTACCGGCCTACTAGTTCCATCAACTAGTTTGTTCAGAGAAATGAAAAACTTGGTATGCAGTGCAATAAGGCTAGACACAAACACAACAATATTGTCAATCAAATTTCAGATTAGAAGTGACATTCCACCGATCAGTATATCAGATGAATCAACATTTAGATTCTTTATGGAAGTAGAAAATCTGATGAACAAGGCAAGTTCCCACTGATTATAGAGAATGTACACAGCAGAGGATGCTCAACAATCTTGCATAACTTGATAAATATAGAAGAAATAGGATTCACGATGTAACGCCAATCAGATCAACACAATGGAATTCAGAACTTGTACCACTAGCAACACAAGATTATCAAATTGGAACGCAGTATGCTGATCAGCTTGCCATGGAAGTTATTGAACAACAACAAGACATACAACATGATAGATCATACACAGAAGATCGATCTGATGAGGTCATAACATATCCGAATGAACGTGAAGTAAAATTACATCAAACTTACAAAGACAAAAAAATTCTATCACAAGCAATGAAGCTGCATTCAATCAGGAAAAACAAACAACACAAAGTTGAACGAACAAGTTGTAGAAACTTTGTGCTAGTGTGCATAGATAATAAAAATTGCAGATGGAAGTTGAGAGCATTAAGGTTTCGAAAAACCAATATGTTTAAGGTTAGAGAATTCAATGACATCCACACATGTTCAATCAACGTATTGCTGGGAGACCACAGACAGGCAAACAGTGAGTTGGTTAGTGAATGCATAATGAACAGATTAACAAATTTGAAGAAAATATACACACCAACAGATATTGTGGATGACATGATGACAGAGTATAGTGTGTCTATCTCTTACCAAAAAGCATGGAGATCAAAGGAGAAAAGCATTGGAAAAGGTGAGAGGAAATCCACACGACTACTCACTAATCCCATCATAGTTGCACATGTTGAAGAAAACAAATCCAGGTAACACTTTAAAACAGTTTATTTATTTTTCATAATTAGTTGGTTACCTAAGTCAAATGATTTGGTTACCTTATTATGCAAGTTTAGTTACCAACTGTACTATACAATAAAATTATGTTAAAATAATTTTTTGTATATGAACAATATCTCCACAAAAGGTTATAGTTTAATGACATTTTGGACACCATATGCACCATATTAAAAACATTAATACGATAATTAGTTGTATACCATTAACCATATAAATGGTTACCCTCTACTACAAGTTTGGATACTGTCTGCTACTTATAATTATATTGATATTACTAAAATTTCATATCAGGTTCCATCACAGCCTTGGAGTTGGAAATAAATGGTCGTTTCAATTATCTATTCTTTTCCATGGGAGCATCCATTCAAGCATGGCATCATTGCTTCCCAATTATTGTAATTGATGACACGTTCATACAATCAACCTACGGGGGGACACTCCTGATAGCAAGCACACAGGATGCAAACAGAATCATTGTTCCGATTGCTTTTTTCGTGGTTGAAAGTGAAAATGAATTATCTTGGAGATGGTTTTTCGTAAATTTGAGAAATACTTGTGGAGTTAGGGAAGACCAATGCATTATTTCAGATAAACATGAAGCCATTGTACAAGGACTGAATTTTGTGTTCCCGGATGTCATGCATGGTTCATATATATATTATGTATTAAAAAATATAAAAAATAGATTCAGAAAGAGAGGAGAAGAACTCAAACAGGCATACAACGGGGCTTGTAGAGCTTACACTATTGAACAATTCAACAAACACATAGGTGAACTTGATGCAATTGATTCTCGAATAAGAACATATTTGGAGGAAGAGATTAAGTTGGAGAAGTGCACAAGGCTCCATGGGACTATAAGCAGGTACTCGACAATGACTTCAAACACAACAGAATCTATCAACAATGCAATCAAGGGGATCAGGGAACTTCCAATTACAACAATGATTGAATGCATCCGTTGTATGATTCAAAGATGGTATTTCACAAACAAACAAGCAGCCATATCAACATTCACTACACTTTCCACAACAGCTGAGGGAAGGTTGCAATCTAATATCACCAAATCAAAGAAACTTAAGGAAACTAATACAACTTTTAAATTATTACATCAGAAGTTGCATTTGCATTTTATGGAAACCTCATTGTTAATTATTGGTTACCTGTATATGCTGAGAATGTTACCAACATTACATATAACTGCCATTCTTTCGATTTAAACAAACTAAATATTTATACATACTAACGATACACTTAATTTGTGTTGTAGGTTGAGACATCAAACCTAGTGATTTTCACTGTTTACGATGTCACCAAACAATATATTGTGGACATCAAACAAAGGACATGCACATGACGTAAATTTCAGTACCATGAGATGCCTTGTCCACACGCTGCTGCTGTTATCAGCAAGAGGAATTTGAGCTGTTATGAATTTTACTCAAAAAACTACTCAAAAACAACTTTGGTAGACACATATTCAACTTCCATCCTACCGTTAGATGACAAAGAGAATTGGGATGTACCGGAAGAAGTAAGAAACATATGTGTAAAACTACCAAACACAAGAAGACCAGCGGGAAGACCAAAGATAGGGAGGTACAAGCACGGATCTGTAAACAAAATTCAAAACAAATGCAGCAGGTGCCAAGAAAAAGGACACAAAAGGAAAACATGCAATAATCCACCGATTTTAAGACCAAAAAAGGTTTGATATAGTACATAAACAAAAAGAGTGTAAATACAAGAATATATTGTTGTTTACCGTGAGTAACCATTAACCAATTATTTGGTAACCTTTTTGATGATGTAAAGTAACCAAAATTGTGTTACACAATATTGATTAATAATTTGATTTCTGATTCCATCATGATTTATCAATATAAAGCAAACATATACATTGAACAGTTGGTAACTGTTCTGAAACATTTTTATGTAAATTTAGTTACTCACAAAAAATAAAATGGTTACCTCTATATGCATATTTAGCTACCAACTAGACCATTTCCAAATAATTTTTATAAGTATGTAATTTATAAGTATCCATTAGCACTTGATAACTGTTCTGATATAAGATTATAATTATCTAGTTACTAATAAAAACTAAAATGGTTACCCTTATATGCAGGTTTGGATACCAACTGAACAGCTCAAACTATTTTTTTTAAAATATGTGATCTATAAGTGATCATCATATATATAGAAATGGGCACTCTTAATTACAGTTTCTGATTCCATCATGATGACAGACTATAAATAAAATATATACATTTAACACTTGATAATAGGTCTGATATAAGCTTATAACTATCTGGTTACTAATAAAAACTAAAATGGTTAACCTTATATGTAGGTTTGGCTACCAACCTAACATTTCAACTGAAATAGCTGATGGATACTGTTTTGAAATATTTTTATGTAAATTTGGTTACTCACAACAAATAAAATGGTTACCTTTATATGCAAATTTAGCTACTAACTAGACAATTTCCAAATAATTTTACAAGTATGTAATTTATAAGTATCCATCAGCTAGATAAATGGGTCACTCTCAGATGTACATTTAACACTTGATATTTGTTTTGATACAAGCTTTTAACTATCTGGTTACTAACAAAAAATAAAATGGTTACCCTTCTATGCAGGTTTGGCTACCAACTGCACCTTTCAAACAATATATCAGACACAACTTATAAGTAATAAATACGAACCAACAAACAATGTCAAATCACTGGTAATATAATCAAATATGTAATCCCACTTACATAAACTGCAATAAACATTAAAAACTCACTAACCATAACAAATGGTTATGGATATCCAACAAAAACCAATGTACAAAAAATAGTTTAGAAGGAAACGACAATGACAACCAAACTAATAATAATCTGGTACAAATCTTCTTGAAAATTCTCTATCAGACTCGTATCCCTCTAATTGTTTGGTCCTTGCTTGCATATATAGGTTTACACATAATTTCTTCCGGTAATGCATGATGGGGAATGGAATAGGCATTTTAGCAAAATGTTGGTGAATAACATGCTCAGCAAAATAAATTGTGAGCATCCCACAATCACTGCACAAATAAACAAAATAAAACTAAAATCATACTAGATGTAATAATTAAAGAAATGTAAACAATGTAAACCTTACCCCTCAGTTTGTTCAGGCACCCCCTCTGCAAATTCAAGTTCAATTATATCATCTTCCTCCTTGTTACGATAAGGTTCACTCTTGAAGTCAATATCAGACCTATCCCTCCAAAAACCACTCTTACGCAGTATTACGGGTAGGATGAAGATATAAGGCTCACAGACATCCATAATTTTTGTCTGCATTTGTGACCTGTTTGGCTGCAGAGAATTGTAAATTTTTAAAAGTCTGCGATGCACATCAAATGTCAACAAAAACCAGTGTTCCGGAGATGACATGTGAATGTGGAACAACATGTAATCAATATTGACCCATGGTGTGTTCACATCCATGAACAATCCACGGATGTATTCAGCAACATCACCCTCCCCAAACAGGATACTCTTATCTGCATTTTTACTTGTGTATTCATTATAAAGAGCAGTCATCTTCCCATGAAACCAACAGTCTGTGGTCGTTGCCCTTATCTGAACACTGTCGGAGTGTCTGACTAATTTTCGGAAGTAGTATAATGAAATATTGATGTGCTGAACCAAAAAAAAACCAAAATCCATAAGATATTAACAGTTGCTGAAAAATACAACTCTGTGCTAAAGGTAACTAGCACAATTAAAACTAGTTACTAAACCAGTTAAATAAGGTAACCATAACTACATAACAGAATTTGAAAAAAAAAGAACTCACATCGTCATCTAGCCACTATCCAGGAGTCTTCAATTTGTAGAACCATATTTTGGATGATATTGGGACAGACCCAAATATAAATGCAGGTTCAATTTTGTCGTTGTTTCCCGAGAATTTATCAGTCCTTTAGTATAAAAGCATATTATTATACACACTAACATTAAAAATTACCATATTAATATACACACTACACAACAAATAATAAAATAATAACCAACAAATAGTTATAATAACCATAATAAAATAGTAACCAACACATAACATAGTAACCATAACATAGTAACCAACACATAATATAGTAACCATAACATAGTAACCATATTATTTGTTGTAAACAGTTACGTGGTAACCAACAAATAATAACATAGTAACCATAATAAAATAGTAACTAACACATAACATAACAGTAACCCAAACATAAAATAATAGTAACCAGAACATAATTTAATAGTAACTGTGACATCCCGGATTTTTAAGAAATTATAAATGAGAATTTAATAAATAAAATACTTATTACGAGATGTTTTGAGTTGAGTATGTGTATACGTGTAATATATTGTGAAATATATGAATTAATGTGAAGAGAATTTAAATGTTAATTTTAATATTTATTGGAATAAATAAATATTTTAAATTGAATTATTTATGAGTTAAATAAATAATTATGTGATTATTATGGAATAATATAATTAAGTGTAATATATTAATTAAATGAATATTTAGTATTTAATTTAATTGATATAATGATTTTATGTTATAGTTCTAATTTAATTGAGATAATTAAATTAGATGAGTAATGTGATAAGTGTTACATGTAATTATAATTAGCGAGAAATTATAATTATGTGACAATTTTTATGTGATTAATTGATGTTAACTTTTAATTAATTAAATTATAATGTTAAGATTTAATTAGTTAAAGGATAACATTAAGAATATGTGTTAAAGGATTTGTTAAAAGAATTAAAAGAGTTTTTAAACCGTTTTCCCAAACAAGGCCTTTACATTATTTTAAATCCGTTTTGCCAAACGGGGCCTTAACTATTTAAAAACCTATTTTTTTAAAATAATGAGTTTTGCCAAACAAGCCTTAGGCTTTTGGTATTCAAAATTATAACTTATTTATATTAATTACAATTGTGGTGTTAAATATGGTGGTTTAAATATTGGGAGTTATATTATATAATTATACATATAATATATTAGTTATATGTGTATTGTATATATGTTAGTTTAGAAGTTAAAATAATTGATGTTAGTCAGATAGAACAAAAGGGTTAGTATGTGTTAGAGAGAAAACACAGAAAACCTAAAAGGGAAAAGAGGAGAAGAAGGGAGAAAGGAGGAAGAGGAAGTTTGAGAGAGTCAAACATCATCATCTTCATCTTGTTCTCCTAAGCAAAGGAAAGGTATAATCTCTAACTTTAGAGTTTAAGATTTCCTTAAATTATTCAAGTTTTAGTTTTATGAAAATATGAATATTCATGAAAACTTATGATTTTGGGGATATATGTTATATGGTGTTTATAACATGAAGTTTATATGTGAATTGTGATAATAGATGCTTATAAGTGAATTGTGTGATGGTTTAGTTGGTTAATTCATGATGAACATGAGGAAATTCATGTTCATCAAAAGTCATAGTGAAATAATTTGATAATTGGCCTCTTTGAAATCAAAAATTGTGATTTTGTGACACCCCCAAATCTGTGTAACATCGATTACAGGACCTGGTGCTCATGGTACAACACATCATCATCTAACTACATAAACTCTAGAAATAATAATAATAATAATAACTATTACATACTTATTCAAATAAAATCCCAAGTCTTTGCAACCTTAAATAAACTGAAACTTAAACTTAGCGTTTATCGCTACATATCATCATATGCGGAAATATAAACTTATTACATAATCAACCCTCAACATTTCATCTTAGACTTCCCCTTGTCTTTGCCCGAGCCCTCAGCCTTCTCATTCTTAACTGAAAGGTTTAAGCAAGAATGAGCACAAATTGCCCAGCAAGTATATAACGTAGTTTGAAAGCATACATCTGGAGTAAAAGCATCTGTATGGCTATATCTCAATAGTTGAAAGGATTATCAAGTGTTAAACAAGAATATCAAAGATAAGAGTTTAAGAATTCTCAATATCATACTAAGGGGTGTTAGATACCCTGAATATTATTTTGTTTCATCAAAAACCATCAGACGGTTTAACAATCAATCAGATTGTAAATGGTCTCTGCAAGTACTCCAGGTGATCAGCCTATCGTACCCTACATTGTGCACAAGTATCAAGTTTAAATTGCATAAGCATAAATGGAACTATATGCCCGACATCTGTTTGCCCGTTTATTCGGGTTGTTCATCTTAGTATTCATGCGAGACCGCACCAAAATAATTTGAATTGGTAAACATTAACTAGCTTCGAAAGATTTGAATTAAATCATTTTTCATCAATAATAACTAGCCGAAAACAAAGGCCAGGGAACATACTTAGAAACAGTTCTTTAAATAAATAGAACTTTAAAGCATAGCAGTTGAAGCAATAACTGAGTAATCAACAATAAAACTTGCAAGATAATTGAAGTTGTAGAACTGTACGTCAAAGGAACTTGTACGAATAATTAAATAATCACAAGCCTGAAACTTACCCTCGCTGCAATCAAATGAGTAAGGGTTAAATAATTTCTCAATGAAAATAGGGTTAAGAAACTTGCCTGATACGTCTTCTACAGTTTAAGCTATCAACTAGTCCTTCACGTAACCTAATCACATATGTCATGTTAAGCAACTAAGTAATCCCACTCTAATTTAAAATATAATTGTTTCCTTTTATATTAATTAGGTTGTTAAACCAACTTGCATTCAATCATCAATACAATTTAATTACACAAGCATGCTGCATCACATAGATAAAGGTGTTTAATATTGGAATTTGAAAGAAAATAAATTTCTGACATTCTGACCCGACCCGGCCCGGCGCAGCTGCGCAGCCTCAAGCCGTGTTATCGGCACAGCTGCGCTGCCTGGCAAACCCGGAACCCATCTTTGAGTGGCGCAGCTGCGCAGCGTTAAGCCGTATGAACGGCACAGCTGCGCTGCTCTTCATGCCCAGAAATTTTTTCCTGCCTAGCAGCCTGCTTCCCGATTTAATTCCCACTTGTTTACAGGTTGTATGACCATGATATTTGGATACCATACACTCCATACATCCCAGTATATTACAAAAATACAACATACATGAAATTAACATGTTAAGACCATAAACCAGCAGCCTAAAAAAGCGTGCACGAACTGGTTCCATACTTAGCAAAATTCTGGGTTCTTCCCCAGATTCTGCAGATTTTTATAATAACATGCTTACTACCGAATTACATATCTTGCTCATTTTAACTCCGTTTCTTTTGAAACTTCGACAGGTTAGACATCATACAACATAGCATTTTACAAAATTATTACACACCACAATTGGATCACTGAAGGTATGGTTTCAAGGCTCTGAAAAACCCAACAAGTCACACATTACTAGTTTAACCCAACTTTGACAAAATTCATGATTTTGATTCTAGCATGCAAGGACTTGGTTCCTACTGTCCAAAACATATATACTAACATAAATACACATGTTACAACATTCCACTTCACTAACTTTCCATGATTTGATGAATTTAGCATGTTAGTGGCATAATATCAAACATAAAGCATGCATACTCAAATTCTTTGATTTTCTATGTAATTGAAGCATGATTAATTCCAGAACTTTCATTCTTAACATCCCTATATCAACAACTAACACTAACATAGCATCACACAACCAAAACAAATCATTTACTATGATTATACGTGCATTTTCTTACTAGTTTCCTTAAGAACATAATATAAGTTCGTATTCTTACCTTGAACGCTATTCTCTGATCAAGGAATTCGAGAATGCTTCCCTCCTTGCTTTCTTAGTCTTTGCAAATTTCCAGAATGACTCCACACTAACTATTACTCTCAATTTCTCTCACGGAATGAAGTTTTTAGCAAAAGAGGTAGTGTTTTGGGTGGAGAGTATAAATAGAGATTGATATTGCTTGATAGAGGCTGATATCATCAGCCCCTCCATGTTCTCATAACGGTTATACACATAATGCATGATTAACTAGTATTGAAATGAAAAGGGGAGTTAGAGAATGGAAGAGTTTTTTGGGTTTAAAAGATTGTAACTCCCTCCCTCTCTAAATCTTCTAGTGCGTATACTCCCTTGTCCCAACTTGCTTGTCACAAAGTCCCCCAGCTGCTGACTTTTATTTAAATAAAATATTATTTTAATCATTAAATCAATTAATAAGCTAATTGACCATTTTGCCCTCCGTAGTCAAACGTTTCGATACTTATATCGATTCCTACTAAAGTCGACGTTCCGGACGTCATGGGACTATCCGTTTCGTCAAATTCATCTCCGAAATTTGTGGTTGACTTTTTTCCCGCAAAAGTCAACCGTTACACATTTTTGTGGTTACAGTCTATTCTGACTAATTTCGACGTTCCGGACTCAAATAAGCAGTCCGCGTCTCTAAATTCCGCTCCGAACTCCAACTCATATTTTAATACCATCCCACAAAATTAATAGAATAATTCTCTACTTAACCAATTCAAATAGTTAAATTAAACTAAACCAACTATTTAAATACATCTCATCACATAACATATATGAATAGCATATATACCCTTAATAATAGAAATCACATAAGAGTTGCACATAAATTCATTGATTGATAATAATTAAATTACATGATAATCTCGGATATTACAGATTTGATTGTGTAAATTGAGGTTAGATGTTGATAACATGTTTATAAATAAATTTAAATATGTTTTGATTGAGTATTTTGATTTAAAAATAGATTTCAGTGTTCAATTTCATTAAGAACATTTGTTAATGGTTTTCTTCAAAAATCATGGAATTGATTGTTGTAAACTATGTGTTTTAAGGATTAAATGTGTTGAAACATGTTAGGAGTTTAGAAATTATGTTTTCTATTAAAATGTTATGAATTGTATTGACTGAAATTGGAACTTGGTGTGGAGAAATAAGCTAAATTAGCTTTTTTTCTACACAGTTCGCGAAGCAATTTTGGTTCGCAGCAGGGGACCTGCCCCGGCGGGCCTTGCAAGGCCAAGTACCCCTGCCCCAGCGGGGGGTATATAGATTTTTAAAAGTTTGAAGCCCGCCCCGGCGGGCATGTTAAGCCTTGAACCCCCGCCCCGGTGGGGGGTATGTAGAAAAAAAGGACCTTTGTTTTGAAAAGCTAAGTTTATGTAATACTTTAATGGCATGTTAACATGCCTTAAAATGCTAAATAATAGTAATGAGATATATTAAAAATATATGATGTGAAATTATAATTTAAAATAATTATAATTATAGTAAATGTTTAATTTAATTGGATTAATTATAATGAATATAGTTGATTAGTTTTATAATCAAAGTAAATGTTTAACTTGAAGTATAATTTATTTAGTTATAACTTAATATGTGATTATAATTTGGAATAATTATAATTAAGGTAAAAGTATCATTTAAATTATAATTTGTTTAATTATAATTTAATGAGTGTATGAATTGAAATTGATTATTTATAATCTAAGTAATGGTTTAAATTAAATTATAATATGTTTAAATTATAATTTAATGCATGTAATTTGAATAATTAGAGTAATGGTTTAAAGTAAATTATAAATGGTGTAATTATAAATTGTTTAATTATAATTTTATTAAAGTGGATGTTTAAATTATAATTCGTTTAATTATAATTTAATATGAGTATGTAATTATTATTTGACTTAATTATGTGATTATGTGATGCGATTAATTATGTGATAAGTAACTATTAACTTAATAGTTAAAGAGGATTGAGTTAACATAAGTTGGTTAACTAACTATAAGGAGTAGTTATGGGATAATTAACTTATGTTGTTAATTATACATAAGTTTGACAGTGAGTGTCAAACGAGTAAATAGAAGAGAATTACGAAGTGAAAATTAGAAAGTACAAAGTAGAATTTACTTAAACATTTGATAAGCATTGCTAGGTGATTAATAGTTGATGCGTATGGTAATAAGTGTGTAGGATTGATGAAGCAGATTATTATAAGCTGTTTTTTGATAATTGGTAATCTACGAGTCAAGCAAGTTTTTCGGTTCCTATTTTTTATGTGAACTTGATGATATTATGAACTGTTTTAAAATGTATTGCAAAGAGCATACTATATTATATATGTTGCAAGCATGAAATGTTAAAGTCAATTTATGAATACATTGATTGATTTAAGAATGTTAATTGAGTAAGAAACTCAATTTTTATATTTGTTATGTGATTAAAGCATGTATGCCATGTTACTTTAATGTTTTATGAGATGTATGTTGAGCATGTTAATTATGTGCTACGTGATGCATGAAAACTGTTAGTTCTTGCTGAGCTGTCGAGCTCACTCTTGCAAATAACCATTTTTGCAGGTCAAGGAGGCAAGGTAATGATACATGCTAGTTGAATGTTAGAGTTCAATAGTAATTCAAGAAGCTTACTTATGTTTTATGAGAAATGCATTTAATATCTTGATTGTAATGTAGATCTAAAGCTGTAAAGTTGAGTTATCCGATGTATATGGATAATAATTGTAATGTAAGACTTTGTATAGTCATTTTGTTGTATTGATTTATGATTTAGATTTGAATCAAAGTTATGTAATGTAAAGGTTGCGATTCAGGGCAATAAAGAAAGAAGTTTATAAAAATTTTAAATTATTTCGCCTTTTTAGTCATTTTAATATCGAATAATGATGTAAAGTTAGAATAAAATTGTATTGTTAACGATCGAGAATGAGATTTGTATTGTAAGAATTTTGGGGTCGTTACAGTTGGTATCAAGGCAGGTTATACACCTTTGGTAAAAGTACCTTAGGCTATGACCTTAGAGAATAAGAAGTTAAGTTTAAGTTACGTATAATGAAAAGGTGATTCTTTTCACATACGTAGATGTATAGGATGAGTTAAGTCCTAAAAATGTTATAAGAAGAAGATTAGAATGACGAGGAATAAAACTCGAATAAAATATTAAACTATATGGAATTAAAAATTCTTAAAGGAAGAGTTGTTTAATAAACAAGAAGATTCAAAGAAGAATCTTGAAGAGGTATAAAGATAAGAACCAGGAGTTCCTAACTCCAATAATCAAGATGACGAATAACGATGAATAGACGAAGTCTATAAGATTAAAAGCATAATAAAATTATGGTATGACATGATGAAAGGTAGAGATAAGAAGTTTTAAAACAAAACGATAATGAGAATCATAAGGGAGATGATTATAGAATAAGATCACAACGTGATCTTTTTAAAGTTGAAAGACAGATGGTCTTTAATGATTGAATAGTTATAGCTTGAGACTATAACGAGAAGGTACTATGATATAGTACGAGATTAACTCACGAGGAGTTATAAATGATGAGATACAGAAAGTCTGTATTGAGCATAGAATAAGAAGTTATGAGTAAGATAGAGATCATGTGGTGGCTGAGTTGTACAAATCTTTGTATGAGCAGGGTTTTGTGCTTACACTTGGTTTATCATATTAATAATTGTTGGAAGATTGATGTCGCGCTATCGATATATATATATATATATATATATATATATATATATGGTGAGAAGGTGATTCTTGTCCCATGTTTATATTTGATAGTTAGAGTAAATAGAGATTAGATTAGATGATATTAAAATTACATTAGATGATCTTAAGGTTAGGCGAGTTCTTAAAACTCATACTTATGGTAAGTTCGTGATTCATAATCGTATGTATGTTTTGAACCCCTAAGCATATGGACAGTCTCTGATCAGTTTTTTGACTACGTGTTGTTAGGACAAGTTCTTAAACTCATATTATTGTGGCAAGTTCTTGAACTTCCAAAGTGTGGTAAGTTCAATGAACTATACTAGGTATAGAAAGGTTATGGTATAGAAAGTATTGATGTTGTTTAAGATTAATAGAATGATTAAGTAATGATGGAGTAAAGATTTAATTGATGGAGAAAGTTTTTATATTCTAAATCTCCTAGCTTTGCTAGATTTTTGAAATTTATTGACTTCATGCTGATGTTGCACTTCTGTTTTTCTTGAAAAATATTGGATCAAATAATGGAACCAATGAATTTTTAAAATAGTGCTATTATTCACATGTCTATGCTAATTGCTTCAGCTAGACAAAAATAATTTTAAATTTTTAAAATGTATTTTATATGCATCATTTGATGTGGTGTAGAAGCAATAATCGAGGAAGTTATCAATGCAGTTAAACCTAGTGTTGGATGTGATCGTATGATCGTCAGCCCACTATGGTATGATGTAGTATGACAACGTCATATAATGACGAAATCCTCAACGTACCATTACTACGGTACGGTATCAGGATATTATGAAAAGATTGATTGATTTATTTTGGTTTCATTAAACGAGAAAAAAAATTTAATTTCCTTAGAAAAAAAAAGATTTATTTACTTTTAGTTTCTTTAAACAAAGAATATATTTTTTTATTTGATTGAGTTGGTTAAAAATATATATATATATATATATATATATATATATATTTCGATTGATGTCCGAATTATTACTAGAAGTCTATGCTACTTGATTCAGCTAGACAAATATTGAAAGATGTTTATAAATTTGAGCGTTCTTGGTCAAACTTTGTCAAACCAAATTATTTTGGTGCGGATTCAGATGTTAAGAAGCTGAGGTGAACAACCTTATAAAAAGAGGACATGTTATCGGAGACTATAGTTCCGAATGTAACGCATATAGTCGTTACGATTTACTACGTTTGGGCCCGACGTAGGGGTACGATAGGCTGGCCACTTAGAGTATCGATGCGGTTTATAGTGTGAAGTACCGGGGGTGAAGCATGATAGTAGTATGCATACAAGCCAATCATGTATGATGATAAAGCACGTACTTTATAAACAATCTTATTTATTTATTAATAAAATATTCATTTATTAAAGACATTTAATTATCTACATGTTGCTGTTTTTATAATATGTAAATAACCCATAGTTTTAAGCAATGCTTTTAGAATCATGATGATGATCATGCTAATGAGATCTAAATTCTTAGAAAGTTTTAAAACTAAAATAGTTCCCAATCGTGGGATTACTAAACAGGGGATTAGTAAATCCGGATAGATTGGTACATATGTTGCTTGCTCATTGGATGAGGATGATTGATCTCATGATCATTTGTGTGGAGACACTAAAGCAAGTATGTAGGTGCTTATTGGAGAATAAGTTCACTGAACGTGATTCGCTATGGAATACCTAATGGAGATTTACTCACCTGTCAATAGGAATTCTTAATGTGATAGTAGTACAAGTGATCCTTGGACTTGAGATCATCATAGTATCTTGTATGTAACAAATTATACTTTGACTTATTCCTTAAGACCTTTTAAGGCATATATAGGGTATGCTTGGGTATAATGAGTTACATATGGAGATAATGAATGATCAATAAAGAATCTACCACCTCTAGTAAAAGAGGAGATATGTCCTATGTGATTCGTTAAATAACAACCCAGGAATCCTTGGCCAAGGTGAAATGAAATAAGAAAGGAATTTCTAATTTTCATTATTTGGAGTTGTGCATTTTCTAATCGAAATACATATAATTAAATAAAATAAGACTTGACAGTAAATCCATGTCTTATATTTAATTGGGACATTGTATGGTGGAAGGATTGAATTGTATGGTAACTATTTACTCACAGGTTCTTTTATGATTAATGTTGAAATCTATATTATCTGGAAAGTCGTTGATCGCTAGGGAGGCTTATCCCTATTGTAGAATAAATATTATTTATTTAAATAGATTATTAGTTTAATTTATTTATTTAAATAAGATTAGAATTGTTCTAATTGATTTATTCACAACCGGTTTAATATAGAGAACTTAAAGGGTCACACCATAAAAGGAAGAATAATTATTTAAGAAGGCAATGGCATAATCGTAATAATGCATTAAGTGTAATTAATTTAATCTATAGTGATTGAATAAATTAAATAGCTTAATGTTTATTATTTAATATTTTGGAAATATTAAATATAAATTAATAAGAGGAGTCTTATTAATATTATTACAATTATTATACTTTTAATTTCTAAAGGAGTCTAGTAATTAATTTAATATTAGTACTCTCATTTATTCCTAATAAGATTAGGAGACAAATTAATTAAATGAATTTAATTAATTATTCCCCATGTGGTGGGAAGCCTAAATTAATTAAAGGAGTTTAATTAATTAAAAGAAATCACATGTCTAATAGGATTAGAAGGGTTGACCAATATCTATATAAGAGGAGTCTTATAATAGATATCAGTTAATGCAATTTCAATTGTTAGAGAGTACTCCTTTTCTATAGTGGATAGAAAACTAAGCCAATCACCCTCCTTCTTGATAATTCATCTTCCTTGGTGGATCACCTCTAGAGGCCAAACACTTGGGTGGCTAACGTTGATCAAAGGAAGGAATCTAACCCGGAAATTCAAGGAGATCACGAAGAACAAGGAGTTGAACTAGTACCTGTGGAAGCTTTGTTCTACAAGGGTATGATTCCATAACTTCTTATTTATCGTTTTAAATTAATAATTTGCATAAAGGATGATCCGGGTAATGGTTTTGTAGAAATTTTTTAAACTCTGATATACCATGCTTCCGCTAATTTTTGCAATTTGATTGCGTCACGATTTCGTACAAACCCAACAATGCACTATTAAACCTAAAAAATAAGTTCAAGGTCTTGCGACCACTCAACATGATTTAGAATCTTTTAAATTCCTGAGTTATTTATATCGCTTCCCAATTATTGAGCAATTGTGGAAGATTCTTATTATTCTGAAGGAGAATGTAGTGAGAAGGATATTCCTTAGAAAGAAGTAGTTGTAGAACGCTTTAACCAAGTGAATAAAGATTAACGTAAAATCTATTTTTGATAGATTTAATGAATGAAGAGTAATAAAAATTTCGAGGACGAAATTCTTAGAAGAAGGGGTGAATGTGATAACCCGAATAATTATAGATGGTGAATTATGTAGTATATGAATTCTACGAGTAGAATATATAGTAATGATCCTTAGAAAGGACATGAACGAGTTAAAGAAGATATATAATATTTGATATATGATTGTGTTTGATTGAAGGTTTTGTAATAAAACCTTAACCGTGTTGAAGAGGTGAATTTAGTAAAGATATATGTGTAGTTTATATAAATATTATTAAGATAATGTGTTGAAGTTATTCAACAATAAAATTGTGAAAGAGATTTTGTGAAAACCAAGTAAGGGAGGTTTTCGTTGGTTCCAAGGACGGAATCCTTATAAGGAGGGAAGGATGTGACATCCCGGATTTTTAAGAAATTATAAATAAGAATTTAATAAATAAAATACTTATTACGAGATGTTTTGAGTTAAGTATGTGTATACGTGTAATATATTGTGAAATATGTGAATTAATGTGAAGAGAATTTAAATATTAATTTTAATATTTATTGGAATAAATAAATATTTTAAATTGAATTATTTATTGAGTTAAATAAATAATTATGTGATTATTATGGAATAATATAATTAAGTGTAATATATTAATTAAATAAATATTTAGTATTTAATTTAATTGATATAATGATTTTATGTTATAGTTGTAATTTAATTGAGATAATTAAATTAAATGAGTAATGTGATGAATGTTACATGCAATTATAATTAGCGAGTAATTATAATTATGTGATAATTTTTATGTGATTAATTGATGTTTAATTTTAATTAATTAAATTATAATGTTAAGATCTAATTAGTTAAAGGATAACATTAAGAATATGCGTTAAAGAATTTATTAAAAGAAATAAAAGAGTTTTAAAACCGTTTTTCCAAACAAGGCCCTTACATTGTTTTAAATCTGTTTTACCAAACGGGGCCTTAACTATTTAAAAACCTATTTTTTTAAAATAATGAGTTTTGCCAAACAAGCCTTAGGCTTTTAATATTCAAAATTGTAACTTATTTATATTAATTACAATTATGGTGTTAAATATGGAGGTTTAAATATTGGAAGTTATATTATATAATTATTCGTATAATATATTAGTTATATGTGTATTGTATATACATTAGTTTAGAAGTTAGAAGAATGGATGTTAGTCAGATAGAACAAAAGGGTTAGTATGTGTTAGAGAGAAAACATAGAAAACCTAGAAGGGAAAAGAGGAGAAGAAGGGAGAAAGAAGAAGGAGGAAGAGGAAGTTTGAGAGAGTCAAACATCATCATCTTCATCTTGTTCTCCTAAGCAAAGGAAATGTATAATCTCTAACTTTAGAGTTTAAGATTTTCTTAAGTTATTCAAGTTTTAGTTTTATGAAAATATGAATATTCATGAAAACTTATAATTTTGGGGATATATGTTATATGGTGTTTATAACATGAAGTTTATATGTGAATTGTGATAATAGATGCTTATAACTGAATTGTGTGATGGTTTAGTTGGTTAATTCATGATGAACATGAGGAAATTCATGTTCATCAAAAGTCATAGTGAAATAGTTTGATAATTGGCCTATTTGAAATCAAAAATTGTGATTTGATTGTGTAAATTGAGGTTAGATGTTGATAACATGTTTATAAACAGGTTTAAATATGTTTTGATTGGGTATTTTAATTTAAAAATAGATTTCAGTGTTCAATTTCATCAAGAACATTTGTTAATGGTTTACTTCAAAAATCATGGAATTGATTGTTGTAAACTATGTGTTTTAAGGATTAAATGTGTTGAAACATGTTAGGAGTTTAGAAATTATGTTTTCTATTAATATGTTATAAATTATATTGACTGGAATTGGAACTTGGTATGGAGAAACAAGCTAAATTGGCTTTTTCTCTACACAGTTTGCGAAGCAGTTTTGGTTCGCAGCAGGGGACCCGCCTCGGCGGCCCTTGCAAGGCCAAGTACCCCTGCCCCGGCGGGGGGTATGCAGATTTTTAAAAGTTTGAAGCCCGCCCCGGCGGGCATGTTAAGCCTTGAACCCCCGCCCTTACGGGGGGTATGCACAAAAAAAAGGACCTTTGTTTTGAAAAGCTAAGTTTATGTAATAATTTAATGGCCTGTTAACATGCCTTAAAATGCTAAATAATAGTAATGAGATATATTAAAAATATATGATGTGAAATTATAATTTGAAATAATTATAATTATAGTAAATGTTTAATTTAATTGGATTAATTATAATGAATATAGTTGATTAGTTTTATAATCAAAATAAATGTTTAACTTAAAGTATAATTTGTTTAGTTATAATTTAATATGTGATTATAATTTAGAATAATTATAATTAAGGTAAAAGTATAATTTAAATTATAATTTAATGAGTGTATGAATTGAAATTGATTATTTATAATCTAAGTAATGGTTTAAATTAAATTATAATATATTTAAATTATAATTTAATGCATGATGTAATTTGAATAATTAGAGTAATGATTTAAAGTAAATTATAAATGGTGTAATTATAAATTGTTTAATTATAATTTGATTAAAGTGGATGTTTAAATTATAATTCGTTTAATTATAATTTAATATGAGTATGTAATTATTATTTGACTTAATTATGTGATTATGTGATGCGATTAATTATGTGATAAGTAACTATTAACTTAATAGTTAAAGAGGATTGAGTTAACATAAGTTGGTTAACTAACTATGAGGAGTAGTTATGAGATAATTAACTTATGTTGTTAATTATACATAAGTTTGACAGTGAGTGTCAAACGAGTAAATGGAAGAGAATTACGAAGTAAAAATTAGAAAGTATAAAGTAGAATTTACTTAGACATTTGATAAGCATTGCTAGGTGATTAATAGTTGATGCGTATGGTAATAAGTGTGTAGGATTGATGAAGCAGATTATTATAAGCTATTTTTCTGTAATTGGTAATCTACGAGCCAGGCAAGTCTTTCGGTTTCTATTTTCTATGTGAACTTGATGATATTATGAACTGTTTTAAAATGTATTACAAAGAGCATGCTATGTTATATATGTTGCAAGCATAAAATGTTAAAGTCAATTTATAACTACATTAATTGATTTAAGAATGTTGATTGAGTAAGGAACTCAATCTTTATATTTGTTATGTGATTAAAGCATGTATGCCATGTTACTTTAATGTTTATGAGATGTATGTTGAGCATGTTAATTATGTGCTACGTGATGCATGAAAACTGTTAGTTCTTGCTGAGCTGTCGAGCTCACTCTTTCAAATAACCATTTTTGCAGGTCAAGGAGGACAAGGTAATGATATATGCTAGTTGAATGTTAGAGTTCAATAGTAATTCAAGAAGCTTACTTATGTTTTATGAGAAATGCATTTAATATCTTGATTGTAATGTAGATCTAAAGCTGTAAAGTTGAGTTATCCGATGTATATGGATAATAATTGTAATGTAAGACTTTGTATAGTCATTTCGTTGTAACGATTCATGATTTAGATTTGAATCGAAGTTATGTAATGTAAATGTTGCGATTCAGGGCAATAAAGAAAGAAGTTTATAAATTTTTAAATTATTCCGCATTTTTAGTCATTTTAATATCGAATAATGATGTAAAGTTATAATAAAGTTGTATTGTTAACGATCGAGAATGAGATTTATATTGTAAGAATTTTGGGGTCGTTATAGTAACAAAAACAGAATATAGCAGTAACCAGAACCTAACATAATAGTAACCAGAAACATTTATTTAATAATAACCATTTGTTTCTACAGGAAAATAAATTTATTTATTTTATAAAAAACTATATCATTGTTAAACCACAAATAACAAACCTTTTCCTGTTGTTTAGGCCAATCTTAAACCATTGATCAAACAATGCATCTTCGTATTTTGATGGCATGACCATGCATACTTTGGGGAATGCAGAAAGACCTGTACGTATTTGAGTAGCACCCACGGTGGTAGAAGATGAACCAGCAGATCCAAACTTTGTCTTATATGGAGTCCTCAAAACGGTACTCTTTGCAGGTTCACGAACCGGTCTATCACCGGGTTTATGGGCGCTTCTTGTGACGCCCCCAAATCCGGGTCCTCAGAACCTCGGACCTGGTACGTTACGATACATCATTTCTATAACTATTGCGGAAGATATAAACATAAATTGTTTATACAATAAACTTTTATACATAATTCCCAAGGTCTGTAACCTTAACTTAATACCTGCATTCAATATCCTACACGACATACAATGTCATTTGTATCCTATACTATTACCATTTTAACCGTATAATAATTCCATCCTGAAACTTGTCTTTGCCTTTGACTGTGTCCGAAGTTTTGTCTTTAATCTGAAATATTTATCATGGTATAGCAAGGGTGAGCAACAAGTTTGCCCAGCAAGTTTAAGTTCAAATGAAGATATATCATGATTGAAAAGAATAATAAGCTGACAAACTTTCAACAATATAATAATTGTGAAAGAATGTAAATCAATTTTCATAAATGAATGACCGAGTCAATAATGATGAATGGCCAACAATGAACATGAACAAATTTATCTGAATCTTAGGGTAATGAAGGTGATCAGCCTTTCATACCTGATGAATATATACAATATGCACAACGTGCGAATCAATAATTAGTATAGATGTGAATAATCAACAATAATTATTCACGAACATGCTTTACAATAACAACTTGAGTTCGAGTTAGGAAACTTGCTCAATAAAAGTATGGTTTATGAACTTGCCTGTACCGTCGATTACTGCTACGCAATTTAAGTTAATTGCTTTATTGAAAAGACCTATCAGTTATAAGATTGATCTTTCAATTAGCATAACATACCTTAAAAGTAAACTATCTGACATTTAAACACATAGTCAAATATTAGATAACCTTAATACTATATATATACACAAGTCTAAACCTAGCACACATCGAGTCTTTAATAGTATTCAATATAGTATACTGAGTGGTTTCCCACAAACAACTAACAAATTAGCTTCCGTCTCGCCTATACTATTTTCACAATGAGTTAGATCGGTTACTAATTCGTAGATACCTTCCCCATATGAAGGAGTCGTTTAGCCCAGCTACTATACATCAACCATTAAAGGGTACGAGTGCACTACCTTAGACTTATCATTTACTTTATTATACAGCTTGTGAATTAACACTTAATCTTTTCATTTTATAAGTCCTTTATAACTAAGTAAGTTGAATTCCTAATCCAGCAACCTGGATTCAAATTGAACTATTATCCAGCAACCAGGATTCAAACAATCCCATAATCCAGCAACCTGGATTCAAACTGACATCCAATTCAGTAACATGAATTATCCAAACAGACCAATCCAGCATCCTGGATTGTCTAAACATCTCATCCAGCAAATTGATGGCCAATCCAGCAAACCAGATTGCAATCCGACAACCTGATGGCCAATCCAGCAAGCTGGATTCCCCTTTTTTAATCTAATCATCTTATTATTTTTTTTTTATCTTTTTTCCACACATAAATACATGTATTCCATACACAAAAATAATTTTTCAGGAATTTTTCAATTTCCTTAAGTATTTTTCAAAAACCCGTTTATAGTTAATTCCTTAAGAAATTTGCTACATCACACTTAACTCCAAAAATTCCCAACTCTTGGCGGGATCTTACACATGTTAACGTGAGCCTCCAGTTTAAATTTTGTGGCCATCAGAGTTACCGAACTCCGGTTATAGCGATTTTTGTTGAAAAAATACAAATATTGAAATAGTCATAACTTGCTCAATTTAAGTCGGAATGAGCTTATTTTTGGACACAAGCTACTTTATAACATATATTTTAATGTCCCAAAAGGCCAAAATTTATTTCATAACCTAAGCTACCGAAATTGCCCTTACAATTTCTGGACAGATTGCTCAAAGACATTTTCAGTTTTCGCGCCCTTTGCTAAAAACTGTCTAGACAGAAATCTACAAGGAATTTTTCAGTGATTACACTTGGATCCGTTAGAAGACTCATAGATTTAACTCCAGAAATTAACCATACTCAAAAATTCAAAACTTTTGAATTTCAGGTTACGTTGTTCCCAAAAATAGTTTTTCTAATATTTGTGTTTTGTAAGAAATCTTCCTAGATCTCTTGATTAACCAAACATTAAACATCATAAACCATTATAATACATACTAATACACCTTAAGATCATGGATCTACCATGATCCATGATCTATTACACTAAACATACACCAAATCCAAGCAAAACATAATTTATACTAAGAAAATCAAGGTTTTTTAACTTTTGAAACATAGTTTCATTTTCTTGCTTTTGATCTAACTTTTGATCATCAAAAGTGATAGATCTAAACATATAACACTTATAAACATATAGATCTAAGGTTTTGGAATTTTAAAATCTTAGATCCAAGTTTTGATTAAAAATAACTTTGTTAAAAGTTGTTTATACCTTTGATTAAGTGCATCCTTTCTTCTTCTTCTAAGGTAGCTCAAACCTTTAGGGTGGAATGGAGAATAATCTCTCTTCCCCTCCCCTAAGGCTGCCGAACTCCTCTTTCTCTCCCTCTTTCTCTCTTTCTTTCTTTTGTTAGCAAATAAGGAAGTAAGAGGAAAGAGAAAAGAAAAAGATTTTTATTTGAAATAAAAATGTATAGATATATTGGATATATCTATATACATATTCTCCACACTCTAGCTCTCTCTCTCTCACTCAACCACTTTAGCTTTGCTTGCACTCTTGGTGAAATGAGGTGTTAAAAGGAGAGCTTGGCACATAAGGTGAGTTGGTGGGAGTTGTTGAACAACTAAAGTAAGCAATGATTACTCACATCCCCCTTCTCATCTCTTCTATTATATCCGGCCATAATGGCCTCTTCTCCCAACTTTTGTTTTGTTTTTTATTACAATATTTAACTTTACTAAAGGTCCAAAATACCCCTCTTCAATTGCTAAAAGATTGGGCTTGCTAATAAAATAATTGGGCCATAAAAAAAATAGATTAGGTCCAATACTTTTAATTCTATCCTACCCTAATCATTTAATTAGGGTTTCTATTACACTAAATTATAAATCAAATCCTTACTAATGTAATCACTTAACCCAATTAGACTTGCTTTAATAAAATTAGTTAATTGAGATATATAAAATAAATCTCTTAGTGTTAGTTAATATTTTAAATACTAACATCCTTTCCTATTATAACTCTTAGGTTATTTAAATTCCCATACCTAATATATATATATATATATATATATATATATATATATTAGGTTATATTAGTTTCTTTTATTTACTTATTATATAATAAACAAATATAAGCAATCAAATAATATACATACTCATACCAAATAATTCAATACTTTGAGAAATGTTCCACAAATATCATACTATATTTATTCTTATCATTCTTCTTGCTAAAATATGTATATCACATCACTAAATATATATATGTTTACCTATACATACACACATTTTAAGAATTCAAATCAAACCATATAGGTTCTTTTAAAATTTTTAAATTATTCCTCAAATTCCCATCCAGGTTTATTCTTTTAACCTTTAATTTAATCATTCAAGATCTTATGAATTTTCGGGATGTCACACTTCTCTCCACCTCAGCACACTGAGCTATGTCCTGAGTGGTTAATACCATTTGATCAAGTGCAGACCTGCTTTCTGTCTCGAATTTATCCCCCTTTATCAATTGACAGAAAAGATAATAGATACAATTAGATTTTCAACCCAAACACATGCAGTTAACTAATATATTCAATAACAAACTGACTGAACAATAAAAGACTGACTATAATGAACATATTATAATACTAACCAACACATAATATAATAGTAACCAAATCATAATATAAAAGTAACCACCACATAATATAATAGTAACCAAACCATAATATAATAGTAACCAAAACATATTATAACAGTAACCAAACATAAACAACATGTAATCAAACGATGGCATGTCATTGTAACACTAACCTCAGCAGCAACATAAACAACAAGCTCTTTCCCAGTTGATTGACTTAACATATCACAAGATGGCATGTCATTGTTCTTGCCAAGCTGTGAAAAATAATAAACAACTAATTAATCATTAAAACAAAACACATATAACACATAAAAAATAAACAAATATGGCTAACCTTGACATTATCTTCATTATCATTATTTTTTATTTCAAAATGGCTCGACACATCCGAACCATGACCTACATCATGGGGCTCTTCCTTCGTAACATCATGATCAACCTCCTTCTTCTCATCGACTTTTGACCCATCATGATCAACCTCTTTAACAGTCTCAGTTTCATCCTCATCCTTCTTCTCATCAACTTTCGACTCATCGTCATCATCATCCTTCTCATTCACTTTTGAATCATCGCTATTATCGTCATTCTCCTTTCCTTTCGAAACATCGTCATCCTCATCAGCATCAGCATCAGCATCAGCATCAGCATCAGCATCAGCACATCATCATCCATCATCATCATCATCATCATCATCTTTATTGTCATCGCCGTCCTCATCGCCTTTGTTCCCACATAACTCCTCTCTAATAATGAACCTCAAGTCTCTGCATATCTCAACTTGTAAAATATGCATTTCATCCCTAAGGTTAGCCTCCAAATGTTTAATGTCATTCTTAAGTTCAGACACTTTCTTTTCCAACGGCCTAAACCGTGAATCAATTGCATCTTTAACATCAGAAAGAAAATTCAACATCTTCAACCTTTAAATTTTTTTCCACCTTCTTATCAACATCATTCCCATTGAAAAAGTGAACACCGCCCAAATCCAAACGATCTTTCTCCTCAGCCGTAGGAATCAAACTTTGTATCCTCAGCTGAAAACCATTAAGAATCTAACAAACATTGGACAATTAAAATAAAAAAAACAATACATAAAGAATTATAAAATATAATCAGTAACCAATTGTATATATAAAGGTAACCAACTACATAGTTATTAGTAACCTGCATAAAATATAATCAGTAACCAACTGTATATATAAAGGTAACCAACTACATTGTTATTAGTAAACTGCATAAAATATAATCAGTACCAACTGTTTATATACAGGTAACCAACTACATTGTTATTAGTAACATGTATAAAATATAATCAGTAACCAATTGTGTATATAAAAGTAACCAACTATATTGTTATTAGTAACCTGCATAAAATATAATTAGTAACCAACTGTATTTATAAAGGTAACCAACTACATTGTTATTAGTAACCTGCATGCCTATCCAGAACCAAATACTAGATCGTTCAGCTTGTCATTTGTGGGGGCCTTCACTAGTTCCTTCCATCTAAATAATCGAACATCCGACGGATGCTCGTCATTACATAAACCCCAAACTTTGAATGTCGGAATGTTTCAAACAAGAAAACTTGGAAGACATAAGGCAGTCCATTCAACTTGTAAGATTTAGTATAATGCTTAAAAATTATATATCCAACCCCCATTCGTTCTCTTCTTCAAATGTCCCTTCAAAGCATTCGACAAAGAGTACTTTGTCTGCTCAAATGCCACTTTCCCCCAAGGATAACTATTAACATCGCCAAAACATAAAAAGTTAATCAATGCCCCATCCACGTAGTTATCAGAAACAGTCAATAGTATAAAATTACACACCAACAGAATAATCAACATCCTCACAGCCTCATCATCATCGTCAAAAACTGCCCCCCGGTATATCCTCCCTATGCTACTACGTGTCACAGCCTCGTTGCCGAAAATTTTTTCCACCAACAGATTTTCCATACCCTTGTATGCAGATATGTCATCCTACCCTTGCCATCTCAAACCAGAAATCAAATAGAACTCTGGCAAACCAAATCTGATCCTTTTCTCCTCGAACAAAAACCACATTTCGCCGTCGTCCCTTTGGTGAACCTCCCTCACAAGAGCATGGTGAATAATCTGTGAATACATTTGGTGTTCACCAAAATCAAGAAAATTCCCAAAACATGACATCTTAAACTTTTTCAACTGATTTTGGTTCAGTTTCTTCTTAATAATACTAGGGACTTCCATGTCACACCAATATATTATTTTTCCAGTGAAATTTCTATTACGTTCCTGATAATTAAAATCCCATATTTGCAAATAAACAAAATCAGAGTTAAACAGTCATTAGTAACCAATCTAATCAATATTTATATTCTAAACAGTTACCTAGTAACCACCAAATAATATTATAGTAACCAAAATCTCACATTGAGGGCACAATCATAGTAGCCAAATCATAATATAACAGTAACCAAAATATAATAAAGCAGTAACCAAAACATAATATGATAGTAACTAGAACATAATTTAATAGTAACCAAACAGAAACAACATGTAATCAAACCCAATTTAAGCAACCTATGTTTATTAATAGTAACCAACACATAATATAATATTGACTAGAACATAATATAGCAGTAACCAGAACATACAATAATAGTAACCAGAACAGAGTTTAATAGTAACCAAAACATAAACATCATGTAATCAAACCCAGTTTAGGCAACCCATTTATACTAAACAATTACATAGTAACCATAACAAAATATAAAAGTAACCAAACTCCCACATTGAGGGCACAATAATAGTAGCCAAATCATAATATAACAGTAACCATAACATAATAAAGTAGTAACCAAACTATAATATGATAGTAACCATAATAGAATTTAATGGTAACCAAAACAGAAACAACACGCAATCAAACCCAGTTTAGGCAACCTATGTATACTAAACAATTACATAGTAACCATAACAAAATATAAAAGTAACCAAAATCCCACATTGAGTGCACAATAATAGTAGCCAAATCATAATATAACAGTAACCATAACATAATAAAGCAGTAACCAAACAGTTATATGATAGTAACCAAAACATAATTTAATAGTAACCAAAACAGAAACAACATGTAATCAAACCCAGTTTAGGCAACCCATGTATACTAAACAATTACATAGTAACCATAACAAAATATAAAAGTAACCAAAATTCCACATTGAGGGCACAATAATAGTAGCCAAATCATAATATAACAGTAACCATAACATAATAAAGCAGTAACCAAACAGTTATATGATAGTAATCAGAACATAATTTAATAGTAACCATAACAAAAACAACATGTAATCAAACCCAGTTTAGGCAACCCATGTATACTAAACAATTATATAGTAACCATAACAAAATATAAAAGTAACCAAAATCCCACATTGAGGGCACAATAATAGTAGCCAAATCATAATATAACAGTAACCAAAATATAATAAAGAAGTAACCAAACCATAATATGATAGTAACAAGAACATAATTTAAATTAGCATACCTTTAGAATTTTTTGTCTTGCGATAATTTTTCGGCTATGAACTTCACCTTCAGTTTTAATTTTCGGAACTTCAAAATCAGACTCCAACTGCACTTTATTAGACTTTATTTCACCATGTATCACCAACTTATTAGACTTCGTACTGGATTTGTCACCTACATTCTTCCCCTTCCTTACCATAGCAAACTTCTTCAAATCCTTAACAGAATCACCCTCCGTGATTCTTTTCCTCTTGCCATCCTTCTTCCTTGAATCAACCATCCTATACAAAATATAAATAAGAAACAAACCGAAACAAATAAATTTACGTTCTGTTAATACACTACTTTCATACATAACACATTAAACTAGTGACTCAAATACTCACCTGTATCGAGTATATTAGAATTCGAACAGTCCTTCCCTGCAGACCACTGACGCCGACACAGAGTGAGTACGACGATGAAGAAGAAATCAACCAATAAACCAAAGATAGAAGAAATCAAAGATTGCAGTAAACCAAATATAGCTGGAAAGCAACCAGTAACGATCACTATTCAATCAGAAACCAAAGATAGAAGAAAAGAACAAGGGTTTCCAACTTGCAGAATAAGGGTTTCCAACTGAGAGAGCCTACAGAAAACCAAACATATGAGTGACCAGGGCGGTTATCGTGCAATTCAAAAAAACCAATTCGAGCAAAAATACGGGAATAATTTTTTAATTGGGACACTAATTTGCCATGTTAGCAACTCCAATACTAATCACCTAAATTAAAGGAATCCTAATTACATTAATTTTGTAAATAAATATAGAAAAATGTATTACTTTTGTAATTATTTTATGGATGCACTGTTGTTGTAATTATTTCTAAAAATGTACTAGAATATGTAATTGTTCCAAAAAATTATTCAGTAAATTAGTATATTGCTAGTCTTTTGTTTGCCGTCTAACCAAACAAAATCCCCCTCTTACTCCAAAAGACTCCCCTCTTCTCGTCCACTTAACCTATGAGTTTTTTTAAAGTGTCCTTACAAAATTCAATTCACCTAGGACCCTATAGTTAACGGGACATCGACATGTCATCTAGACTAACGACTAACGTGACTCACACAATATATTTTAGTGACGAGATATAACTACCAATTCATACCTAGAAAATAGTTAACAATTCAAATCAAATAAATTTGTTACAAAACATGTGTCCATTGTCAATATAACTTTCTCATTTTTTTTACTATTATTATTATTATTATTATTATTATTATTATACAAAATTATTGTTAGAGTTTTAAATTCAATTTAAATCTTTGTTAACAAAAAAATTGTAATTAATGATAGCTTTTTTATAATTTATAATTATTATAATGTACTATATAAAATTAGTCAAAATTTATTTTTAAAATACCTCAAATAATAATAATACCCTCTTTGTTGAAAAAAAAAACTACCATCAAACCACCACTTCTTCACCATCAAAATCACCTCTTATTGCGTCAAAACCAGCGCCATGCACTACCAAAATAAATATTATTATTTTTTTTGGTTTTCTACACATCTGTGTTCATATGGTGAAAAAGTTTCAACAAAACATCAGGGACCAAAGCAGCCATTCTTAAAAACCTCAATATGCATCACATTGAAAAAACCCATATCATAAATTTCAAGTTCTCAAATGGGAAGACAAGAAATCTGTCCAATGGGTTACCAAAAAGTAGGGTTTCTTCCAAATCCCAATAACATATTTGTGATTTTAGCATATTATTATGAAGTGGCAAGAAAAAAGAGATTAAAATCGGATGAAATTTGTGACCCCAATAAGCTTCAAATCAAACAATAAACACAAACAAAATGAATCAAACAATGTTTAATAACTCAGATCATATGGTGACCTTCGATGAGTGCTTTTGTGATGTTGGTCACAAAATTTTATTTTCCCCTCTGTCATTTTGGATCGTTTACTATAAAAACCATAGTTTCGCTCAAATTTGAACTCTATAATCCATACAGTTTAGCCCTTTGTTGATAAGATCTAGTTTTCGGACCCTTCTATATGATCATTCTTAGCTGAAAACATTTATAATCAAAGCAAGAATGAACATTCAATTACTCAACAAGTAATAACAGATAATAATAACATATACAAGAAATAAATATTTTCTTTAAGATATACTTTGACAGTAGAACAAATACTGTAAAGTAACTGAAACATAACAGACTCGTTTGCATTATTGAAACGACGTATAGACTTTTGAATTCTGAGTGGTCACAAGACCATAAAATTTTCTTTTTAACATTTTATGAAAGGGTTTTAATAGAAATTAATCTATAAACCGTCTTCTTACGGGCACGGTGGGTGATCGCCTGTTATGCCCTGCGTTGCTAAACACTAGCTTTTCAACATGACCGCTATTTCGCGCAATATAAATTTAAACGATATACGCGTTCATCATGACCGCCATTCGGTGTAATAAAAACTTTCCCAATTCAAGGATGTTTATCGACGCCGAAAAAATTCCTCAATTCCTAGGTGTTTGATTCTTACCCTTTATGTTTTCTATATGGTTTGATTTATCTTGCTTTAAGGGTGAGATTTTTAGGAAGAGACCAACATATAATGTCGACGATTTGAAAAGATATTATTTTAATGATTGGATCGAATTAGATAGAGCCGTTAGTTGGTATGAGTTAAATGGTTGTACCAACTCAACCGAATTTTGAAAGGTTTTACAATATGGCCTAATATGTGACTCTGTTTAATTGGTCTTGAAAACTGAGATTCATAGATTTCGGGGGCTTGCTTAAGTGAGGGGAAGGTGTTAGGCACCCCCTGACTTCCGTGAAACACGGTTACCGCGTTTCTTCATTCCCTAAGCATTGTGTGTGTGTGTGTGTGTGTGTATGTGTGATGCAGTTAATTGTGCTTAAGTGCCTTATTTGAAAGTAATGTTGTGCTTCGTTGGACCTATATACGATGAGTTTGATTTATTAAAAAGTATATTTTAAGCAAGAATATGAAAGTGATGCTTTGAAAAGATTTTTTCAAACCCTTTTGCTCGCATAGGAATTGGAGCTATTCAATATTCGGCTTATTTTAATTTTTTTCTCGAGATGCGAAGCATCTTCGATAATATATAATATTATATATATAAGTGTCGGACTCTTTATGGGCATAAAAGCCATCGAAGTGAGCCCGAGCGCCACAACCACAGTTTTCACTATTTCGGGGCCTTAAACTCGTATAACCGTTTTAAGGCTCTGGGTTTATAATTACAAAATTTTCAAGCTTAACTGTACAACTTAAAAGGTCCATCACGGGAATTGGATCTAGATTCATTGATTGAATCGTAGATCCTGTAGCTCCTAGGCTCACAGGATATTACATAAGTTGTAACAACCCCAAAATTACAATAATTAAACTCTCGACATCGGTCGTTAACAATATATCTAACTTCTAATTTTACATCATTATTCGATGCTTAAATAAAAAAAATGCAGAATAATTTAAACTTTCTGTCTTCTTTCTTTCTATTTCCCCGAATCATAACCTTTATCATTTACATAACTTTGATTCAAATTTATTTTATGAATCGCTGCATCAGAGTACATTTATCAAATCCTTAAACCCGGTTAAAAGTAACAACTTCAACTAAACAATTAATCTTCTTGCGTTTCTATTGATCTTTATCATTCAAATAGCACATAGCATTACCTTGAATCATTGACCTGCAGAAGTGATTATTTTACAAGAATGAGCTTGACAGCTTAGTAAAATCTAATAGTTTCCATGCATCACGTTGAACATAAATAACATGCTTATCATATACATCATAAACATTTGACCAAACATATCATACATGATGTACATCACATATCAAATAAAGATTGAGTTCCATAACTCAGTCAGCATTCTTTACTCAACCAATGTAGTCATAAATTGACTTTAACATTTCATACTTACAACATATGTAATACATCATGCTCTTTGCAATACAGATTTAAAACAGTTAATCATCAAGTTTACATAGCAATTAGGAACTGAAAGACTTACCTGGTTCGTAGATTACCAATTACCAAAAGACAGCTTATAGTTATCTGCACTTTACAAATTCTACATAGCATATTATTATACACATCAACTATTAGCCATATAAACACGCTTGTTAATCGTTTAAGTAAACTTTATTCTATATTCCATAATCCTTCCTTTTAATCGATACACAATGCTTATCATGACTGTGTTAGCTTTCCCTTCATGTCTCGTTACATTTCCTTTTAAATGACATTCAAAGTTCATTTAAGTGTTTAGGTCTTGCTATGACATCTCTTTGTTCATTCAGTTTAATTTCGTTAAACTTCCTTTTCTTCTCATTAAGTTCTACTTTAATGGACATTAGACATTTAGTTAAATCTTAAACATTGTCTTTACATCACATTAGATGTACAATACTCATTAACATTAATTACGTCAACCTCTATCTTGTGTTTTTATTTTAATCACTACTTAACGTTTAGTTAAATCTTTATAACCTGTCGTTACATTATACTAAATGTATTACTTTCATTAAAGTTAATTAAATAACTTTCATTTTATGCCTTCAAAATACCTCACTTAAATAGTCACTTAATATTAATTAAGTTACTACGTTTTGTCTTTACATTATTTTAAATGTAAATTAGATTAATTAAATTAATCTAATTAACTTCTAAATAAATATTTAAATTTTATCTTTTAATTAATACTTAATTTTAAATTAGGTATTAAATTTTTTCCATAATACCTTATTAAGTGTATTTTGTAAATTAAATTATTAATATTAAGTTTCTTATGAATCATGCAAATAAAAGCAAATGTCTGTGCCTGGCCAGGGACCAGCGCTGCGGGGACTGGTTTAGCCTTAAGACCGGTGCTGTGGCACCAGGTCAGGACTCCAGTTGACCAATACCGGCGTTGCGGTGCTCAAACGCAGGTCATTTGAGGCGTTGCGAAGTCCGCCAGTCAGGAATAGATTCTGCAGCTTTTGTTCTTCGTGATTTTTCGACCCTTTCTCCCTTCGATCCTCATAACTCGAGTTATACGTGTCCAAATCAGTCCGTTTTTGACTCTATGGACCCCCGACTCTTAATACTACAACATATCAGAAAATCAACATGACCCAAAAGCACCAACAACCATTCCAATGACCCAATTCCAAAGTTCATACTAAAATTTTCATGTTTTAACATATTTAGTGAATTCAACTCTCACGAATTCGTTTTACATCCATTTTAATTCGTTCAAGTTGCGTTGTTTTCGTTTCTCAGAGAAGAACAACAATAAATCATCAATTTAAAATTTCAAGCATAACTTCATGAAAGTCCAACAATAATCTAGAAGGGGGGTTGAATGGATTATTACTGTTTAAAAAAATTATCTTAGGCCTTTTTGAATTTTTAGCAAATTAATTTATAGTGACAGAAATTAATATGCAGGATTTAAAAAAATTCAATCACACAATGCACAGAGATTTATCTGGTTCACAATATATAGCTTGGGTATATTGCTACGTTCAGTCTCAAGCTCCTCTCTAGGGCTTGAGATCCTATTACTCCCAGTAATAAATGCTCATTCACTAGGTGGAGAAACCTTTACAAGGTTTTATAGATCAACTTACAATTTTTCACAATTAACTATCTTGGACAGCAAACTCCCAGCTCCTTCCTCAAGCTTAGTTAAATCTTCTTTTAAGTTCAGAACTATTCTATAATCTGGTCTTGAAACAACAATCTCTTCCTCACCTCACAAGTTCACTAGAGACCCAACTCCCAACTAACCTCTTTAAGACTCTGGTCTTGGTCAAATTTTTTTTGTCTTTCTCACAGATACATAAAATAAACTGACTCTACCCTTTTCCCTTTTACAAAAAGATAGTTTGAATTTACTTCTAAAGTAAGCAGATGAAGTTTAGTACAGATTTATAAAATTTCAAATAACTTTTATAGTTGATGCTTCTCAGATAAGCAAATATATAATTTAAGATCTAATATCAAATAAAAGTTCAAGACTTTTATGTGAAATACTTCAGATAAGCAGATATATAAATTGATGCGGTTTTATAAAGATTTTCTTTTCTTTTAATAAAGAATGTATTTCCATGGTTTAAACATTTCTAGAATTTTTTTTTATAAAGAGTGTGTTTCTATGGTTTGAACAGATATATCTTTGAGTTCAGTAAACCATATAAAATCACTTATAATACAACAAGTATTTTTTGTTAATAAGTAAGTGTATGAGTAAGATACTTGTTTGTGAAAGTTTATCAAATATAACAGATTTATCAATTAAATTATACTTGCTAAAATTTGTTTCACTCACGTATATATATTATATTATATTTGATCTATGTTGTGAAAATTTGGCCACTTAGAATTTAAAGACCGTTTCGGAGAATTTCAGAGAAATAACATCCGAATTATATCGGTATCTAAGTACCTACCAAATTGTTTGTTTCACAATCTGATAATTATATAAATATTTTTCAATACTTATATAATGTATCTTATATTAATAAAAAGCCACTTAGAATTTTAAAGACCGTCCGGAAGATAAATTTCTTCCGAATTATATCGGTATCTAATTACAAACTTTTTATAATATTTAATAGATTAAATATATATATATATATATATATATATATATAAATGTGTATAACAATTAAGTATGATAAATTTTCACCCACATATATATATTATATTATATTTGATCTATGTAGTAAAAAATTGGCTACTCAGGATTTAAAGACCGTTGCGGAGAATTTCAGAGAAATAACATCTAAATTATATCGGTATCTAAATACTGACCAAATTGTTTGTTTCACAATATGATAATTATATAAATATTTTTTAATAATTAGATAATATATCTTATATTAATAAAAAGCCACTTAGGATTTTAAAGACCGTCCGGAAGAGAAATTTCTTTCGAATTATATCGGTATCTAAATACAGACTTTTTATAATATTTGATAGATTAAATATATATATATATATATATATATATATATATATAAATGTGTATAACAATTAATCTTTAATATATCTATATATATAAGTAGCTATGAGATAATATAAATACAGAAATTTAATGACTTATCTCAACTACTTTGACAAATTTTATCTTCTTTCAAGAATTAGAACTTTGAATTAGAAGATGAAGAGAAAGCTTTTGCAGAAAGAAAATATAGGCAAGGAGATATAGCTTTTCTTTGCTTTGTGAATTGGTAAGTTTGGAATGAATGAAAAGCCTCCTATTTATAGGATTTTGAGGTTGAGAGCAAAATAGTAATTTTTGAAATCTGATTTTAAACCAATGGTTCGAATTGCATGAATGAAAAATAAAGGGTCCGGATCAACTTAAGGCACATGGATTTGACCAACTTCGAAAATCAATTTTGCTAAATGACCATGTTTTTGATTTCAAAAGTTTTGCATGTTGGTAGTAACTCAAACTTGGGCAAGCTTTTTCCTTTTTCAAAAACCATGCATAACACATCATTTGCATTTGGTTTTCTCATTTGCACATACACATATCTTGCAAGTATTAATGCACACACGATACATGCAAACACACATATTGGCACACACACACACAAACGGCATATATATATATATATTATATACTTATATCGTATATATATATATATATATATATATATATATATATATATATATATATATATTTTGAAATCTTTTTGCCCAATGAGAATTTTAGAAAATCATTTTAGAAAAGAATAGGAATCTTCTTGCATTAGGAAATGTTAATATTTGAATTAATTTAATTAACACTTGATAATTAATTTATCAAGGTCAAGAAAAATAAATTCAATTTTATGATGAAAAAATATTTTTGATAGGAATAAAATAGGATAATTAAAATTAATTTATATAATAATCCTATAGAGAGGATTCTACCTATTTTATGTTAATCCTATATACTAAGTTTGTTATTATCAACATCATCAAAATAAACTGATTAGTTTGGAGACCTATCACTTCTTAACCAATTTTGCCTTCTACACAGACCATAACTTACACATAAACCGAAAACCAAATTCTTCTTATTTAACATCAAAAACACCAATTTGCTTGATTCAAATCCAACTATGGATGATATAAAATAGATTACATAAACCCATAAATATATATAACCAATTCTTTAACAAATCATTTACCAAAAATCTCTTTACAGAGAAGTATATTCAAGAACACAAAATAGATTGTACAACCAGGTTATTACTTTTGATTTCTTCTTTAAATTGATTTGGAGAGCCTTGACTATCATTCTTCTTCCTTCTTGGATTCTCAAACCTTCTTCTCAATTTCTAAAAGAATTTCTTCTTTTTCCCTCTCAATTCTATCTGAACTCTCTCTATTTCTCTCCTTCTCTCTACCTTAGTAAATAAACTGACCACTACTTTAACGTGGTTTAGTCCGTTATCAAAACAAATAGACTCGACAATTACAAATACAAAGGGTCTCTAGGTCATGTTTGGCTAAAACCCAATTAACCTCTTACTAATTTATTTAAATAATCCCCTTATCATATGGTTCACAATTGTCACACTTTATTTGATTAAATTACTTAACCAGTATAATTCTAATTTTATTTAACAAATCATAATCTCTCTAATTTAATTATTTAACTAAATTAGAATATTTTCATAATAATTTCCATCGAATATTTATTCAATTCCATAAATATTCTAAATAAAATATTTATTCAATTCATTTTTAACTATCTACCAAACTCACAATCTTACTACATTAACATATTACATTATATACAATATATATTAATCTCTTATTTTATTAAAACAAATATATTCACATTAATTTACTATTTTAATTAAGTGAATCACTCACATTATTTATGAAACTTAATTGATAATAATTTCCATTGCCCACAAGGCATAACAGTTAAATTATATCATCTCATAATATAATTTTAACTTAATTAAATTAACTAACATTATTCAGTTAATTTCCTTTTCAAAAACAACTTCATTTATTTTCTTCAATAGTTTAACTAACTATTAAACCTCTTTTTCAATGATGTAAAATTAGAAGTTAGATGTATTGTTAACGACCGATGTCGAGAGTTAAATTATTGTAATTTTTAGGTCGTTACAGTTGGTATCAGTGCCGATAGGTTAGAAATCTTAGGTAAGAGTACCTTAGGCTATAATCTTAGAGAAGAAAAGGAGAAGATGATAAAGAATAAACTCAAATAGGTTTAGTTGATAATAAATTCAGAGAATGCATATGATGAAGGCTATTTCCTCAAATTTCGTAGCCATCTTGATGACCTGCCGATGATAAGGCAGCAGATGCAATTCTTTGGTGTGATATGCTCCGGTGGTTTGTTTGATGACCAACTCAAAATCTCTAAAGACCGCTAACCGTTTGATACCCATGGATTGGGCCAGTTTCAATCCTATTATACAGCCTTCATACTTGGCTGTGTTGTTGGTGTTGACAAACTATAGTTTGATGGCCATAGGATACTGTTCTCTCGTAATAGATACAAGAACTGCCCCTGCCCCTGTACTTCCCATGTTTACAGCCCCGTCGAAGTATAATTTCCAGAATTGGCCTGTATCTTCTCGATGGTTTTGTTGAATTGTCATTATCCCATCATCTGGGAAATAGGTTTCCAAGGGTTCGAAATTCCCTAATGTTGCTTCGGCCAATTGATCTGTAATTCCTTTACCTTTGATGGACTTTTGAGTCACGTAAATATTATTGAATTGCTGGATGATTAATTGCCATTTGGACAATCAACAATTTAATATGGGTTTGCTGAATATGTACTTCAGAGGATCCATGCGAGATATGAGATGGGTTGTGTGCCCATGAAGATAGTGTTGTAATCCTATGGCAGCCCATGCTAAAGCACATGTTTTTTCAATCAAGGTGTATCTCTGCTCCCCGCTGCTGAATCTTTTGCTGAGGTAATAGATAGCTCTTTCCTTGCCTCTATCATCTTTCTACCCCAGCATGCAGCCCATAGCGTTGGAATTGACTGATATGTACATAAACAGGGGAACTTTGTCCCTTGGCGGTTCCAAAACAGGAACTTTAATTAACTGCTTCTTGATAGAGACAAAGGCTTTTTGACAGTCTTCGTTCCATTTTCTGGAGAATTTTTTTTCAATAGCTTGAAGATGGGCTCACAAGTTGCAGTGAGTTGAGAGATGAATCTGCTTATGAAATTAATTCTTTCGAGAAATCCACGTATCTCCTTTTCTATTTGGGGTTTATGCATCTTAGTGATGACTTTAATCTTAGCGGGATCCAGCTCAATTCCTCTGTTGCTTACTAGAAATCCCAATAACTTGCCGGATTTGACACCAAAAGCACACTTGGCTGGGTTCAACTTCAAGTTATATTTCCGAAGCCAGTTGAATAGCTTTCTAAGATGGTTGGCGTGGTCATCTTCCCTTCTGGATTTAACGATGATATCATGCACATAAAACTCTATCTCCTTGTGCATCATGTCATGAAAAAGGGCTAGCTCGCTGATATGTGGCACCAGCATTGATAAGGCTAAAAGACAATCGCCTATAGCAGAAGGTTCCCCAGGGGGTGATAAAGGCTGTTTTCTCCCTATCTTATTTGGCAACCATGATTTGATGATATCCGACAAAGTAGTCAAGAAAAGAGTACATGCCATACTGTGCCGTGTTGTCTATCAATATGTGGATGAAAGGTACTGGGAAGTAGTCCTTGAGGTAGGCTTTGTTCAAATCCCAGTAATCCATGCATACTCGTACCTTCTCTTCGGGCTTAGGCACAGGAACTATATTAAACATCCATTTAGGGAAGGTTGATACCATGATAATGCCTGCTTTGAATTGCTTGACAACTTCTTCTTTGACCTTCAGGCTCCACTCAGGCTTCAGTCTCTTAAGTTTCTGTTTGACTGGCTTGAATCCCTTTTTAATAGGGAGTCGATGAATAAAAATATCAGTAGACAAGCAGATCATGTCTTCATGTGACTATGTAAACACATCCTTGAACTGGGTTAGGAGGTCAATCAGATCTTTTATTTGGTTTGGGGTAAGGTCATTGCCTATTTAGTTTTCTTTAGGATTTTTTGAGGTTTCGATATTGACACTGGTGGTTTGATCGAGGTTTGGTTTGGGTTTGTCTTCAACCCATTCTTTGATCTCCCCAGTCACCTCATAGTCATATACGTCCTCTTGATCAATCCCCATCAAGTCAAAGTCCAGCTCTACATCAATGTCGTAGTCACTGCTGAGACTTGGCAACTCATCAGTAAGGCTAAACAAATCCAAATTTAGAGTCCTGAAAATAAAATGCTTTCACTTATTATTTAAAACTGTTTAATCATATAAAGCATCAATGAAAGCATGACAAAAGTAACTTCTAGCACTACGTAACAAAAGCAAGCAGTAAATAATATCTACACTTCAGGGCAGATGGACTCTCTGCCCTTTTACCCTTTCCGACTGATGTATGGAGTGCTACTCCAGTTGTCTAGGGTCAGGTCCGTGTTGACAACTACGATGAAGGGGTTGTTGTTATCCACCTCCTCTTTGATGATGACCATGACTGAATTCACATCAGGGTCATCGTCTTTCTTTGGAACATTCTCCTTAGCCTTGTTTATGTGAGGGATCATGAGTTGATCTTCTGAATAGTCATCATCTAGGATATTATTGTTCATACCCTCAGTATGTGCCAAAAAATATATCTTTGCAAATCGGCCTTGTACTTCTTGTAGGAACCTCTCATTCCTTTCCTTGTCTTCCTTAACAAGAATTTGGATTTCTTTCTCACTGACCGGCTTAACTTTAGGAATCAGCCTATCGAACACAGAAGCAGGGACTTTCCTCATAGGTTTCACAAATCCTGCATCCGTGAGATTTTGTAGCAGAATGGTGGATGCATGAACCGACTGATGCTTGTGCGGGTTCTTGTGATTTGATCCATAAGAATAGCCTAATCCAGCCTTCCCTGTATGGCTAGGTATCTAAACTGGACTTTTTATTCCTTGTTGATTTTTCCCTAGCCCATTGTCAGGACAGAAACCCAAGGATATCATTTCTTGACCGACAGACATAACTTCAGAAGAAATTCTTGGCTTTAAGATTGAGGCTCCAATAGGTCGATAGTGAGTGTTGCTCACTTTGAAGGCTTGAAAACTAGCTGGCTCAACTCCCTCGTTGTGATTGATCATAGGCATATCACCTTTACATAGACTGGATACTCTGGTTCGACATTAACAGTGACCAGGTTGCCATTAATGATGTATTTAACTTGTTGATGAAGGGTGGATGGGACTGCTCTTGCCATATGGATCCATGGTCTCCCCAACAATAAATTATATCCCGCGGTAATGTTCAGCACTTGGAAGGATATGTAGAAAGTATGTGGACCAATCTCTACTAGAAGTTCAATTTCTTCTGCAGCATCTTGTCGAGACACATCGAAGGCTCTTATGACTATATGACTGCTCCGAATTTGATTTGGATTGATCTTCATTCTCTCCAAAGTGTCATAGGGACAGATGTTTAGGGAAGATCCTCTATCTATCAACACACCTCCTATCACATATCTAGAAGATATCACTGCTATATGCAATGACTAGTCCCTTCTGCAGGTATGTCATCATCAGTGAAAGATATCACATTACTGTTGAAGATGTGATCTATCAAGTTATGGAACTTTTTCGTATCCACTGCCTTCGGTAAATGCGCTTCTTCCAATGCCTGCATTAAGATCTTGCGATGATCTTCCAAGGATAATACCAAATCCAAGATGGATATCTGTCGGGGTACCTCTCTTAATCTTTGCACCACCTTGGCTTCATTGTGCCCTATTTTGTTGAGGAATTCTTTAATTTTCTCCTCGGGCACTCTACCCTTGGTTTTAATGACCTGACTTTATTACTCGCTGAGGTAGATACAACGGGTTTTCCCTTGATATATCAGCAGTGTGGTTAGATGTTGATCCCTTATTCTCCCCATAGTTCCATGGGACTCTTTTCAGGCTGTTTAAGAGATATTGCGATCTGAATGGCAACATCAGTGGTTCTGGTGCATCCACTTCTTTCACAGGATTCTTTCCACCTTGATCCCCCTTTCCTTGAATTGTCATGGGTATTACCACTATGTCCTTCTCATAGGAAATGACCGCCACAATTCTTTCAAACTCCATATCATGGGAGGAAATATTGCTCCTTCGTCAGAAAAGCCATTATCTTGACTTGCTTTTAGCAGTTCGCCGCTTTCAATCAGGTTTCCCAACATTCTTATGTATCATGACCAGGAGTGTTGGAATGATATTGACATATTTTGGAAGAGTTAAACTTCCTTGATCGAGGGTCCACTGGGGGTAACAGCTCTGCGACTTTTCCCTCGTTGATCAACATCTAGAGAATTTCTTCCATAGGCTGATTCAAAGAAGTGAACTTTCTTTTGAAGGAAAATTCTCTGTGAGCTCGGAACCTTTCTTCCCTAGCAACTTTGTCTGCCCATGTTTTGTGTTCATAGAATCGATAATGATCCTTCCTTGCAATTGGAAGAATTTTGGGCGCAGGAGGATTTGCTCTCCGTTGGTTGACCTGAGTTATCAACTGTCGAGTTATTTGGTGCTGGTATACCCATCAATTATGCCAGTTGACCAATCTGTTCCTTGATAGACTTCATTTCTTATTCTATCAGAAACTGATATTTCGAATACCCCCATTTGTCAGAGATATCCTTGCTTGTTTGGGGAGAATCCCCTACGTATTTTAGGTATTTGGAACCTTCTCCGCTTCCCCTACTGATCATGTTGACTCCTTCCTCATTGTGTTGAGGCAAAGGGTTATCTTGAACATGTGGTTGCTCTGGTGTTGTTACCACAATCTCACCACTATCTATCATATCCTGGATCTTGTGCTTTAAGGACCAACATTCTTGGGTAACATGGCCAGGAGCCCCAGAATGGTAAGCACATTTCTTACTTGGGTCAAAATTCTTCCCACTTGGATTGGCTGGGGGAAGGAACTGAGCAATTTTCTTCTGTGTTGTTAGAAGCTTTAGTATGTTTTCAAGTGAGTCCCCTAGGGTGTAACTGTCATTCGACGTCTAACCTCTCTGGCTTTTTGGAATGGAGGATTTGAAGGTTGTATAGACGTTTGAAAAGGGGAATAATTTGTTCTTTGAATGGGAAGGTTTTGATTGCCTCTCTGAGTTTGACCTTGGAGTATCAAGGATACATCTTCTTCATTCTTCTTATGAACTCTCTGAGAATTATTCCCATAATTTCCAACCTGAATGTGTTCAGCCACGGCTTCCAAAGCAATAAGGTCTTTAATCTTTCCAAACTTCAATCTCATCTCAGCCATTTCTCCATGTTTAATCATCTCTGAGAACGGTTTCCCTATGCCTGTTAGGACTCTTTCATAGAATGGAGCTTCTTGTATGTCGATGAATGTCATTACCATCTTAGTCTCTGTTATTGATGGAATGACTTGGGAAGCCAACCGTCTCCACCTTTGGCCATATTCTCTGAATACCTCACTGTTTTACTTTTTAACCTTGGTGATTTGATATCTGTTTAGAGCCATTTGTGACTGGAAGTTGTATTGATTTAAGAAGGCATGGGCTAGCTCTTCCCAGCTATGAATTTTAGAATTGTCCAGTGGAGCATACTAGGCTCTGGCTTCTCCGGTCAGACTTTTATGAAACAGCTGCATTCATAGTTTCTGATCCTCGACATAGGATTCGACTCCTCCAATGTATACTTTCAAATGAGTGTAAGGATCTCCCAATCTGTCATATTTTTTAAAATCCAGAATCTAGAACTTGTCTGGATAACGGGCCCCTGGAAAGATGTAGAGGTATGAGTAGTTCACACTTCCATATGCTCCAGTCTCTTTGATTGACCAGATAGTTTCTTCCATTTATTGAACTTTTTTTCAGATGTCACTAGTTTCTCGATCTTCTTTGAGATTGGCGTTTTCTGGGGTTTTGTTGGGTTTTTCATTGATTTGAGGTTCAGGTATCTGTGCTTCCTTTTTCTTGTCAGTACCTTGACTGCCACCTTGTGCGGAGGACTCTGGTTGAGTGGGTATCTGTTGACCCTGAGTACTTTTGCTCTGTTCTTTCAAGAAGACAGCTAACTCTGCTAACTGATTTTCGAGTCCCTTGAATTTTTCTCGAGACACGAAACCGAACCCCTGTTGGGTACTTTCTTCCATATTAGTGGATAGACTCTGTGCCTTCTTAGATTTGGATATGGTAATGGGACCAATCTTGCCTACAATAAAAGTAGGGAGTTTAGTCTTAATAGACACTAATAATATGCATGATATGCAATGTGTCAGGTTTTTAGGGTTTTTTTAATGTTTTCCTGCAAAACAGATGTCAGTTGTTTTGATGACAGGATTTGATATTTAACAATGGACTTGAAAAGAATTAACATTTACTAGCATTTAATATTTAACAGGAATTTAATATTTATAACATTTAATATTTGACATGGAATTAAAAGGGAAATGTATGAAGAGCCTTCCCTTTGCGTTTGGTTTATCAGAGGCTGACCTATCTTAGGCTTACTCTCACGGGCTTTTCGGCATGAAGGTTCCCAGATCAGCGCAATCTACTAGATGAAAAGTTAATTCGATCTTTCAACTGGAGCGGATCTGAGTGGCGCCTTTCCTGAGCCTCTCAGAATTATTCTCCTTCGAGTCCAGTAATCAACAACCGACGGGTTCGCCTCTTGGTGGAGGAATCACACAACATACTTTCATCGAGTCTCACCGCATGTAATATGATGACATTGTGTAAAACACTAATATAAAGCGATGTAAAGAGACATTCATTCACATCCATTCAATGTAAAGACAACATTCACACACATGCAGACGAAAAGGGAATTGAAAAGATTAAAATGTGGCTTAAGCCCTCTACTTCCCCAGCGGAGTCGCCACCTGTCGATACTGGGAAAATTCCTCAATTCCTAGGTGTTTGATTCTTACCCTTTATGTTTTTTATATGGTTTGATTTATCTTGCTTTAAGGGAGAGATTTTTAGGAAGAGACCGACATATAATGTTGACGATTTGAAAAGATTTGATTTTAATGATTGGGCCGAATTAGACAGAGTCGCCAGTTAGTATGAGTTAAATGGTTGTACCAACTCAACCGAATCTTGAAAGGTTTTATAATATGGCCCAATATGTGACTCCGTTTAATTGGTCTTGGAAATCGAGATTCATAAAGTTTTGTTTAAGCGAGGGGAAGCTGTTAGGCACCCCCCGACTTTCGTGAAATACGGTTACCACGTCTTTTCATTTCCTAGGCATTATGTGTGTGTGGGTGATGAAGTTAATTGTGCTTAAGTACTTTATTTGAAAGTAGTGTTGTGTTTCGTTGGACCTATATACGAATGGTTTGATTTATTGAAAAGTCCATTTTAAGCAAGAATATGAAAGTGATGCTTTGAAAAGATGTTTTCAAACCCTTTCGCTCACATAGGAATTGAAGCCCTTTGATACTTCCATTTTATTCCATATTCGGCTTGTTTTGATTTTATTCTCGAGATGCGAAGCATCTTCAATAATATATAATATTATATATATAAGTGTCGGACTCCTTATGGGCATAAAAGACATCAAAGTGAGCCCGAGCACCGTAACCACAGTTTTCACTATTTCGGGGCCTTAAACCCGTATAACTATTTTAAGGCCCTGGATTTACAATTACAAAATTTGAAAGTTTAACTGTACAACTTAAAAGGTCCATCACGGGAACCCGAATCTAGATTTATTGATTGAATCGTAGATCCTGTAACTCTTAGGCACACAGGATATCACATAAGTAGCCTGCATAGCAAATATACTGAAATAAAACATATATCTATACTAGACATCGTTGGACGAAGGATTCATTTGTTAAATCCTCGTAAGCGAGTAGCTAAAAGCTTTCAGTTTCCTCTAGATACAGATCTAGGATCACATGGTCGCTAAATACTTATAAAAACTAGAAAGAAAACTAGATTTGTACATATCTTAGCCATTCTAGCTTTTAGGTTTAAGTTTTACAACTTTTGAACCGGTTAAAAGCTAGATTTGACTAGATCTAGTACAGATCTTGTCAATAAAGCTTAAATATTGACTATTTACAAGAAATGAACTGTTATAAAGTCAGATATGACGAATATAAGCTATTAACTATATATATAGCAGTTATATACGTATTAGAGTAAGCGAAGAAGACAGATCTAGCGAAATCTTTTAGTATTTCGCGAGAACGGCTATCGAATGGCTTCTAGCACCTCAAAACTCATTTCCCACCAGTTAAAATTTGATATGTTATAGTATATATGTATATGAGTGTTTACAAAGAAGTTTTACAGAAATAGGAGTAAGATAGAAGCTCCGTTTTGCTCTCTTAGCCTATTTTTCTCTCGCCTCGGCCCTCTTCTTCTCTAATCTTCTTTATTCTTCTTTTAGAAGCTAAGGGGAGAGCCCATATTAATAGACCTGGCCTGCCATGACTCTACTTGCGGTAGCCACAGTTATAGCTGCGGCTGGGGCTGGTGGACCCTGCTGTCTCGAAGTACGTGCACTCTGACCAATATGCAGTCTGCTTGAACCTTCATAACTTGTAATCCGGGAATTCGATGGAGGTGTGCCATACCTTTTCGAAAAGCTCTTTTCGAGAGCTCCACAATGACGTGGGGATTGACCTTTTCCAAATCTGGAAAGATGGGTCCATGACTAGATCTTCAAGTCTTCCCAGTCAGTCCGTTGAGCTGTCTGGCGCAGTTTTCACTCGGGGTTGCTGTGATGGTTCTGTATGACCTTCTGCACAGGAATTTGATCCAAATTGATGTTAAGTTGGCAAAATTACTCTTTTACCCTTCTGGGTTTGTTTTCGAGCTTGATGTAGCTTTAGTTGTCTTTCTTGGGGTTATCTCTGTGGTTTGCTTGCTGTTGACTTCTGTTTGTCTTCAGGGTTGTCTCTGACGTTGATTTGATGTTTCCCAGGGTTGTCTCCGGGGGTTTGGTTTGATGATTTCTCGGGGCTGTCTTCAGGGGTTTGGTTTGATGTTGTAGACTTCCAGGGTTATATCTGGAAGACGATTTTGCTCTCCTGCATGGTTAGTAACAGGACTGTAAAATTTCAAGTGTCTATAATGTTCATTCTCAGTTTGGAGACCAAACTAATTCAATATAGTTGGACATCTCTATCTTATCAACAATAATATTTTGAGATTTAATATAAAAGAAATGAAATATTTAAAATCTGTTTCTAGCCGAATCAAATGGCTTAGACTGCTTCCAAACTATGCATGCATATTGAAATTCAATAAGTATGCATTATAACATATCATAAAGACTTATATCTCACATTCTTTGTACAAGTAATATCTGCACAAAGTTTAAAAGTTTTTATTTAAGATACTTTCCTTGCTCGTAGGTTACGATTAGAGTTTTAGCTTAACTTTGCTTCACATATCCTACACGTTTATATCCATATATAAGCATACATTAGCTATACATACGTCAATGATTGTATATTGTACATATACTCAGTCATGTATGATATGTATATATATACTCAGCCACACATTTGATACACATATGCCACATTAATGCACTTTTTCTTATTTCTGTTTCACATTACACTTGTTTTCATTTAGAAAGTTTCAGTATCATTTAGAAATCTCTTTCAAATATTTTGAAACCTTGGCTTACATAACCGTTATATATTTGAACAATCAAAACACCACTTTTAGTATGAATTACATCTTAAGTTACTAGAATACACATGGTTAAAAATTCATATTATAAACAAAATCTCTTGACAACTTTGCAGCTCGGCGCGACCGCACTGCATTTAAGCCTAGGAGTGGCGTGGTCGTGCTACTCCTTTTCAGGCTCAGGACTGGGATTTTCACTAACCTCTTTCTCTAGCAGCATACCAGGACCCTTCCACATATCATACAATATAAAAACTTAGGATTTTGAAAGCGTTAAAACCAGGTTAGTTCTATACATTTTATAGTTTAATACTTTATTTGAAATTTCTTTTCCAAATAAACTTAACTAATTCATTTCACGAGGGACTGACTACGATAACATTTGACCCTCATATTACAGCAAGATAAGCCTCACTATACATGTCCAAACTCTATTTGAATGCATCTAATTCATTTATTCCAAAATCAATGTAGCTTTTCATTTTGAAAACTCATACGAAACCAAGCTAAAATAGTTCACTTCAAGCATAGCTATCTTGAATACTATATCACGCTCATTTTCAAGCATAAAGGATTCTATTACACCTGCTCAAAAATTTAAATGACAAAGAAATCAAATTTTCATTTCTGGGGACCAGCGCGGCTGCCCTGGTTTTGACCTGGGAAGTGGTTGTTAGGTTTGTATATAGCGTAATCATGTAATCAAATCACATAAAACGTGCGGAAGCGTGATGAAACAGAATTTAAAAATTTTCATACAAACCATCACCATGATCATACTTTGTGCTTAATTATCAATCAATAGAAAAGTGATGGAGATAAGATTCATACCCTTGTAGAAACTAGCTTCCTCAGTTCCTTTTCACGTTCAACTTGAATCCACCGGGGTTGGTTCTTTTCTTTGATTAACGTTAGCCACCCAAGTGTTTGGCCTCTAGAGGTGATCCACCAAGGAAGAACAAATATTCAAGAAGATGGGTGTTTGGCAAAACCATAGTTTCTATCTCTATAGAAAAATGTACTCTCCCAACTCTTGGAATAAAGTGTATAACCCCAATCCATAATAAGACTTCTTATTTATAGATGTAGGCAACCCTCCTAAACCATTTAGGAATAGGGTTTCATTTTAATTAATTAAACTCTTTTAATTAATTAGGCTTCCTAATCTTATTAGGAATAATTAATTAAACTCCTTTAATTAACCAGCCTCCCAATCTTATTGGGAATATGAGAGAGTACGTTTATTAATTAATTCCCACACTCCTTTAGGAATTAAACTAATAATAATAATAGTAATAATAATAATAAGACTCCTCTTATTAATTTATATTTAATATTTTCAAAATATTAAATAATAAATATTAAGCTATTTAATTTATTCTATCACCATAGATTAAATTAAATACACTTAACTTATTATTACAATTATGCCATTTTCTTCTTAAATAAATATTATTCCTTTTATGGTGTGACCCTTTAGGTTCTCTATATTAAACCGGTTGTGAATAAATTAATTAGAACAATTCTAATCTTATTTAAATAAATAAATTAGCTATTAACTCATTTAAATAAATAACATTTATTCTACAATAAGGGTAAGCTCCCTTAGCGATCAACGACTTTCTAGATAATATAGACTTCAACATTAATCATAAAAGAACCTTTGAGTAAATAGTTATCATACAATTCAATCCTTCCACCATACAATGTTCCAATTAAATATAAGACATGGAATTACTGTCAAGTCTTATTTTATTTAATTATATGTATTTCGATCCTCAAAATGCACAACTACAAGTAATGCAAATTAGAAACTCCTTTCTAATTTCAATTTACCTTAGCCAAGGATTGTTGGGTTGTCATTTATCGAATCACATAGGACATTTCTCTTCTTTATTTACATTTCTTTGTCAGGCCTGGATTGGAAATCCGTGGCCCTTTACCACTTTTATATGTATATATATATATGTTTACATTTCTTCGTCGGGCCTGGACTGGAAATTCGTGGCCCTTTACAGCTTTATATATATATATATATATATATATAAGTATATATATATATATATATATTCTTTATTCAATGTGATTAAATATTTGCTTTAAATCTTCATTTGATATGAATCTACACTGATGTAAATACTGTGGATTAGATTTATCTAAATCTGGCCCTTTCTAACTTTTAAAAGGTTCAAAATCGGTCAAACCAGAACCGGGAAACTAGAATGACTAAAATTTATTTAAATCTAGTTTTTCTAACTTTGTAAATAAAAAGCGACTACGTGACCCTATATCCATATCTAGCAGAAACGGGAAGCTTGGGCTACACGCACGCAAGGATTTAACTGACGAATCCTTTATTTTGCGACGTTTAGAGTATAGTTTGTATTTTCTGTGAATATCTGTGTTGTGCAGGTCTTCTTGATCATTTTTTATGAGCCTAGGAAGCGTGGGATTCATGATCAAACATACTGATCGGAATCTGATTCCCACGATGGATAACTCCATATTGTAAACATATCCTGCCAGTTTTTTTGTAAAATGTACAGCCGAGGGACTTTAAAACGGTTATCCAGATTTAAGGTCTCAATCATAGTGGAATATGGTTTGTAGTGCTAGAGTCACTTCGCTGGCTGTCATACCCATAAGAAGACCAGCACTTGTATATCCATTCTGTGGTCGAGGATGCTTCGCATCCCGACAATAAACATCCAAATCAAGCCAAAGGCTGAATAGAATAAATGGAAGTATCAATATGCTTCAATTCCTATGCTAGCGAAAGGGTTTGAAAACCACCTTTCAAAATGCCATTTTCATATCTTGTCTAAAAATAGACTTTTCAAACAAATCAAACCATTCGTATATAGGTCCAACGATGCATGGCACTATATTCAAATCAATCAAACGTATGCTCAATTACTTTCAGCATACACACACATTGCAAATAAAAAGGGAAAATATTGAAAAGATGAGGTAACCGTGTTCCACAGAAGTCGGGGGGTGCCTAACACCTTCCCCCCGCTTCACCAAGCCCCTGAACTTTAAGAATTTTAGTTTTCAAGGCCAAGTTTTGACAGCGTCCAGTAATTGGGCCTACTTGCAAAAAACAAATAAAATTCGGTTGAGTTGGTACAACTATTTCAAATCTACCAATTGGCGACTCTGTAAACCTTTCAAAATTGTCGACATGATACATCTTGGCCTTTTCTTAAAAATTTCACCCTTCATAAAATAGATAAGACAAACAAGGGTAGAAAAATAACAAAATTTAGGGAGAGGAAGATCTGTCCAAAGAGAAGATTTTTTTGGCGTTGACAGGTGGCGACTTTGCTGGGGACATTAGAGGGCTTAATTCGCGCTCAAATCTTTTCAAAATTTCCCTTTTCTATCTGCGTATGTGTGGATGCTACGTTTTACATTGAATGGATGTGAATAAATGCTTTACTGCTTCATGTTAGTGTTTCGCACAAATGTTATCATTTCATACGGTGAGACACGATGTATGTGAATGTATGCTGTGTGATTCCTCCACCAAGAGGCAAACCCGTCGGTGTTTGATTACTGGACTCAAAGGAGATTAATCCTGCGAGGCTCAGGAAAGGCACCACTCAGATCCGCTTTAATTGAAAGATCGGATTAATTTCCCCTCTAGTAGATTGCGATGATCTGGGGACCTTCATGCCGAAAAATTGCGAGAGTAGCTTAAGATAGGTTAGCCTCTGATTAATCAAATCCTAAGGGAAGTCTCTTTATACCTTCCTCTTTCAATTCAATGTAAATTTTCCAATTCCAATGTAAACTTAAAAATTCAATGTAAAATTTCATTTCATTGTGAATCCTGTCATACTATCCTATCACCAAACAACTGACCTTTGTTTTACAAGATAAGATTAATTAACCTCAAAAATAAACATATTGCATAGTATGCATCCGACTGATACTTACATCGACAATTAACACACCTACTTTTATTGTAGGAAAAAATTGGTCCCATTACCAGATCCAAATCTAAGAAAGCACTAAGCCCATCTCCAAACATGGCTTCAAGTGCTCAACCTGAATCCACCCCTGTTTCTAGGGAAGAGTTTGAAGGATTAAAGAACCAGATAGCGGAATTAGCTATTTTCCTCAAAGAACAAAGAAAAGGTCTGCAGGGTAAACAAACACCCGATCAAACAAAATCCTCTACACCCGGTGGCAGTCAAGACACCAGCAAGAAAGATCCTTAGACCCATGAGTCTCAGAACAAGGACCTTACCAACAAAACCCTAAAATCATCAACCTTTACAAAAAGCAGGAGGCTGATGATATTATGAAAAAGGTCCAATAGAGGAACTGGGGCATTTGGGAGTGTCAACTACTAAAACTTATGTATATTTCCAGGGGCTCGATATCCAGAAAAGTTTTAAGTCCCTAATTTTGAGAAATATGATGGATTACGAGATCCCTACACCCATTTAAAGGTATTCATTGGAGAGCTCGGATCTTATGCAGAGAACGAGAAGCTCAGAATGCAATTATTCTAGAAAAGTCTGACCGGAAAGGCTAGAGCCTGGTATGCCCGACTGGACAATTCAAAAATTCACAGCTGGGAAGAGTTAACACATGCCTTCCTCAATTAATACAGCTTCTAGTCTCAGATGGCTCCAGATAGATATCAAATCACCAAAGTCAAGAAGCAGAACACTGAGTCATTCAGAGAGTATGTCCAATGATGCAAACGGATGGCGGCACAAGTCACTCCGCCTATGACAGAGACTGAGATAGTCCTGACCTTCATCGACATTCAAGAAGCTCCATATTACGAGAGGGTTCTGGCAGGTATAGGAAAACCATTCTTGGAGATGATCAAACATGGAGAGATTGCCGAAATGGGTCTAAAGTCTGGGAAGATAAAAGATCTTACCGCCTTGGAAGCCATGACCGAACACATCCAATCTGGAAACTATGGGAGTAATCCCTGGAGAGTATACAAGAATAAAGAAGAGGAGGTGTTCTTGATACTCCAGGGACAAAATTAGAGAGGCAATTCGAGCAGTTTTCCCATTCAAAGGAGAAACTATTCTTCTTTTCAAGCTCCTGCACAATCTTATAACCCTCCCTTGCAAAGAGTGGGAGAAGTCAGACGTTGAAGAACGTTCACCCCCTTGGGAGATTCACTAGAAAATGTGCTGAAACTTCTGACGGCACAAAAGAAGATTGTTCAGCTCCTTCCGCCAACTAGTTCCAGTGGACGAAATTTCAACCCGAGTAAGAAGTGTGTATACCATTCTGGAGCATCGGGCCATGATACACAAGACTGTTGGTCTCTCAAGCACAAAATATAATATTTAATAGATAACGGAGAGATTGTGGTGACAAAGCAAGAGCAACCACATGTGCAAGATAATCCTCTCCCTCAACACAATGAGGAAAGTGTCAATATGATTAGCACAAGGAATGAAGAAGGATCCAAATACCTCCAGTATGTTGGAGAGTCCACTCAATCAAGTACCAATAGCCCAGATAGTTGGGAGTTCTCAGAAAGACGGTTCCTGATAGAATAGGAAATCAAGTCCATCAAGGAACAGGTTAGAAAGTTAGTAGAGCTGGTCGTATATCAACATCAGATAACCAGACAACTGATAAATCAGACTAACCAGCATGAATCAAGTTCTCCTATACCTAAAGTTAGTCCCATTGCTATGAGGTATCATTATCGGTTTCATGAGCGTGAACCCTGGGCCGACAAGGTGGCCAAGGAAGAGAAGTTTCAAGCCAACTGGGAATTCACCTTTAAGAGAAACTTCACTAATCTGAATCAGCCAATGAAAGAAATCCTTAAAATACTGATCAATGAGGGGATGGTTGCAGATTTGTTATCCCTGGTGAACCCTCGATATAGGAAGTTCAAGCCTGACCAGATCTATCAGTATCATTCCAATGCACCTGGTCATGACACCGAGGATTGTTGGGGACTTCGTCATCTGATTCAGAATCTGATTGAACGTGGTGAGCTGATAAAGGCAAATCAAGATTATGGTTATCCCGATGAGGAAGCACTCTTTATTCCCATGACATAGAATCAGGGAGTTGTAGCTGTAATTTCCTGTGAGAAGGATATAGCCATAACACCCCTGATACTACAAGGGAAAGGGATCCAAGAAGTACAGAATCCTGTGAAAGTGGCTGCGCCCAAGCCTCTAATATTACCATTTAGACCACAATATCCTGTCGTAAGCTTGAAAAGAGTCCCATGGAACTATGGGAAGGATGAAGGCTCAACCTCGAACAACATTTCCATTATATCAAAGGAAAACCCACTGTACCTACCTCAGCGGGTGATTAATTCAGTCATTAAAGCTAAGGGGAGAGTGGCTGAAGAGAAAATTGAAGAATTCCTCAGAAAAATGGGGCATAGTGAGATCAAAGTGGTGCAAAGTTAGAAAGAGGCACCCAAACAGATATCCATCTTGGATCTAGTCTTATCCTCAGAGGATCATCGCAAAACTCTGGTGAAAGTACTGGAGGAAGCCCATCTGCCAAAGACGGTAGATATTGAGAAATTTCGTCATGTAATAGAGCACATCTTCAACAATAACATGATATCCTTCACTGACGATGATATACCCACAGAAGGGACGGGTCATTACAAGTTACTGCACATAGTAGTGATGTCATCGGGGTATATGATCGGAGGTGTGCTGATAGATGGAGGATCGTCCCTGAACATCTGTCCCTACGACACCTTGGAAAGAATGAAGATCAACCCAAATCGGATCTGGACCAGTCATGTAGTTATCCGAGCTTTCGATGGATCTCGCTGAGAAGCCGTGGGAGAGATTGAGCTTCCACTGGAGATTGGTCTCCATACTTTCTATATATCCTTTCAAGTGCTTAAATTACCACTAGATATAATTTGTTGTTGGGGAGACCGTGGATTCACATGGCAGGAGCGGTTCCATCCACCCTTTATCAGCAACTCAAGTACATTATTAAAGGCAGTCTGATCACCCTAAATGCCGGGCCAGAATATTCGGTCTGCACACAGAGCGATACGCCGGTAATCAGTATCAATGAAGGGGGTTGAACCTGTCAGTTTTTAAGCTTTGAAGGTGAGCAATTGTGACACCCCCGAATCCGGGTCCTCTGACCCTGGTCCGGTCGCCACAAAATAATACTAACATCTACCTTTTAGTAACATACAATAACTAAAATACAGAATCTAATAAATGTACGTCGTTCATTCAAAAGGTGTTACTAGTCCCAAGATTCGATAACCTTAATACATCAATACAAACATACCCTAGAATAAACGTTAGGGTTCATATTACATTAACAGTAATTAAACAAATCATAAAGACAAAGTTTGCTTCTTGCAAACCATCCTATATCTTTCCTTTACCCTTGTCCTTCCTTGAGGGCTCGGGCATAACTGCAATATAAGTCATGATTAGCAAGAATGAGCAACAAGTTTGCTCAGCAAGTTTAAATACAACAATAAAGAATATATCATGATGAATGGAAAAATATCTGACAATGATTTCAACAAAATGAATATCTTAAAGATTCAACAATATGAATGTTAGAATGATTCAACAATCTGAATGATTCAATACTATGGATATCAGTATAATTCAACGATATGAATATCCGTAAGGTTCAACAACCTGCATGATTCAACACTATGAATATTTGAAAGATTCAATAATATGACTATTAAAAGCGAAGATAATAATTGCCTTTAGAATGACTGATAGTCGAGTAGACTTTGAACTATAACTTTCCAATGGGTTTAATAGCTTTTTGAATTACTGGCTTCTGGCTACAGAAACTTAGTACCTCGAGGAGATCAGCCTCGGGTACAACGTGAATATGCATAACACTTATATCTGCTTACTCGTATCATATATATTAGATACCTTGGCACACTCCTACATATGAGGGGTGTTCTGTTTCGTCAAAGAGTCCTTACCATCAATTGTTTTGGATAGCTTTAAAGAAAACTTCATACACTAGTCTGACCGAGCAAAGGTTCAGACTCTTACTGACATAGTTCAAGAAATTTAGAACCTTGAATAATGTACAAGTCCAAGACTGTACGAGCTCAAATGCACTAGGTGTGAACATCAATAATATCAATGTGGAATAATTGATAAGTAATTAAACCACTAAGTAACATGCTTGGAAATAAAGTTCAAGCAATTAAGTAAACAACTTTCGATTCAACAATAACCTACTCAATACAATATGATAAGGATAGAGAACTTGCACAAAGTGAAGTTTAGAATTTGCACAAAATATAAATTTGTGTAAGTTCGGGGAACTTGCACAATACTCAACGTGTGAAGTTCGGGGAACTTGCACAATACTCAACGTGTGAAGTTCGGGGAACTTGCACGATAATAGATTCTTTGCATAAAATAAATACATAGGCTTAGACACTTACAACATCAAAGAGTGAAATTCGGGGAATTTCACCATAATAGATCCCTTGCATAAAGTAAATGCATAGGTTAGGACATTTGCTTACAACGTTCTTTGAGTAAAGTAAACACAAAGATAAGATACTTGCACAATATACGAGTTTGTATAAGTTTAGAGAACTTGCATAATAAAGAAATGAAGTTCAGGAACTTGCAAAATAACTAAAGTGCGAAGTTCGGGGAACTTTCACAATACTCAAAATATGAAGTTCGGAGAACTTTCACAATAACCAAAGTGTGAAGTTCGGGGAACTTTCACAATAATTGTAACGACCAGAAATTTTAGGCTCCTTATTAATTTTATATGTGATTTTAAATTTTTGAGAGTTAATTTTTCAAACTTATTTAAACCTTTTGTGGTTATGTGCTTACGTGATTTAACCTATGCTAGTAAATGCTAGAATTTTATTAAAGGGAATCACTAGTGGTTATTTAAATTAGTAGATTAACCCTGAGACTTTTATATCAGAATATTAATAAAAGTGTTAGTAAATTATATATTCAAATTTCTTGAATATAGTGTAGAGATTTAATCGAGATTAATTATTTATATTTGAGTAATTAATTGATAATGTGATGATTAATTATTATTATGAATAAATAATAATTAATGAGTAAGAGATTAATAAATATATAATATTTACTTGGTTAATTGATTAATTGTTATATGCAAGTATATGTTATATTAAACCTTTATTATATGATAGTTATCTATAAGGTATATTATACAAGGTGACCTTTGATATGGCTATGTATATTATATATAGACTATATAGTAGTCTTCATTGTATTATGTGAGATTGATAAGTGTAATATGTACATAAGAGCATGTGACCATACATGGATAGACATTAATATGTATACCATATTACTTTATATTATATCAATAACATTATTAATTGATAATGATTTCAGTAAGTTATAATAACAGTTATGGTATTGAATAATGAGCAATACACAATTATATTATATTTGGTGTTAGTAAAATAATGTACATGGATTATATGTATATACCTTACTTGATGCATTATATCATTATTTGTACATTAGAAATAACATTGTAGCTCCCATTTAAATGTATATGGAATGGATACATGTAGCTTAAATATATACTATATGTATGTAACATTGGTACATGGAATGCAAGTTGCTGAGTTATATGAGAGCCCCTCTTCTCTTCATTCTTCATACGTAAACACCCACATGCTATGCTACTCTATCTCTTTCTCCTCAAACTCAACCAAGCTAGCTAATCATGAGATGGGGAGTGGGATTCATGAGTGGAATCACCAACTACTCACCTACCAATCCTTGACCATTATGTAATCTTGCTATCCTTTGTTTTGATTTGGTGAACAAAAGCAAGAACCGGATATACATTTGCCTATATAAGAGCTCTCCTCCCTCATAATTTACATTGTTGAGATTTTCTCTAAGTTTAGAATTGAGTTTGTATTATGAGAGTTCAACTGAGTTGAGGGAGAGTATTATTGCAGCTAGTCCATTTCTCACAGAGGTACAATTTCGTTTCCATGTTCTGTTTCTGAGATTTCTAGATTTTGATTTCAATTGATCATGGATTGATTGTTAAGTTGATTGGAACATGATTGTTAGGGGGTATATAAGTTTTTATATATGTTAGAATTATGTTAGGACTTGTCTGGAACGATTTTGGTTGGAAAATTTTGATTTGGGCTAACTCACTGCCGAAACTGCACAGCTTCTGGCCTGGCCGCCAGCCTGCGCAGCTGCTCCAGTATTGCACTGGCCAGCGGCGCAGCTGCGCCAGTGCCTGACTGCAGAAAATTTTTCTGTTTTGCTACCTGTTCATGCTAACTTATGGTACTAGTTTGGATTAAGCATACTAGCATGAGTGATATATATATATGGATGTATTGAGGCAATGTAAGCATGTTTCACTAATAGTTGCATAAGTAATTATAGTTTGGAATAAACTTAGCGTTTCATAAACTAACTTCGAATATGGAAACAAACTCGATATGTATACTTGCCATGATTGTATTCTAACCTTGCAAGCATGATAGCATGACTTAGAATTGTATGAGAGACACGTTGACCTAGGTATACGAGTTTCATAATATAATATAAGCATGTGAACCCCACTATTGAACATTTCTAACGAAAGATCTAAGTTTCAAAGGTGAACTTTAACATATAGATATTGTGTATGCGTTCTAATTGGACAAGCATGTTAGTATGGTCCAAATGGACATGAGCACTAAGTCTAATGTGGTAGAACATACTAGCATACTTGATTGTAAGTTAAGATACTTTAAAATAAGAAACTTAAGAACTTTGAAAAGTAAACTTGACCAATAATTTTGTCTTGTGATATGAGAGCATTCATGTGGCTTTGGTATGTGTTTCTAATGCAAGTGAGTCATAGTTACAAAACACTTTGATTATACTTAAACGATCTTTGTGGACTTAGTATACTTTTGAAGGAGAACTTAAGATTTAAAAGTTATATACCATGTGAGACATGTTGTGAGCATATAAGCATGTTTATTAGGATGTCATTATGCCTATAGACATATTGACATGAGCATCCTTTTGTTAAAGCATGGATTTCACGTATGCACGTATTCATACAAAATGAGTCTCAAATATGAACTATGTTATTTGAAGTATATTTGTGTAGTATACCTAAGCATACATATTAGGTATTGTGTAGCCTTGTTTTGAGATAGTATGGCCGGAGTAGTAAACCTGTGAAGTATGAACTTGTTTAACTTAAGGTTTACCGGCATGAATACATATGATTATTAAATTAGATTAGGATGAGCATGCTAGTCTCGAATGAAAAATTTCAACTTGATAAGTATGTGTATTAGTGTAATGGCAATAGTTGCATGCTAGGGTTACGCCGGGACACTTTCAGACCCGAACAATTTGCTTAAGTCGGATTTTAACAGTTAACATATTATGATGCTATAAATGGTATGTTTGATATTGAACGTGATCTTATGTGATAGAATTATATAATGATTAGATGTTTGTTAAGTGTAGACTTATATTAGTTTATACATACTAATTGGAAGAGACCGACTTGTTAATGTTAGGTCGTTCCAACGCGGTTTAATTAAAGCTAGAATTTATTTGTAGCTGAGCAAACAGGCAAGTTTCCGAACTTCACTCTTCGATTGTGCAAGTTCTTTTGAACCCGTTATTGTATTATTTGCAAGTTCCCTATCTTCCTCAAGTTATATTTGAGCAAGTTTCCTAGACCCTTGCATTACTTTATTCAACAGATATTGTAAGCAAGTTTTCTTGTGATATTGAATGCAAGTACCCTAGACCCTTGTATTACTTTATTCAACGGATATTGTAAGCTAGTATCCGAACCCTACTTTTATTGTGCAAATATTTTAAATCCTTGCACTACTTTATTCAATTACTCGAGTAAGCGAGATTCTAAACTTCACCTTTATTGTGCAAGTTCCTATCCTTCTCATATTGTTTTGAGCAGGTTATTATTGTATTGTGAAAGTTCCCCGAACTTCACATTTTGAGTATTGTGAAAGTTCTCCGAACTTCACATTTTGAGTATTGTGAAAGTTCCCCGAACTTCACATTTTGAGTATTGTGAAAGTTCCCCGAACTTCACATTTTGAGTATTGTAAAAGTTCCCCGAACTTCACATTTTGAGTATTGTGAAAGTTCCCCAAACTTCACACTTTGGTTATTTTGCAAATTCTCGAACTTCATTTCTTCTTTATGAAAGTTCTCTAAACTTATACAAACTCGTAAATTGTGCAAGTATCTTATCTTTGTGTTTACTTTACTCAAAGAACGTTGTAAGCAAATGTCCTAACCTATGCATTTACTTTATGCAAGGGATCTATTATGGTGAAATTCCCCAAATTTCACTCTTTGATGTTGTAAGTGTCTAAGCCTATGCAGTTATTTTATGCAAGGAAATCTAGTATTGTGCAAGTTCTCCGAACTTCACACGCTGAGTATTGTGCATGTTCCCCGAACTTCACACGTTGAGTATTGTGCAAGTTCCCCGAACTTACACAAATTCCTATATAAGCGAAATTCTAAACTTCACTTTGTGCAAGTTCTCTATCCTTCTCATATTATATTGAGTAGGTTATTGTTGAATCGAAAGTTGTTTACTTAATTGCTTGAACTTTATTTCCAAGCATGTTATTTAGTGGTTTAATTACTTATCAATTATTCCACATCGATATTATTGATGTCCGCACCTAGTGCATTTGAGCTCGTACAGTCTTGGACTTGTACATTATTCAAGGTTCTAAATTTCTTGAACCATGTCAGTAAGAGTCTGAACCTTTGCTCGGTCAGACTAGTGTATGAAGTTTTCTTTGAAGCTATCCAAACCAATTGATGGTAAGGATTCTTAGACGGTATAGAACACCCCTCATATGTAGGAGTGTGCCCAGGTATCTAATATATATGATACGAGTAAGCAGATATAAGTGTTATGTATATTCACGTTGTGCCCGAGGCTGATCTCCTCGAGGTACTAAGTTTCTGTAGCCAGAAGCCAGTAATTCCAAAAAGGGTCAATTAGCTATTGAACCCATTGGAAAGTTATAGTTCAGAGTCTACTCGACTATCAGTCATTCTAAAGGCAATTATTATCTTTGCTTTTAATAGTCATATTATTGAATCGTTCAGATATTCATAGTGTTGAATCATGCAGGTTGTTGAACCTTACAGATATTCATATCGCTAAATTATACAGATATTCATTTTATTGAATCGTTCTAATATTCATATTGTTGAATCGTTAAGATATTCATTTTGTTGAAATCATTGTCAGATATTTTTCCATTCATCATGATATATCCTTTATTGTTGTATTTAAACTTGCTGAGCAAACTTGTTGCTCATTCTTGCTATATCATGACTTATATTGCAGTTGAGCCCGAGCCCTCAGGGAAGGACAAGGGTAAAGGAAAGATTTAGGAGAGTTTGCAAGGAGCAGACTTTGTCTTTATGATTTGTTTAATTACTGTTAATGTAATATGAACCCTAATGTTTATTCTAGGGTATGTTTGTATTGATGTATTAAGGTTATCGAATCTTGGGACTAGTAACACCTTTTGAATGAACGACATACGTTTATTATATTCCGCATTTTAGTTATCATATGTTGTTTAAAGGTGGATGTTTAGTATTTTTTTCGTGACGACCGGACCAGGGTCAGAGGACCCGGATTCGGGAGTGTCACAGGTTGGTATCAAAGCTTTAGGTTATAAACGTTAGGAATGCGAAACATAAGTTATAACCTTAGTAGAAAACTCAAGTAGAGTTTGTAGGTGATGGATTGAGGATATCCATTGAGTCTTATTGTGATACTGAAGTTGTTTATTTAAATCAGCTATGATTGATAGACGTCCTAAACTTCTTAATGCTAACTTGAATAGCATATCACGTAAAGACTAAGATTTTCTTCCTTTCCTCAGGATCATGCCGCCTAGGAGATTTTCGCGGAACCAGAGGGAGGAAGGATCTGTTAGCAATAGTGGAGGGGGAAATGTCGACCCAATACAGAGCTTCGTTAACCTATTAACAGAAGCAACGCATAACGTAACCCCGCCAGCAGCTGAGCAGCCAGGACATTACTTGGCGAGCTTTAAGGACTTTAAATTGGTAGGATCATTGAAGTCCCGGGGAGCCTTAGACCCAATCAAAGCCCAGACATGGATAGAAGAAGTGGAGAAGGTGTTTGAGGTCGCACGGGTAGCCGAGGAACAGAAAACGAGTTTTGCCACATTCATGATGAAGGGCGAAGCTAATAATTGGTGGGAACCCAATAAAGGACTAGCAGGCGAAGAAGTTATTATGTGGGACAGATTTAAGAATTTCTTTTCGGAAAATACGCAACAAGATATGGAAGTTAAGTTTCTGGAGCTGAGACAAGGAGGTATGTCAATCGCGGAGAACGCGGCAAGAGTTAACGAGTTGGCTCGATTCACCTCGCATCAGGTGGATACGGAGGCCAGGAAAACAGAGAGATTTGAATTAGGATTGGAACCATGGGTGCAGAAGGTAGTAGATATATTGAAGATTAAGACTTTTTCTGATCTTTTGGAAGAGGCTATCATTGCCGAAGGAGGCATTGAAGCCATAGAGCGATTTAAACAAGATAAGAAGACCGGCCAAGAAGGATCGAAAGGGGGAAACAGCGGAGGCAGCAACCCCAACAAGCGTAAATGGATGGAGAGCCAATCATCCGGTGGTGGCAAATCCGGAGGAAAGGCTAAGAAAAGTTTAAAGTGCAGTAACTGTGGAAGGAACCACTCGGGGGAATGCTTGAAGGGGAAGAACGTATGTTATCATTGTGGACAACCGGGGAACATGGCTCCTCAATGTCCGAATAAGTCAAAAGGAGGATGTTTCGCGTGTAGAGCCACAGACCATCAAATCAAGGACTGCCCGAAGGGAAAGGGCGTTGCAGCTAGCAGCAACCGCAACAACAAAGACGTAGTGCCAGGTATCATCCTGATCAATTATATATAGATGCATATGTGTTATTCAATTCGGGTGCCACCTGCTCTTTTGTTTCTGAAGAATTTACTAAACAGTTAGACTTACCCCGTGAGGAATTAGAACACCCTATGAGCGTAGAAGTAGCAAACAAGGAAGTTATCCCTGTAGAATACATTCATAGGAACTGTTATACTAATTTGAAGAGAATTCATGGATGTCTTCCCAAATTAGATTTAGCAGCAATAGTTTTTGCCTTGGAGTTTTGGAAGCATTATTTGTATGGCGAGAAGTGTGAGATATACACAGTCTAAAGTATATCTTCACGCAGAAGGAATTAAATATGAGGTAACGCCGATGGCTAGAATTGATTAAAGATTATGATTGTGAGATTTTGTATTATCCAGGCAAAGCAAACGTAGTGGCAGATGCCTTGGGTAGGAAAGGCAGAGAGAAGTTATCGAGGTTGACCATTCAGGAGAATTAGTGAAATATTTTCGAAAGACTAGACTTAGAGGTTAAGTATCCGATGAAGACCGATGAGAGATTAATTACAGTGTCAGTAAGCCGACGTTATTAGATAAGGTTAAGGAGGCACAAGAGAAGGACAAAGTTTGTGATAACATCAAGAAACGATTAGCTGAAGGTGATGAGTTGAAATTTAAGATTGATAGCACTGAACTGCTAAGATTTGAAGGACGAATTTGGGTACCGTTAGTACCAGAACCAAGAGAAGAGATTTTACTAGAAGCATTTATGGGAGATAGTGTCGAGCACCGTTGTGTTGAAACGAATAGATGAACGTTGACTGTTGGGACCAGAAGTGGTACAACAGACGGTAGAGATTATCTAAGTGATAAGAGCGAATTATCTGTTTTTACTGGAGTAACCTTATTTTTACAATTCCGAGGACGGAATTTTTATAAGGGGGGGAGGGATGTAACGACCAGGAATTTTAGGCTCCTTATTAATTTTATATGTGATTTTAAATTTTTGAGAGTTAATTTTTCAAAATTATTTAAACCTTTTGTGGTTATGTGCTTACGTGATTTAACCTATGCTAATAAATGCTAGAATTTTATTAAAGGGAATCACTAGTGGTTATTTAAATTAGTAGATTAACCCTGAGACTTTTATATCAGAATATTAATAAAAGTGTTAGTAAATTATATATTCAAATTTCTTGAATATAGTGTAGAGATTTAATCGAGATTAATTATTTATATTTGAGTAATTAATTGATAATGTGATGATTAATTATTATTATGAATAAATAATAATTAATGAGTAAGAGATTAATAAATATATAATATTTACTTGGTTAATTGATTAATTGTTATATGCAAGTATATGTTATATTAAACCTTTATTATATGATAGTTATCTATAAGGTATATTATACAAGGTGACCTTTGATATGGGTATGTATATTATATATAGACTATATAGTAACCTTAATTGTATTATGTGAGATTGATAAGTGTAATATGTACATAAGAGCATGTGACCATACATGGATAGACATTAATATGTATACCATATTACTTTATATTATATCAATAACATTATTAATTGATAATGATTTCAGTAAGTTATAATAACAGTTATGGTATTGAATAATGAGCAATACACAATTATATTATATTTGGTGTTAGTAAAATAATGTACATGGATTATATGTATATACCTTACTTGATGCATTATATCATTATTTGTACATTAGAAATAACATTGTAGCTCCCATTTAAATGTATATGGAATGGATACATGTAGCTTAAATATATACTATATGTATGTATCATTGGTACATGGAATGCAAGTTGCTGAGTTATATGAGAGCCCCTCTTCTCTTCATTCTTCATACGTAAACACCCACATGCTATGCAACTCTATCTCTTTCTCCTCAAACTCAACCAAGCTAGCTAATCATGAGATGGGGAGTGGGATTCATGAGTGGAATCACCAACTACTCACCTACCAATCCTTGACCATTATGTAATCTTGCTATCCTTTGTTTTAATTTGGTGAACAAAAGCAAGAACCGGATATACATTTGCCTATATAAGAGCTCTCCTCCCTCATAATTTACATTGTTGAGATTTTCTCTAAGTTTAGAATTGAGCTTGTATTATGAGAGTTCAACTGAGTTGAGGGAGAGTATTATTGCAGCTAGTCCATTTCTCACAGAGGTACAATTTCGTTTCCATGTTCTGTTTCTGAGATTTCTAGATTTTGATTTCAATTGATTATGGATTGATTGTTAAATTGATTGGAACATGATTGTTAGGGGGTATATAAGTTTTTATATATGTTAGAATTATGTTAGGACTTGTCTGGAACGATTTTGGTTGGAAAATTTTGATTTGGGCTAACTCACTGCCGAAACTGCACAGCTTCTGGCCTGGCCGCCAGCCTGCGCAGCTGCGTCAGTATTGCACTGGCCAGCGGCGCAGCTGCGCCAGTGCCTGTCTGCAGAAAATTTTTCTGTTTTGCTACCTGTTCATGCTAACTTGTGGTACTAGTTTGGATTAAGCATACTAGCATGAGTGATATATATATATATGGATGTATTGAGGCAATGTAAGCATGTTTCACTAATAGTTGCATAAGTAATTATAGTTTGGAATAAACTTAGCGTTTCATAAACTAACTTCGAATATGGAAACAAACTCGATATGTATACTTGCCATGATTGTATTCTGACCTTGCAAGCATGATAGCATGACTTAGAATTGTATGGGAGACACGTTGACCTAGGTATACGAGTTTCATAATATAATATAAGTATGTGAACCCCACTATTGAACATTTCTAACGAAAGATCTAAGTTTCAAAGGTGAACTTTAACATATAGATATTGTGTATGCGTTCTAATTGGACAAGCATGTTAGTATGGTCCAAATGGACATGAGCACTAAGTCTAATGTGGTAGAACATACTAGCATACTTGATCGTAAGTTAAGATATTTTAAAATAAGAAACTTAAGAACTTTGAAAAGTAAACTTGACCAATAATTTTGTCTTGTGATATGAGAGCATTCATGTGGCTTTGGTATGTGTTTCTAATGCAAGTGAGTCATAGTTACAAAACACTTTGATTATACTTAAACGATCTTTGTAGACTTAGTATACTTTTGAAGGAGAACTTAAGATTTGAAAGTTATATACCATGTGAGACATGTTGTGAGCATATAAGCATGTTTATTAGGATGTCATTATGCCTATAGACATATTGACATGAGCATCCTTTTGTTAAAGCATGGATTTCACATATGCACGTATTCATAGAAAATGAGTCTCAATTATGAACTATGTTATTTGAAGTATATTTGTGTAGTATACCCAAGCATACATATTAGGTATTGTGTAGCCTTGTTTTGAGATAGTATGGCCGGAGTAGTAAACCTGTGAAGTATGAACTTGTTTAACTTAAGGTTTACCGGCATGAATACATATGATTATTAAATTAGATTAGGATGAGCATGCTAGTCTCGAATGAAAAATTTCAACTTTATAAGTATGTGTATTAGTGTAATGGCAATAGTTGCATGCTAGGGTTACGCCGGGACACTTTCAGACCCGAACAATTTGCTTAAGTCGGATTTTAACAGTTAACATATTATGATGCTATAAATGGTATGTTTGATATTGAACGTGATCTTATGTGATAGAATTATATAATGATTAGATGTTTGTTAAGTGTAGACTTATATTAGTTTATACATACTAATTGGAAGAGACCGACTTGTTAATGTTAGGTCGTTCCAACGCGGTTTAATTAAAGCTAGAATTTATTTGTAGCTGAGCAAACAGGCAAGTTTCCGAACTTCACTCTTCGATTGTGCAAGTTCTTTTGAACCCGTTATTGTATTATTTGCAAGTTCCCTATCTTCCTCAAGTTATATTTGAGCAAGTTTCCTAGACCCTTGCATTACTTTATTCAACAGATATTGTAAGCAAGTTTTCTTGTGATATTGAATGCAAGTACCCTAGACCCTTGTATTACTTTATTCAACGGATATTGTAAGCTAGTATCCGAACCCTACTTTTATTGTGCAAATATTTTAAATCCTTGCACTACTTTATTCAATTACTCGAGTAAGCGAGATTCTAAACTTCACCTTTATTGTGCAAGTTCCTATCCTTCTCATATTGTTTTGAGCAGGTTATTATTGTATTGTGAAAGTTCCCCGAACTTCACATTTTGAGTATTGTGAAAGTTCTCCGAACTTCACATTTTGAGTATTGTGAAAGTTCCCCGAACTTCACATTTTGAGTATTGTAAAAGTTCTTCGAACTTCACATTTTGAGTATTGTGAAAGTTCCCCAAACTTCACACTGTGGTTATTGTGAAAGTTCCCCGAACTTCACACTTTGGTTATTTTGCAAATTCTCGAACTTCATTTCTTCTTTATGAAAGTTCTCTAAACTTATACAAACTCGTAAATTGTGCAAGTATCTTATCTTTGTGTTTACTTTACTCAAAGAACGTTGTAAGCAAATGTCCTAACCTATGCATTTACTTTATGCAAGGGATCTATTATGGTGAAATTCCCCAAATTTCACTCTTTGATGTTGTAAGTGTCTAAGCCTATGCAGTTATTTTATGCAAGGAAATCTAGTATTGTGCAAGTTCTCCGAACTTCACACGCTGAGTATTGTGCATGTTCCCCGAACTTCACACGTTGAGTATTGTGCAAGTTCCCCGAACTTACACAAATTCCTATATAAGCGAAATTCTAAACTTCACTTTGTGCAAGTTCTCTATCCTTCTCATATTATATTGAGTAGGTTATTGTTGAATCGAAAGTTGTTTACTTAATTGCTTGAACTTTATTTCCAAGCATGTTATTTAGTGGTTTAATTACTTATCAATTATTCCACATCGATATTATTGATGTCCGCACCTAGTGCATTTGAGCTCGTACAGTCTTGGACTTGTACATTATTCAAGGTTCTAAATTTCTTGAACCATGTCAGTAAGAGTCTGAACCTTTGCTCGGTCAGACTAGTGTATGAAGTTTTCTTTGAAGCTATCCAAACCAATTGATGGTAAGGATTCTTAGACGGTATAGAACACCCCTCATATGTAGGAGTGTGCCCAGGTATCTAATATATATGATACGAGTAAGCAGATATAAGTGTTATGTATATTCACGTTGTGCCCGAGGCTGATCTCCTCGAGGTACTAAGTTTCTGTAGCCAGAAGCCAGTAATTCCAAAAAGGTCAATTAGCTATTGAACCCATTGGAAAGTTATAGTTCAGAGTCTACTCGACTATCAGTCATTCTAAAGGCAATTATTATCTTTGCTTTTAATAGTCATATTATTGAATCGTTCAGATATTCATAGTGTTGAATCATGCAGGTTGTTGAACCTTACAGATATTCATATCGCTAAATTATACAGATATTCATTTTATTGAATCGTTCTAATATTCATATTGTTGAATCGTTAAGATATTCATTTTGTTGAAATCATTGTCAGATATTTTTCCATTCATCATGATATATCCTTTATTGTTGTATTTAAACTTGCTGAGCAAACTTGTTGCTCATTCTTGCTATATCATGACTTATATTGCAGTTGAGCCCGAGCCCTCAGGGAAGGACAAGGGTAAAGGAAAGATTTAGGAGAGTTTGCAAGGAGCAGACTTTGTCTTTATGATTTGTTTAATTACTGTTAATGTAATATGAACCCTAATGTTTATTCTAGGGTATGTTTGTATTGATGTATTAAGGTTATCGAATCTTGGGACTAGTAACACCTTTTGAATGAACGACATACGTTTATTATATTTCGCATTTTAGTTATCATATGTTGTTTAAAGGTGGATGTTTAGTATTTTTTTCGTGACGACCGGACCGGGGTCAGAGGACCCGGATTCGGGGGTGTCACAGGTTGGTATCAAAGCTTTAGGTTATAAACGTTAGGAATGCGAAACCTAAGTTATAACCTTAGTAGAAAACTCAAGTAGAGTTTGTAGGTGATGGATTGAGGATATCCATTGAGTCTTATTGTGATACTGAAGTTGTTTATTTAAATCAGCTATGATTGATAGACGTCCTAAACTTCTTAATGCTAACTTGAATAGCATATCACGTAAAGACTAAGATTTTCTTCCTTTCCTCAAGATCATGCCGCCTAGGAGATTTTCGCAGAACCAGAGGGAGGAAGGATCTGTTAGCAATAGTGGAGGGGGAAATGTCGACCCAATACAGAGCTTCGTTAACCTATTAACAGAAGCAACGCCTAACGTAACCCCGCCAGCAGCTGAGCAGCCAGGACATTACTTGGCGAGCTTTAAGGACTTTAAATTGGTAGGATCATTGAAGTCCCGGGGAGCCTTAGACCCAATCAAAGCCCAGACATGGATAGAAGAAGTGGAGAAGGTGTTTGAGGTCGCACGGGTAGCCGAGGAACAGAAAACGAGTTTTGCCACATTCATGATGAAGGGCGAAGCTAATAATTGGTGGGAACCCAATAAAGGACTAGCAGGCGAAGAAGTTATTATGTGGGACAGATTTAAGAATTTCTTTTCGGAGAATACGCAACAAGATATGGAAGTTAAGTTTCTGGAGCTGAGACAAGGAGGTATGTCAATCGCGGAGAACGCGGCAAGAGTTAACGAGTTGGCTCGATTCACCTCGCATCAGGTGGATACGGAGGCCAGGAAAACAGAGAGATTTGAATTAGGATTGGAACCATGGGTGCAGAAGGTAGTAGATATATTGAAGATTAAGATTTTTTCTGATCTTTTGGAAGAGGCTATCATTGCCGAAGGAGGCATTGAAGCCATAGAGCGATTTAAACAAGATAAGAAGACCGGCCAAGAAGGATCGAAAGGGGGAAACAGCGGAGGCAGCAACCCCAACAAGCGTAAATGGATGGAGAGCCAATCATCCGGTGGTGGAAAATCCGGAGGAAAGGCTAAGAAAAGTTTAAAGTGCAGTAACTGTGGAAGGAACCACTCGGGGGAATGCTTGAAGGGGAAGAACGTATGTTATCATTGTGGACAACCGGGGCACATGGCTCCTCAATGTCCGAATAAGTCAAAAGGAGGATGTTTCGCGTGTAGAGCCACAGACCATCAAATCAAGGACTGCCCGAAGGGAAAGGGCGTTGCAGCTAGCAGCAACCGCAACAACAAGGACGTAGTGCCAGGTAATGTGATGCCCCCAAATCCACGTTCCTTCGAAACCTTTGATTCGGTGCAGTCACGATACTACTAACGCGGAACTATTATATCTTTTAATCATTAGTAAAAGAATACAACTTTGTTTATTACAATTTAGAATATAAATTCTATTTATATCCAAGATCTCGTCTTTACATCATATTCGATATTACTAAAATACGGAATAATTTAAACTTTTCAATATCCTTTGAATAAAAATCTTTTTATTGATTCCATAACTTTGATACCGATTACAAATCTTGAATCAACTATATAATATGATTCCTTCTTATCTGAGTTATCGTATAAACATTTACAACTCAACTTGATATCCTCTATGTATTAATTAATACATTCTTACAATACAACAAGTATTAAACAGTGTAAGCAACTATCGAGTACATCATCTAGAATCTAAACATGGTCCAGACAATAATCTAAGTAATATTCTTCAATGCGATACTATCTATCTTTATCAATCAAGAAGCACGAAATCTTTACCGTGAATCCTTAACCTGCAAAAGTGGTTATTTGCAAGAGTGAGCTCGACAGCTCAGCAATTCTAACAGTCCTCATGCATCACATAGCATATAACATCATACTCAGTTCATGCATTTATAAATAGTTTATATTTACTACGCATGTTACTTTTCACATAACAAGTATATCATCAAAGATCAACTTTCAATCTCATTTATATCTCATATACAGTTTATATATAAGTTCACATTATCACAGCATAATATAATTCAACTAACAGTTATTGAATTCATATATCAAATAGGAACTGAAAGACTTGCCTGATTCGTAGTTTAACAACTACGACTTAACTGCTTATAGATATCTGCACTTCGTGTAATCCTACACAGTTATATTAATCATAGAGATCACACTTATCAGTTATACACTTCCATTCAATATAATAATTAGTATTACATTGTTGTCTAACTTGGTTCTTAGAACCTTCGTCTTACTTTCTTATCGTATTCTTAGACTAACTATGTACGTATAAGTATACTTTAACCATACGTACTTACTACCATTCTCTATATATACACATGCCTGTCTACCACTAATCTATTTACATATAGCTAGTGTAGTCCATCTTTTGAGTTAATCATTCTCATATATCATTACTAACACATAAGGCCATAACAAAGCAAATATACGCTATTAACCGTCGAAGTCAGATTCAAATATTAACATATGGTCCGACATAGCATGTATACATATTAAATGATACTTTCATGCTCGTTCAACCTTTTCACGTTCAATTTACACGATATAGGTTCTAAGTCAACATTCTAACAATTGAAGGCCACTCAAGGTCATGAACATCACAAAGTTTATCATGCTAGTTCTTTAAACACATAAAGTATTCATATAACTCATACTGGGCATGTTCATGAATATTCATACTTCATACATGTAACTATCACGATTATTAGTTTGAAAACATGCTTCGTTTACGCTAAACTTGGTTTCATGATATGTAGTCATGGTATACATATACATGTATGATACATGAGAGAGTCCAAGTGTGCTATCACATATGTCCATAAACATCAAAATCCCAAATCTTAAGGTAACATGTTATCGTCCACGTTCAAAGCTCGCATTTTCATTAGTGAAGCTCACTAACAAAACCTAACATGTTCATGCTATCTATATATAGGTTGACATGTCCGATAGGCATTTCTAAGTCATCTAAACATGCTCACAAAATCAGAATATATACATGCTATGTATACGTCCAAGTTCAAATCTAAAACTAGAAGTTTTATTTTAAAATCATACGTTTTCCTTCCATAGTATATACTAACATGGCCATGCATGTATATGTAGTATCAAGAACACGTACTATAAGTTAATACCAACTTCCATGCATGTCTAGGCCGTACAAATACGCTTACAAGGTCAGAACACACATGTTTATACAAGTATCAAAGTTCATATCGAAAATCATAAGTTTCATTTGAAAATTTTAAGTTCTTCATCAATAATGTATACTATCATGCTTATGTCATGTCATGATACTCATATATACATGTTATTTAAGTGTGCATGCTTGTTCTAATTATATAACTTATGCTAGCATATAACAGAACCTGCAACAGAAAACAAAACCCAGAAACTGGTCCCGGCGCAGCTGCGCAGAGCCCCAGTTCAAAACTGGCGCAGCTGCGCAGGGCCTTGCCCAACTCAAGTCTGGTACCGGCGCAGCTGCGCCGCTGGCCAGTACAAAACTGGCGCAGCTGCGCAGTTGGTCGGCCAGAAACAGAGCAGACTGCATCGGCAGTACTGTAATCCCATTTCAAAAATTACTACAGCAATTTGATTATGAGCAACTATATATTAGTTCTATCATGCTTATAAGCCCATATAACAACTAAGTAGACATTCCTCATGTGACGCCCCCAAATCCACGTTCCTTCGAAACCTCTGATTCGGTGCAGTCACGATACTACTATCGCCAAACTATTACATCTTTTATTCATTACTAAAAGAATATAACTTGCTTTATTATAATTTAGAATATAATTTCTATTTATATCCAAGATCTCGTCTATACATCATATTCGATGTTACTAAAATGCGGAATAATTTAAACTTTTCAATATCCTTTGAATAAAATCTTTTTATTGATTTCATAACTTTGAATCAAATACAATCCTTGAATCAACTATATACTATGATTCATTCTATTAGAACTACCGTATGAAGGTTTACAACTCAACTCGATATCCTCTATGTATTATCTAATACATCTTTATAGTACGACAAGCATTAAACCTCGTAAACAAATATCAAGTACAACTACTAGAACCTAGACATGGTTCGAGTAATAATCTAATCAGTATTCTCCATTGTGATACTATTTATCTTTATCAATCAAGAAGCACGAAGTCTTTATCGTAAGTCCTTAACCTGCAAAAGTGGTTATTTGCAAGAGTGAGCTCGACAGCTCAGCAATTCTAACAGTTTTCATGCATCACATAGCATACAACATTATACTCAGTTCATGCATTTATAAATAATTTATATTTACTACGCATGTTAATTTTCACATAACAAGTATATCATCAAAGATCAACTTTCAATCTCATTTATATCTCATATACAGTTCATATATAAGTTCACATTATCACAGCATAATATAATTCAACTAACAGTTATTGAATTCATATATCAAATAGGAACTGAAAGACTTGCCTGATTCGTAGTTTAACAACTACGACTTAACTGCTTAAGAATCTCTGCACTTTGTGTAATCCTACACAGTTATATTAATCATAGAGATCACACTCATCAGTTATATGTATCACACATTGTCAATGTAATAATAAAGGTTACATTGTTGTCTAACTTGGTTCTTAGAACCTTCGTTTCACTTTCTTAACATACTCCTATAATAGCTAGTATAGGTATAATTTTAATATCAACATTCATACACCTTTACTCGACTCGCTATGTGTTCGACACGTATTTAAAGCTCATAGATACATGATCTATATTGCTTTCAAGTTTCTCAAACCTTATCGAAACCATTACATTCAAACTTTTCTAAGTTTCACCTTTCAAAATCCTTGTCATATTTTAAACTAGGCATGCAAGGTTATTATGTTTATCATATAGTCATAAACCAGTAGGGGTCAGACCATGATTTGCAGTTTAAGTAATAATACAAGTCTACTACAAAATCAAGAACAAACAGACTGCACAAATCCTGAAAACAGGATGGCGCAGCTGCGCAGGTATTGGCCTTAAGAGTGGCGCAGCTGCGCCACTCATTGGTCAAACCAGAAATGACATTTCATGCTGCTTGGACAACCCGAGTTCAATCAATATCATTCAAGTTACTGATATTAATCAATACGTATGCTCTATGGTTATAATTTCAAGTTCGAAACCTAGGATGCTCATCCTAATCCAATTAAGGCCATATGCCGATAAACTTTAAACAAATCAAGCCCATGTTATTAATGGTCCATTACTAAAGTCATATCAACACACCACGAGGCTAAACAATACTAAGTATGCATGCTCGTGCGTATATCACACATGTATATGTTAATCACATAGTTTATGCTTTAGAAATTCATTTTCTATGAATATGCGTGCATAGGTGAAATCCATGTTTCATCACATGATGCTTATGTCAACATGTCTATAGGCACAATGAAATCCCAATATACATGCTTGCATGTTCATAACGTAAGTTCACTTAGTACTTGATGATATTAGTTTTCACATTCAAATCTTTCTTTGAAAAGTACACTAATCTTAGTACATGCAAGGCATCTCAACATATAACTCATGTGCACTCGAAACACATAAATGTATTCAAACGGTCAGAAATTACAAGACCTAAATCTTGGTCAAGTTCACTTCGAAAAGTCCTTAAGTTTCACCTTTGAAATCACTTGAATTTATCAATCACGTATGCTAGTGTGTTCAACACCTTGAACATACATTTTATGTCAATAAAAACCATACGGTCATGCTCACAAAACTCAGAATATACAATGGAACATATATGCTCACGACAAGTTTACTTTAAAAATTATAAGTTCATTTTGTAAACTTTAAATCCTTTCTTCAATTGAGTGTACTCACATAGTTATACTTGTTCACACTACGTTATTGCACTCATGTATGTATTTTAATCATGTTCCTATACTTGCCTAATAACATGCCATAAGCTAGTACATAACAGAACCTGCAACAGAAAACGAAATTCCAGAATCTGGAACCGGCGCAGCTGCGCAGCTCCCCAGTTCAAAACTGGCGCAGCTGCGCAGGGCCTTGCCCAACTCAAGTCTGGTACCGGCGCAGCTGCGCAGCTCCCCAGTTCAAAACTGGCGCAGCTGCGCAGGGCCTTGCCCAACTCAAGTCTGGTACCGGCGCAGCTGCGCCGCTGGCCAGTACAAAACTGGCGCAGCTGCGCAGTTGGCCGGCCAGAAACAGAGCAGACTGCATCGGCAGTACTGTAATCCCATTCACAAATTTCATACGAATTCCTTTCTAGACATGCTACATTATAGAGCTAACATGCATAGTAACTTATATAAGACTCAACAAGCATTTATCAAACAAATTATCAGTCAATACATGCTTACTTCAAGAATCAAGAATTTGAAATTCAAGAATATAAAGTTTGACAGAGAACAAAGATGGGAAGTTTATACCTCTGCTATCTCAATTTTGCAAAGCTTGCTAAATGGTTTCTACTACACTGCCATATTGCTTTCTTCAACTCACTAGAAAATCTCTTTCAATATACTTACCCAATTTACTTCATTTTGAATTCTCAGCAAATTAAAAAGAGAAGAGAGGAGCTTGCATTTATAGACAATCCATTACCTAGTCCATGAATTTACTCACCATTTCAAACTAATGGAAGGAACAAGAATCTAGTGGTTCATGGAGATTAGGTAGAGGGTTGGTAAATCACATCATCAAACCCACATCCCTTGAAATCATTGGCTATAATTGTGAGGAAAATGAGAAGAAGAGTAGTGTAGACTAGGGAGTTCACGTGAGAGGAAATTGAGGGGTGACTCACAATTAGGGACAAGAAATAATCTCAGCTTTGCATTCCTTTGGGCAATACACAAATGTATATTATATATATCAATGTATAATTGTACACTTAGGTTAAAAATGGGGTTACCATGTAATCCTAATAAATAAATACTACTATCATGTAGTAAATTTTAACTCACACATATAAAATCCATGTACAGTTCATCCCACCGGATATAATTCTATCGGGTATCATCACAGTGTATTGTCTCCTTTATTATTAAATTCAATAATTGTTTACAATATATCTATGATATATTATTTTATTGTATACTTAATATACACATTGTCACACCCACATTTCATGTACCTCTTACAACTCAATAAACTTTACTATATAGTTTATATTCATATATAACATAGTCGCATTGCACTTTATACTTCGCATAACATATAGTTAACTATCATACGTTATACTTTAATATCGCATGGTTGCACATAGAAATTAATAAATTACTTATCTTATCAATTAATTAATAATAATATTAATTAATCCATTTCTCATTAATCCATGTAATTATAATTCCCACGCTAATTGATTAACACTTTATATGATTTATTATCACGTTAAATAAATATAAATCTTTTTATATTTATAAATCATTTACTCATTAATCATATTATCAAATAATTACTTGATAATAGTATATTGTTCATAACAATAATTAATATTATAAGACAATTTATCTCATCACAAATCCGATTATACTTATAATCGATTTCCTTATTATTATACTATCACTAGCCATAATAATTTAACATACTATCATAATAACAATTAACAATTAATTTAGATTAATTGTTTAATTAATAATTCCTCCATCATTAAATTAGTCAATTCATTACTGAATCTATTATTGTGCCACACAAGGCATCTCTCACAAGCTCAAACTTAAGCTTATCATTATTCTCATCACTTACTCATCTCTCACCACATTACTACTCATAACCTGTTCAATTAAATTAGAACTATTAAATCCAAGGTCCACATATAAATAGTTTACAAATCGAATATTCAAATATTATATATAACCTTTACGAAAATATAATAACTCAAGCTATTAAAATGTTAAATTACTTCAATTAATTATACTTATAATAAGTATAACCTTTACGCTTATAATAATTAATATATACTCTATTAATTATTCCAATAATAATATTCACGATCAAATAATAACTTAAGTTATTTAATATATTAAAATAACTTAGTTTCCTTTCATTAATTAAACTCCCTTGAAAATACATTTAAAATTATGTATTTAGCCATATCATAAAATATTATGTTTTCTCCAAATAAGCACATTCGTTATTAGAAAATAATTTACTTATTGTCTCATGATATTATTTTTAATATAATATCAAATAACTATATGTACGACACATGTACATATATTATATATAGAAAATAGATAATAAGTTTATTTTCTATTATAATAAATCGTTTCCATCAATTTAATTACATATAGCAAATACGTTTTAATATATTTACTATATTAACCAAACACACCTCATATAAAAACATATAAGGTAATATTATTATTCAAAAATAACATTTCCTCCTTTTATTAAAATAATTCAATATTAGAAATTATTTTAATATCCTTTATTAGAAATATATAATAACTATTTCTCTTTCTTTTCTATAAATTGTTCCCCAAAATAATTTCTTCAAATATTCATTTAAAGATATAATGATTTCCATCTCCCTTTAATAACGTATATATATTTAACGTTATTCGCACATTAGACTTTCTCACATATTACCACTCTAAGTAATATATATAAAAGTACCAACTATAATTACATATTCAACACACATATTAATTCACTCCTTTACTTAAGTAAATTAAACATTGTACTATATCATCATAGTTAATTAAGATTCAATACTCTCATTATATTATTCCATAATATAACTCACAACTTATATTAACTAATATTTATTCTTATTAGTTAATTCCTTAACTAACTCATGCTTCACTATCCAAACCTATTCACGGATAGCTTAAGTGCTATTAATAACCTATATTATAAACATACTAGTTATTAATACACATACACAAGAATATGGTGATTATACATTAAGGATATTTAATGTCACCAACTTACTATAAAATAATTCTATAAATTATTTAATATCGATAGGAATTTATCCACCTCCTTTACCTCAATTGAAACGTCTCTACGCTAAGTAACAAATATATATTAATAATATATTTATAAATCACAAAAACACATATTACATAGTCCATATTATCCTATGTAATATAATACCACATACCTCATATCACATATATACATTCTTATTCGAACCCATCTCACGGTTTAAGAATTTTATTTATTAAATCCTTATTTAATAATATCTGAAAATTCGGGTTCTTACATCCTCTCCCCCTTATAAGGATTCCGTCCTCGGAATCACCGAAACTTCCTCTACTCGGTGCTATTCCGAATATTACATATTCTCTTGAATAATTTTATTCATTCTCTTTTCAGAAGTTTTATTACTATAACTTTCTCAATCTCATTCTACCACTTTCTCCTTTCTAAGGAACATTCTACTTAGTACATTCATCCTTTAGAAGAATAAGAATCTTCCACGATTTTTCAATAATCGGGAAGTAGTATGAATAACTCAGATTCCAATTTATGCTGAGGGGTCACAAGACCGTGAACTTTTCTCCAGGTTTACTAATGCTTCAACACAATTCTTCACACTGCAAACCAGAGTGTTTATCAATCACAAAGACTGAAAACACCCTCCACGCGTACTCTAGGTGGCCAGCCTATTGTACCACTACGTTGGGCCGCAACGTAGTGTTTTGTAACGACTATATGCGTTACGTTCGGAACCATTGTCCCCGAAAACATGTCCCCTTTATAGGGTTGTTCACCTCAGCTTTTCAACATCTAAATCCGCACCAGAGCAATCCGGTTTGGCATAAATACACAAGAATGCTTGAATTCTATAATCCCTTTCCAACAGTCGCCTAGCCGAATCAAATAGCTTAGACTCTCATCAACAATTCGGACATCAATCAAAATAATTTAGTCAACTTTTCATAATTCGAAAGAAAAACCAAAAACCGTTTTATGACGTCATGATGCCGCACCAACTTAATAGTACGTTGAGGATTCCGCCATTTTATGACTTTATCATATTACATCATACCATAGTGGGCTGACGATCTTTCGATCACAACCAACACTAAGTTCGATTGTATTGATGACTCCATCGTTTCCCATTCTACATCATATCAAATGATGCACATGGTCAAAATACATTTTGAAAGATTGTCAAATCATTTTTGTCTTAGCCGAAACAAATAGCGTAGACATACGAATAACGGTGTTGTTTTTAAAACTCATTAGTTCAGTTACCTGACCCAATGTTTTCTCAAGAAAACCGAAGTGCAAACACTAGCACGAAGTCAATAATTATTGAAAATCTAGCGTAGCTAGAGGATTTAGGAAAATCCAATTTCTCCATCGCTTCAATCTCTTACCACCATCAATGCTTACTATTCCAAAACTCTTATATAATATATCTATTCTCAGTACAGTTCACCAACTTACCACACCATGGAAGTTCAGGAACTTACCACAATCATATGGGTGTAGGAACTTATCCTAGTCAGACCAAAGTCGTCCATTCGCTGAGGGGTCCCATCATACGATTATGAGTCACGAACTTGTCATAGGCATGAGTTTTAAGAACTCGCACCTAATCTTAATATTATCTAATTATATCTTAGAAATCTCTATCTATCAAAATAAATATGAGAAAAGAATCACCTTTCCGCCATATGTATAATGATACCGCGACACTAACATTCCAACGATTATCAATGTGACGCACTCAGTGCAAGCACAAAACTTCTGCCCATACAAAAGTTTGTACAACTAAGCCATCACATGAGTCCTCAATGGAATTCCAACACTTAACTATATCTTACTCTATCACTTGCTCATTACGAGCTTTCTACATTTCATCACATACAACTCCTCATGAGTTCATCTCGTACTTTATCATAGTACATTCTCTTATAGCATCAAGCTATACATACTTAGTCATTACAGACTATCTATCATTTCACAGTTCAATCTGATCACGTCGTGATCATCACTATACCTTAGGGTTCTTTCCCTATTATCAACCAAACTCCATCTGAGTTCATTCTCATTATCTTTGTCATATACATCTTATAGACATCATCTTAACATTTTCATTACCGGAGTTAGGAAACTCCTGATTCTCATTCTCTAGATATTTCAAGATTCTTCTTTGAATCTTCACGTATATATTTTAATCTTATCTTTCACTCTCTCAGGTTATAGTCTAAGGTACACTTACCTAAGGTTTATAACCTACAGCTTTGATACCAACCTGTGACGCCCCCAAATCCACGTTCCTTCGAAACCTCTGATTCGGTGCAGTCACGATACTACTATCGCCAAACTATTACATCTTTTATTCATTACTAAAAGAATATAACTTGCTTTATTATAATTTAGAATATAATTTCTATTTATATCCAAGATCTCGTCTATACATCATATTCGATGTTACTAAAATGCGGAATAATTTAAACTTTTCAATATCCTTTGAATAAAATCTTTTTTATTGATTTCATAACTTTGAATCAAATACAATCCTTGAATCAACTATATACTATGATTCATTCTATTAGAACTACCGTATGAAGGTTTACAACTCAACTCGATATCCTCTATGTATTATCTAATACATCTTTATAGTACGACAAGCATTAAACCTCGTAAACAAATATCAAGTACAACTACTAGAACCTAGACATGGTTCGAGTAATAATCTAATCAGTATTCTCCATTGTGATACTATTTATCTTTATCAATCAAGAAGCACGAAGTCTTTATCGTAAGTCCTTAACCTGCAAAAGTGGTTATTTGCAAGAGTGAGCTCGACAGCTCAGCAATTCTAACAGTTTTCATGCATCACATAGCATACAACATTATACTCAGTTCATGCATTTATAAATAATTTATATTTACTACGCATGTTAATTTTCACATAACAAGTATATCATCAAAGATCAACTTTCAATCTCATTTATATCTCATATACAGTTCATATATAAGTTCACATTATCACAGCATAATATAATTCAACTAACAGTTATTGAATTCATATATCAAATAGGAACTGAAAGACTTGCCTGATTCGTAGTTTAACAACTACGACTTAACTGCTTAAGAATCTCTGCACTTTGTGTAATCCTACACAGTTATATTAATCATAGAGATCACACTCATCAGTTATATGTATCACACATTGTCAATGTAATAATAAAGGTTACATTGTTGTCTAACTTGGTTCTTAGAACCTTCGTTTCACTTTCTTAACATACTCCTATAATAGCTAGTATAGGTATAATTTTAATATCAACATTCATACACCTTTACTCGACTCGCTATGTGTTCGACACGTATTTAAAGCTCATAGATACATGATCTATATTGCTTTCAAGTTTCTCAAACCTTATCGAAACCATTACATTCAAACTTTTCTAAGTTTCACCTTTCAAAATCCTTGTCATATTTTAAACTAGGCATGCAAGGTTATTATGTTTATCATATAGTCATAAACCAGTAGGGGTCAGACCATGATTTGCAGTTTAAGTAATAATACAAGTCTACTACAAAATCAAGAACAAACAGACTGCACAAATCCTGAAAACAGGATGGCGCAGCTGCGCAGGTATTGGCCTTAAGAGTGGCGCAGCTGCGCCACTCATTGGTCAAACCAGAAATGACATTTCATGCTGCTTGGACAACCCGAGTTCAATCAATATCATTCAAGTTACTGATATTAATCAATACGTATGCTCTATGGTTATAATTTCAAGTTCGAAACCTAGGATGCTCATCCTAATCCAATTAAGGCCATATGCCGATAAACTTTAAACAAATCAAGCCCATGTTATTAATGGTCCATTACTAAAGTCATATCAACACACCACGAGGCTAAACAATACTAAGTATGCATGCTCGTGCGTATATCACACATGTATATGTTAATCACATAGTTTATGCTTTAGAAATTCATTTTCTATGAATATGCGTGCATAGGTGAAATCCATGTTTCATCACATGATGCTTATGTCAACATGTCTATAGGCACAATGAAATCCCAATATACATGCTTGCATGTTCATAACGTAAGTTCACTTAGTACTTGATGATATTAGTTTTCACATTCAAATCTTTCTTTGAAAAGTACACTAATCTTAGTACATGCAAGGCATCTCAACATATAACTCATGTGCACTCGAAACACATAAATGTATTCAAACGGTCAGAAATTACAAGACCTAAATCTTGGTCAAGTTCACTTCGAAAAGTCCTTAAGTTTCACCTTTGAAATCACTTGAATTTATCAATCACGTATGCTAGTGTGTTCAACACCTTGAACATACATTTTATGTCAATAAAAACCATACGGTCATGCTCACAAAACTCAGAATATACAATGGAACATATATGCTCACGACAAGTTTACTTTAAAAATTATAAGTTCATTTTGTAAACTTTAAATCCTTTCTTCAATTGAGTGTACTCACATAGTTATACTTGTTCACACTACGTTATTGCACTCATGTATGTATTTTAATCATGTTCCTATACTTGCCTAATAACATGCCATAAGCTAGTACATAACAGAACCTGCAACAGAAAACGAAATTCCAGAATCTGGAACCGGCGCAGCTGCGCAGCTCCCCAGTTCAAAACTGGCGCAGCTGCGCAGGGCCTTGCCCAACTCAAGTCTGGTACCGGCGCAGCTGCGCAGCTCCCCAGTTCAAAACTGGCGCAGCTGCGCAGGGCCTTGCCCAACTCAAGTCTGGTACCGGCGCAGCTGCGCCGCTGGCCAGTACAAAACTGGCGCAGCTGCGCAGTTGGCCGGCCAGAAACAGAGCAGACTGCATCGGCAGTACTGTAATCCCATTCACAAATTTCATACGAATTCCTTTCTAGACATGCTACATTATAGAGCTAACATGCATAGTAACTTATATAAGACTCAACAAGCATTTATCAAACAAATTATCAGTCAATACATGCTTACTTCAAGAATCAAGAATTTGAAATTCAAGAATATAAAGTTTGACAGAGAACAAAGATGGGAAGTTTATACCTCTGCTATCTCAATTTTGCAAAGCTTGCTAAATGGTTTCTACTACACTGCCATATTGCTTTCTTCAACTCACTAGAAAATCTCTTTCAATATACTTACCCAATTTACTTCATTTTGAATTCTCAGCAAATTAAAAAGAGAAGAGAGGAGCTTGCATTTATAGACAATCCATTACCTAGTCCATGAATTTACTCACCATTTCAAACTAATGGAAGGAACAAGAATCTAGTGGTTCATGGAGATTAGGTAGAGGGTTGGTAAATCACATCATCAAACCCACATCCCTTGAAATCATTGGCTATAATTGTGAGGAAAATGAGAAGAAGAGTAGTGTAGACTAGGGAGTTCACGTGAGAGGAAATTGAGGGGTGACTCACAATTAGGGACAAGAAATAATCTCAGCTTTGCATTCCTTTGGGCAATACACAAATGTATATTATATATATCAATGTATAATTGTACACTTAGGTTAAAAATGGGGTTACCATGTAATCCTAATAAATAAATACTACTATCATATAGTAAATTTTAACTCACACATATAAAATCCATGTACAGTTCATCCCACCGGATATAATTCTATCGGGTATCATCACAGTGTATTGTCTCCTTTATTATTAAATTCAATAATTGTTTACAATATATCTATGATATATTATTTTATTGTATACTTAATATACACATTGTCACACCCACATTTCATGTACCTCTTACAACTCAATAAACTTTACTATATAGTTTATATTCATATATAACATAGTCGCATTGCACTTTATACTTCGCATAACATATAGTTAACTATCATACGTTATACTTTAATATCGCATGGTTGCACATAGAAATTAATAAATTACTTATCTTATCAATTAATTAATAATAATATTAATTAATCCATTTCTCATTAATCCATGTAATTATAATTCCCACGCTAATTGATTAACACTTTATATGATTTATTATCACGTTAAATAAATATAAATCTTTTTATATTTATAAATCATTTACTCATTAATCATATTATCAAATAATTACTTGATAATAGTATATTGTTCATAACAATAATTAATATTATAAGACAATTTATCTCATCACAAATCCGATTATACTTATAATCGATTTCCTTATTATTATACTATCACTAGCCATAATAATTTAACATACTATCATAATAACAATTAACAATTAATTTAGATTAATTGTTTAATTAATAATTCCTCCATCATTAAATTAGTCAATTCATTACTGAATCTATTATTGTGCCACACAAGGCATCTCTCACAAGCTCAAACTTAAGCTTATCATTATTCTCATCACTTACTCATCTCTCACCACATTACTACTCATAACCTGTTCAATTAAATTAGAACTATTAAATCCAAGGTCCACATATAAATAGTTTACAAATCGAATATTCAAATATTATATATAACCTTTACGAAAATATAATAACTCAAGCTATTAAAATGTTAAATTACTTCAATTAATTATACTTATAATAAGTATAACCTTTACGCTTATAATAATTAATATATACTCTATTAATTATTCCAATAATAATATTCACGATCAAATAATAACTTAAGTTATTTAATATATTAAAATAACTTAGTTTCCTTTCATTAATTAAACTCCCTTGAAAATACATTTAAAATTATGTATTTAGCCATATCATAAAATATTATGTTTTCTCCAAATAAGCACATTCGTTATTAGAAAATAATTTACTTATTGTCTCATGATATTATTTTTAATATAATATCAAATAACTATATGTACGACACATGTACATATATTATATATAGAAAATAGATAATAAGTTTATTTTCTATTATAATAAATCGTTTCCATCAATTTAATTACATATAGCAAATACGTTTTAATATATTTACTATATTAACCAAACACACCTCATATAAAAACATATAAGGTAATATTATTATTCAAAAATAACATTTCCTCCTTTTATTAAAATAATTCAATATTAGAAATTATTTTAATATCCTTTATTAGAAATATATAATAACTATTTCTCTTTCTTTTCTATAAATTGTTCCCCAAAATAATTTCTTCAAATATTCATTTAAAGATATAATGATTTCCATCTCCCTTTAATAACGTATATATATTTAACGTTATTCGCACATTAGACTTTCTCACATATTACCACTCTAAGTAATATATATAAAAGTACCAACTATAATTACATATTCAACACACATATTAATTCACTCCTTTACTTAAGTAAATTAAACATTGTACTATATCATCATAGTTAATTAAGATTCAATACTCTCATTATATTATTCCATAATATAACTCACAACTTATATTAACTAATATTTATTCTTATTAGTTAATTCCTTAACTAACTCATGCTTCACTATCCAAACCTATTCACGGATAGCTTAAGTGCTATTAATAACCTATATTATAAACATACTAGTTATTAATACACATACACAAGAATATGGTGATTATACATTAAGGATATTTAATGTCACCAACTTACTATAAAATAATTCTATAAATTATTTAATATCGATAGGAATTTATCCACCTCCTTTACCTCAATTGAAACGTCTCTACGCTAAGTAACAAATATATATTAATAATATATTTATAAATCACAAAAACACATATTACATAGTCCATATTATCCTATGTAATATAATACCACATACCTCATATCACATATATACATTCTTATTCGAACCCATCTCACGGTTTAAGAATTTTATTTATTAAATCCTTATTTAATAATATCTGAAAATTCGGGTTCTTACACCTCAACTCAATTATCATTTATCTCCACCTAATCAAGAATTTGAAATTCAAGAATATAAAGTTTGACAGAAACGAAATGAAGAATAAGAAGCAACTCGTATACCTTTGCTATATGAAGATGAACTTGCTGCTATAACAATCTTTAGACTCCTTACTATCATGTTGTATTTTCTCTCAATTTTCATTTAACATAAATCTCAGCAAATGAAAACATGAAGAAGGAGAGCTTCATATTTATAACCAAATCAATACCCAGACAAATGCAAAATCTCCCAAATCAAACCAATAGATTGTAGAATTATATGGAGGTTAGCAATTAGTTGGTGAGAGTTGTTGGAACTCATCATGAATTCCTCACCCTTGCTCATCATTTGCTATGGAATGCTGAGGTTGAGAGCAATAGGGAGTAGACTAGCAATTGAGTTAATCACGTGAGAGGGAAATGTGCCTCTCATTATGGGACAATGCACATACTCAGCATTCTAGCAACACACAACACTTAAATTATTATACACATAACATATACTTAGGTTATAATGAATTAGAGGGTACACAATATTACTCATAATGAGCAAATAATAATATAATGTATCAAGTAGTGTACATACATATAATCCATGTACATCTTATTAACACCGAATATAATTCTATCGGGTATCATCACAGTGTATTGTCTCCTTTATTATTAAATTTTATTAATTCAATAATTGTTTACTTATATATTCATGATATATTATTTTATTGTATACTTAATATATACATTGTCACACCCACATTTCATGTACCTATTACAACTCAATAACTTTACTATATAGTTTATATTCATATATAGCATAGTCGCATTGCACTTTATACTTCGCATAACATATAGTTAACTATCATACGTTATACTTTAATATCGCATGGTTGCACATAGAAATTAATAAATTACTTATCTTATCAATTAATTAATAATAATATTAATTAATCCATTTCTCATTAATCCATGGAATTATAATTCCCACGCTAATTGATTAACACTTTATATGATTTATTATCACGTTAAATAAATATAAATCTTTTTATATTTATAAATCATTTACTCATTAATCATATTATCAAATAATTACTTGATAATAGTATATTGTTCATAACAATAATAAATATTATAAGACAATTTATCTCATCACAAATCCGATTATACTTATAATCGATTGTACTATCACTAGCCATAATAATTTAACATACTATCATAATAACAATTAACAATTAATTTAGATTAATTGTTTAATTAATAATTCCTCCATCATTAAATTAGTCAATTCATTACTGAATCTATTATTGTGCCACACAAGGCATCTCTCACAAGCTCAACTTTAAGCTTATCATTATTCTCATCACTTACTCATTTCTCACCACATTACTACTTATAACCTGTTCAATTAAATTAGAACTATTAAATCCAAGGTCCACATATAAATATTTTATAAATCGAATATTCAAATATTATATATAACCTTTACGAAAATATAATAACTCAAGCTATTAAAATGTTAAATTACTTCAATTAATTATACTTATAATAAGTATAACCTTTACGCTTATAATAATTAATATATACTCTATTAATTATTCCAATAATAATATTCACGATCAAATAATAACTTAAGTTATTTAATATATTAAAATAACTTAGTTTCCTTTCATTAATTAAACTTCCTTGAAAATACATTTAAAATTATGTATTTAGCCATATCATAAAATATTATGTTTTCTCCAAATAAGCACATTCGTTATTAGAAAATAATTTACTTATTGTCTCATGATATTATTTTTAATATAATATCAAATAACTATATGTACGACACATGTACATATATTATATATAGAAAATAGATAATAAGTTTATTTTCTATTATAATAAATCGTTTCCATCAATTTAATTACATATAGCAAATACGTTTTAATATATTTACTATATTAACCAATCACACCTCATACAAAAACATATAAGGTAATATTATTATTCAAAAATAACATTTCCTCCTTTTATTAAAATAATTCAATATTAGAAATTATTTTAATATCCTTTATTAGAAAAATCATATCTCTTTCTTTTCTATAAATTGTTCCCAAAACAATTTCTTCAAATATTCATTTAAAGATATAATGATTTCCATCTCCCTTTAATAACGTATATATTTAACGTTATTCGCACATTAGACTTTCTCACATATTACCACTCTAAGTAATATATATAAAAGTACCAACTATAATTACATATTCAACACACATATTAATTCACTCCTTTACTTAAGTAAATTAAACACTGTACTATATCATCATAGTTAATTAAGGTTCAATACTGACATTATATTATTCCATAATATAACTCACAACTTATATTAACTAATATTTATTCTTATTAGTTAATTCCCTTAACTAACTCATGTTTCACTATCCAAACCTATTCACAGATAGCTTAAGTGCTATTAATAACTTATATTATAAACATACTAGTTATTAATACACATACACAAGAATATGGTGATTTATACATTAATGATATTTAATGTCACCAACTTACTATAAAATAATTCTATAAATTATTTAATATCGATAGGAATTTATCCACTTCCTTTATCTCAATTGGATCGTCTCTACGATAAGTAACCAATATATATTAATAATATATTTATAAATCACAAAAACACATTTTACATAGTCCATATTATCCTATGTAATATAATACCACATACCTCATATCACATATATATATTATTATTCGAACCCATCTCACAGTTTAAGAATTTTATTTATTAAATCCTTATTTAATAATATCTGAAAATTCGGGTTCTTACAGGTATCATCCTGATCAATTATATATAGATGCATATGTGTTATTCAATTCGGGTGCCACCTGCTCTTTTGTTTCTGAAGAATTTACTAAACAGTTAGACTTACCCCGTGAGGAATTAGAACACCCTATGAGCGTAGAAGTAACAAACAAGGAAGTTATCCCTGTAGAATACATTCATAGGAACTGTTATACTAATTTGAAGAGAATTCATGGATGTCTTCCCAAATGAGATTTAGCAGCAATAGTTTTTGCCTTGGAGTTTTGGAAGCATTATTTGTATGGGGAGAAGTGTGAGATATACACAGTCTAAAGTATATCTTCACGCAGAAGGAATTAAATATGAGGTAACGCCGATGGCTAGAATTGATTAAAGATTATGATTGTGAGATTTTGTACCATCCAGGCAAAGCAAACGTAGTGGCAGATGCCTTGGGTAGGAAAGGCAGAGAGAAGTTATCGAGGTTGACCATTCAGGAGAATTAGTGAAATATTTTCGAAAGACTAGACTTAGAGGTTAAGTATCCGATGAAGACCGATGAGAGATTAATTACAGTGTCAGTAAGCCGACGTTATTAGATAAGGTTAAGGAGGCACAAGAGAAGGACAAAGTTTGTGATAACATCAAGAAACGATTAGCTGAAGGTGATGAGTTGAAATTTAAGATTGATAGCACTGAACTGCTAAGATTTGAAGGACGAATTTGGGTACCGTTAGTACCAGAACCAAGAGAAGAGATTTTACTAGAAGCATTTATGGGAGATAGTGTCGAGCACCGTTGTGTTGAGACGAATAGATGAACGTTGACTGTTGGGACCAGAAGTGGTACAACAGACGGTAGAGATTATCTAAGTGATAAGAGTGAATTATCTGTTTTTACTGGAGTAACCTTATTTTTACAATTCCGAGGACGGAATTTTTATAAGGGGGGAGGGATGTAACGACCAGGAATTTTCGGCTCCTTATTAACTTTATATGTGATTTTAAATTTTTGAGAGTTAATTTTTCAAAATTATTTAAACCTTTTGTGGTTATGTGCTTACGTGATTTAACCTATGCTAATAAATGCTAGAATTTTATTAAAGGGAATCACTAGTGGTTATTTAAATTAGTAGATTAACCCTGATACTTTTATATCAGAATATTAATAAAAGTGTTAGTAAATTATATATTCAAATTTCTTGAATATAGTGTAGAGATTTAATCGAGATTAATTATTTATATTTGAGTAATTAATTGATAATGTGATGATTAATTATTATTATGAATAAATAATAATTAATGAGTAAGAGATTAATAAATATATAATATTTACTTGGTTAATTGATTAATTGTTATATGCAAGTATATGTTATATTAAACCTTTATTATATGATAGTTATCTATAAGGTATATTATACAAGGTGACCTTTGATATGGCTATGTATATTATATATAGACTATATAGTAACCTTAATTGTATTATGTGAGATTGATAAGTGTAATATGTACATAAGAGCATGTGACCATACATGGATAGACATTAATATGTATACCATATTACTTTATATTATATCAATAACATTATTAATTGATAATGATTTCAGTAAGTTATAATAACAGTTATGGTATTGAATAATGAGCAATACACAATTATATTATATTTGGTGTTCGTAAAATAATGTACATGGATTATATGTATATACCTTACTTGATGCATTATATCATTATTTGTACATTAGAAATAACATTGTAGCTCCCATTTAAATGTATATGGAATGGATACATGTAGCTTAAATATATACTATATGTATGTAACATTGGTACATGGAATGCAAGTTGCTGAGTTATATGAGAGCCCCTCTTCTCTTCATTCTTCATACGTAAACACCCACATGCTATGCTACTCTATCTCTTTCTCCTCAAACTCAACCAAGCTAGCTAATCATGAGATGGGGAGTGGGATTCATGAGTGGAATCACCAACTACTCACCTACCAATCCTTGACCATTATGTAATCTTGCTATCCTTTGTTTTGATTTGGTGAACAAAAGCAAGAACCGGATATACATTTGCCTATATAAGAGCTCTCCTCCCTCATAATTTACATTGTTGAGATTTTCTCTAAGTTTAGAATTGAGCTTGTATTATGAGAGTTCAACTGAGTTGAGGGAGAGTATTATTGCAGCTACTCCATTTCTCACAGAGGTACAATTTCGTTTCCATATTCTGTTTCTGAGATTTCTAGATTTTGATTTCAATTGATCATGGATTGATTGTTAAGTTGATTGGAACATGATTGTTAGGGGGTATATAAGTTTTTATATATGTTAGAATTATGTTAGGACTTGTCTGGAACGATTTTGGTTGGAAAATTTTGATTTGGGCTAACTCACTGCCGAAACTGCACAGCTTCTGGCCTGGCCGCCAGCCTGCGCAGCTGCGCCAGTATTGCACTGGCCAGCGGCGCAGCTGCGCCATTGCCTGTCTGCAGAAAATTTTTCTGTTTTGCTACCTGTTCATGCTAACTTGTGGTACTAGTTTGGATTAAGCATACTAGCATGAGTGATATATATATATATGGATGTATTGAGGCAATGTAAGCATGTTTCACTAATAGTTGCATAAGTAATTATAGTTTGGAATAAACTTAGCGTTTCATAAACTAACTTCGAATATGGAAACAAACTCGATATGTATACTTGCCATGATTGTATTCTGACCTTGCAAGCATGATAGCATGACTTAGAATTGTATGGGAGACACGTTGACCTAGGTATACGAGTTTCATAAGATAATATAAGTATGTGAACCCCACTATTGAACATTTCTAACGAAAGATCTAAGTTTCAAAGGTGAACTTTAACATATAGATATTGTGTATGCGTTCTAATTGGACAAGCATGTTAGTATGGTCCAAATGGACATGAGCACTAAGTCTAATGTGGTAGAACATACTAGCATACTTGATTGTAAGTTAAGATATTTTAAAATAAGAAACTTAAGAACTTTGAAAAGTAAACTTGACCAATAATTTTGTCTTGTGATATGAGAGCATTCATGTGGCTTTGGTATGTGTTTCTAATGCAAGTGAGTCATAGTTACAAAACACTTTGATTATACTTAAACGATCTTTGTAGACTTAGTATACTTTTGAAGGAGAACTTAAGATTTGAAAGTTATATACCATGTGAGACATGTTGTGAGCATATAAGCATGTTTATTAGGATGTCATTATGCCTATAGACATATTGACATGAGCATCCTTTTGTTAAAGCATGGATTTCACATATGCACGTATTCATAGAAAATGAGTCTCAAATATGAACTATGTTATTTGAAGTATATTTGTGTAGTATACCAAAGCATACATATTAGGTATTGTGTAGCCATGTTTTGAGATAGTATGACCGGAGTAGTAAACCTGTGAAGTATGAACTTGTTTAACTTAAGGTTTACCGGCATGAATACATATGATTATTAAATTAGATTAGGATGAGCATGCTAGTCTCGAATGAAATATTTCAACTTGATAAGTATGTGTATTAGTGTAATGGCAATAGTTCCATGCTAGGGTTACGCCGGGACACTTTCAGACCCGAACAATTTGCTTAAGTCGGATTTTAACAGTTAACATATTATGATGCTATAAATGGTATGTTTGATATTGAACGTGATCTTATGTGATAGAATTATATAATGATTAGATGTTTGTTAAGTGTAGACTTATATTAGTTTATACATACTAATTGGAAGAGACCGACTTGTTAATGTTAGGTCGTTCCAACGCGGTTTAAATAAAGCTAGAATTTATTTATAGAAGAGCAAACTAGGCAAGTTTCCGAACTTCACTCTTCGATTGTGCAAGTTCTTTTGAACCCGTTATTGTATTATTTGCAAGTTCCCTATCTTCCTCAAGTTATATTTGAGCAAGTTTCCTAGACCCTTGCATTACTTTATTCAACAGATATTGTAAGCAAGTTTTCTTGTGATATTGAATGCAAGTACCCTAGACCCTTGTATTACTTTATTCAACGGATATTGTAAGCTAGTATCCGAACCCTACTTTTATTGTGCAAATATTTTAAATCCTTGCACTACTTTATTCAATTACTCGAGTAAGCGAGATTCTAAACTTCACCTTTATTGTGCAAGTTCCTATCCTTCTCATATTGTTTTGAGCAGGTTATTATTGTATTGTGAAAGTTCCCCGAACTTCACATTTTGAGTATTGTGAAAGTTCTCCGAACTTCACTTTTTGAGTATTGTGAAAGTTCCCCGAACTTCACATTTTGAGTATTGTGAAAGTTCTCCGAACTTCACATTTTGAGTATTGTGAAAGTTCCCCGAACTTCACACTTTGGTTATTGTGAAAGTTCCCCGAACTTCACACTTTGGTTATTTTGCAAATTCTCGAACTTCATTTCTTGTTTATGAAAGTTCTCTAAACTTATACAAACTCGTAAATTGTGCAAGTATCTTATCTTTGTGTTTACTTTACTCAAAGAACGTTATAAGCAAATGTCTTAACCTATGCATTTACTTTATGCAAGGGATCTATTATGGTGAAATTTTCCGAATTTCACTCTTTGATGTTGTAAGTGTCTAAGCCTATGCAGTTATTTTATGCAAGGAAATCTAGTATTGTGCAAGTTCTCCGAACTTCACACGCTGAGTATTGTGCAATGTTCCCCGAACTTCACACGTTGAGTATTGTGCAAGTTCCCCGAACTTACACAAATTCCTATATAAGCGAAATTCTAAACTTCACTTTGTGCAAGTTCTCTATCCTTCTCATATTATATTGAGTAGGTTATTGTTGAATCGAAAGTTGTTTACTTAATTGCTTGAACTTTATTTCCAAGCATGTTATTTAGTGGTTTAATTACTTATCAATTATTCCACATCGATATTATTGATGTCCGCACCTAGTGCATTTGAGCTCGTACAGTCTTGGACTTGTACATTATTCAAGGTTCTAAATTTCTTGAACCATGTCAGTAAGAGTCTGAACCTTTTCTCGGTCAGACTAGTGTATGAAGTTTTCTTTGAAGCTATCCAAACCAATTGATGGTAAGGATTCTTAGACGGAACAGAACACCCCTTACACGTAGGAGTGTGCCCAGGTATCTAATATATATGATACGAGTAAGCAGATTTAAGTGTTATGCATATTCACGTTGTGCCCGAGGCTGATCTCCTCGAGGTACTAAGTTTCTGTAGCCAAAAGCCAGTAATTCCAAAAAGGGTCAATTAGCTATTGAACCCATTGGAAAGTTATAGTTCAGAGTCTACTCGACTATCAGTCATTCTAAAGGAAATTATTATCTTTGCTTTTAATAGTCATATTATTGAATCGTTCAGATATTCATAGTGTTGAATCATGCAGGTTGTTGAACCTTACAGATATTCATATCGCTAAATTATACAGATATTCATTTTATTGAATCGTTCTAATATTCATATTGTTGAATCGTTAAGATATTCATTTTGTTGAAATCATTGTCAGATATTTTTTCATTCATCATGATATATCCTTTATTGTTGTATTTAAACTTGCTGAGCAAACTTGTTGCTTATTCTTGCTATATCATGACTTATATTGCAGTTGAGCCCGAGCCCTCAGGGATGGACAAGGGTAAAGGAAAGATTTAGGAGAGTTTGCAAGGAGCAGACTTTGTCTTTATGATTTGTTTAATTACTGTTAATGTAATATGAATCGTAATGTTTATTCTAGGGTATGTTTGTATTGATGTATTAAGGTTATCGAATCTTGGGACTAGTAACACCTTTTGAATGAACGACATGCGTTTATTATATTCCGCATTTTAGTTATCATATGTTGTTTAAAGGTGGATGTTTAGTATTTTTTCGTGACGATCGGACCGGGGTCAGAGGACCCGGATTCGGGGGTTTCACAATAACCAAAGTGTGAAGTTTGGGGAACTTTAAGCGTGCATTTCATGTCAATGTAAACATACTATTATGCTCATAATATCAAAATATACACATGCTACTTATATGACAAAGTTCGCATTCAAAACTATAAGCTTCATTTTGAAAACATAAGTTTTTCTTTGTAAACCTTTGAGTCTTTCAAACACGTATGCTAGTGCGTTTAATACTCTAATCATGCATTCTAGGTTCATATTAACATGCTTGCCAAATTAGAATGTCTATACAATACTTTCATGCTAACGTTCACCTTTGAAACTTATATGTTTCGTTAGAAATGTTCAATAGTGGGGTTCACATGCTCATATTCTATTATGAAACCCATATACCTAAGTCAACATGTCTCCCATACAATTCTAAGTCATGCTATCATGCTTGCAAGGTCAGAATACTATCATGGCAAGTACACATATCGAGTTTGTTTCCATATTCGAAGTTAGTTTTTGAAACGCTAAGTTTATTTCAAACTATAATTACTTGTGCAACTATTAGTGAAACATGCTTACATTGCCTCAATACATCCATATATATATATCACTCATGCTAGTATGCTTAATCCAAACTAGTACCATAAGTTAGCATGAATAGATTGCAAAAAGGAAAAAAAAATTTGTAGACAGGCACTGGCGCAGCTGCGCCGCTGGCCAGTGCAACATTGGCGCAGCTGCGCAGGCTGGCGGCCAGACGCTGAGCAGGCTGCTTCGGCAGCTTGCTAGTCCAACTCAAAAATTTTCCAACCAAAATCGTTCCAGAAAAATTCTAACATAATTCTAACATATATAATAACTTATATACCGCCTAACAATCATGTTCCAATCAACTTAACGATCAATCCATGCTCAATTTAAAGAATCAAGAATTAGGAAATTATACAGAAATGAAGAACTTGAATGCAATGAGTATACCTTTGTTATATGGCTTGCTGCTATCTCTCAGTCTCTCAATTCAATAGAAATTCAGAATATAAGTTCAACTTAACAATAACTCAGTAAAAGATAATGAGAGGGAAGAGAGCTCTATATATATAGCCAATTCAATACACGGTTTGAAGCTTCGTTCACCAAATCAAAACAAAGGATTGCTAGATTATATAATGGTCAAGGGATGGTAGGTGAGTAGTTGGTGAATCAAATTATGAAACCCACTCCCCATCTCATGATTAGCTATAGCTTGTGAAGAAAATGAGGAGAAGATAGACTAGTGTAGCATGTGAGTTCACGTGTATGAGAAATAAGAGAGCAATTGGGCACTTAATACGGGACAAACGAACTCAGCATTGTATTAGCTAGCAAGGTGTATAATGTAAGTAAATACTTAGTTAAGTATACAACTATACCCATAATAAATATAATTAGGTTAAATAATATACACACCTTTCATTTCATGTGTGCTTAGGTTATACATTTAGTTAGTGTCACAATGTTATTTCAATTTAGAAATGTAACAATACAATGTATCAAGTAAGTACATATGTACCAATCATATAATCCATGTACATTATAAAAACATCGAATATCAAGAAATTGGGTATTATTATAATAATAACTGTTATTATAATAATTATAATAACTTACTGAAAGTATTATCAATTAATAATGTTTATTGCTATTAATGTATGGTGATAGGGTATTCATAAAAGTTTTTCCTACACACATCATGTAACTTTACTAATGCAAATAAATCTTACTATATAATATATAGACATATTAATATGCCACCTTATACTATATAATATATAGTTTACTACCATTAATATAACACATGCTTGTATAAAACAATTTAACCAAGTAAATATAATATTATTATATTAATCTCTTACTCATTCATAATAATAATTAATCATCACATTATCAACTAATTACTCCCAATTGGAATTAATCAAACACGATTAAATCTCTACACTATATTCACGAAATTTGAATATATAATTACTAACACTTTTATCAATATTCTGATATAAAAGCCTTAGGTTTAATCTACTAATTTAAATAAGCATTAGTGATTCCCTTTAATAAAAATCCTAGCGTTTATTCGCATAGGTTAAATCACATAAGCACATAACCACATAAGGTTTAAATAAGCTTGAAAAATTAACTCTTAAAATTTTTAAATCACAGATCAAATTAATAAGGAGCTTAAAATTCCTGGTCGTTACATCCCTCCCCCCTTATAAAACTTTCGTCCTCGGAATTGTAAAAATAAGGTTACTTAAATAAAAATGGATAATTCGCTCTTATCACTTATATAATCTCTACTGTCTGCTGTTCCAAATCTGGTCCCAACAGTCGACGTTCACCTATTTCGTCCCAACACAACGGTGTTCGACACTTCCTCCCATAAAATGCTTCTTGTAAAAAAAATCTCTTCTCTCAGTTCTGCTACTAACGGTACCCAAATTAGTCCTTCAAATCTTAGAAGTTCAGTGCTATCAATCTTAAATTTCAACTCATCACCTTCAGCTAATTGCTTCTTGATGTTATCATAATCTTCGTCCTTCTCTTGTGCCTCCTTAACCTTATCTAATAACGTCGGGCTAACTGACACTGTAATTAATCTCTCTTTGGTCTCCATCGGATACTTAACTTATAAGTCTAGTCTTTCAAAAATCTTTCACTAATTCTCCTGAATGGTCAACCTCGATAACTTCCCTCTGCCTTTCCTATCCAAGGCATCTGTCACTACATTTGCTTTGCCTAGATGGTACAGAATCTCATAATTATAATCTTTGATCAATTCTAGCTATCGGCGCTGCCTCATGTTTAATTCCTTTTGTGTGAAGATATACTTCAGACTGTGTATATCTCACATTTCTCGCCATAACAATAATGCTTCCAAAACTCCAAGGCAAAAACTACTGCTGCTAAATCTCGTTTGGGATGACATCCACGAATTCCCTTCAAATCGGTATAACAGTTCCTATGAATGTATTCTACGGGGATAACTTTCTTGTTTGCTACTCCTACGCCTATAGGGTGTTCTAATTTCTCACGGGTAAGTCTAACTGTTTAGTAAATTTTTTTCAGAAACAAAAGAGCAGGTGGCGCCCGAATCGAATAACACATATACATCTATATCATTGATTGGGATGATACCTGACTCCACCGCATCTTGTATGGTTATGTTGGCTTAACTGGTTGGCCCTCTGATGCTCAGTCCATTGTTGTTGTTGTTATGATTTTTGCTAACTGCATCGCCCTTTTTCTTCGGGCAGTCCTTGATTTGATAGTCTGTGACTTTACACACGAAACATCTTCTTTTTGGCTTATTCGGACACTGAGGAGCCATGTGCTCCGGTTGTCTACAACGATAACACGTGTTCATGCCCTTAATGCATTCCCCCGAGTGGTTCCTTCCACAGTTATTGCACTTTAAACTTTTCTTAGCCTCTCCCCCGGATTTGCGACCTCCGGATGATTGGCTCTCCATCCATTTACGCTTATTGGGGTTGCTGCCTCTGCCACTTCTCCCCTTCTGTCCTTCCTGACTAGTCTTCTTAACTTGCTTAAATTACGCTATGGCTTCATTACCTCCTTCGGCAATGATAGCCCTTTCTAAAATATCAGAAAAGGTCTTAATCTTCAATACATCTACTACCTTCTGCACCCATGGTTTCAATCCTAATTCAAATCTCTATGTTTTCCTGGCCTCCGTATCCACCTGATGCGATGTGAATCGAGCCCACTCTTTAAATCTTGTCGCGTTCTCTGCGATTGACATACCTCCTTGTCTCAGCTCCAGAAACTTAACTTCCATATCTTGTTGCGTATTCTCTGAAAAGAAATTCTTAAATCTGTCCCACATAATAACTCCTTCGCTTACTAGTCCTTTATTGGGTTCCCACCAATTATTAGCTTCGCCCTTCATCATGAATGTGGAAAAACTCGTCTTCTGTGCCTCGGCCACCCGTGTGACCTCAAACACCTTCTCAATTTCTTCTATCCATGTCTGGGCTTCAATTGAGTCCAAGGTTTCCCAAAATTCTGGTGGTCCTACCAATTTAAAGTCCTTAAAGTTAGCCAAGTAATGTCCTGGCTGCTCAGCTGCTGGCTGGGTTATGTTCTGCATTGCTTCTGTTAATAGGTTAACGAAGCTCTGCATTGGGTCGACATTTCCCCCTCCACCATTGCTAACAGATCCTTCCTCCCTCTGGTTCTGCAAAAATCCCCTAGGCGGCATGATCCTGGGGACAGGAAGAAAACATTAGGCTTTATGTGATATGCTATCCATGTTAGCATTAAGAAGTTAGGACGTCTATCAATCGTAGCTGATTTAAATAAACAACTTCAGTATCACAATAAGACTCGATGGGTCTCCTAAATCCATCACCTACAAACTCTAATTGAGTTTTCTACTAAGGTTATAACTTAGGTTTCGCATTCCTAACGTTTATAACCTAAAGCTCTGATACCAACCTGTGACACCCCCGAATCCGGGTCCTCTGACCCCGGTCCGATCGCCACAAAACAATACTAACATCCACCTTTTAGTAACATACGATAACTAAAATGCGGAATCTAATAAACGTACGTCGTTCATTCAAAAGGTGTTACTAGTCCCAAGATTCGATAACCTTAATACATCAATACAAACATACCCTAGAATAAACATTAGGGTTCATATTACATTAACAGTAATTAAACAAATCATAAAGATAAATTCTGCTCCTTGCAAACCATCCTATATCTTTCCTTTACCCTTGTCCGTCCCTGAGGGCTCGGGCTTAACTGCAATATAAGTCATGATATAGCAAGAATGAGCAACAAGTTTGCTCAGCAAGTTTAAATACAACAATAAAGGATATATCATGATGAATGGAAAAATATCTGATAATGATTTCAATAAAATGAATATCTTAAAGATTTAACAATATGAATGTTAGAATGATTCAACAATCTGAATGATTCAATACTATGAATATCTGTATAATTCAACGATATGAATATCTTTAAGGTTCAACAACCTGCATGATTCAACACTATGAATATCTGAAAGATTCAATAATATGACTATTAAAAGCAAAGATAATAATTGCCTTTAGAATGACTGATAGTCGAGTAGACTTTGAACTATAACTTTCCAATGGGTTCAATAGCTAATTGATCCTTTTTGGATTACTGGCTTCTGGCTACAAAAACTTAGTACCTCGAGGAGATCAGCCTCAGGTACAACGTGAATATGCATAACACTTATATCTGCTTACTCGTATCATATATATTAGATACCTGGGCACACTCCTATATATGAGGGGTGTTCTGTTCCGTCTAAGAGTCCTTACCATCAATTGGTTTGGATAGTTTTAAAGAAAACTTCATACACTAGTCTGACCGAGCAAAGGTTCAGACTCTTACTGACATAGTTCAAGAAATTTAGAACCTTGAATAATGTACAAGTCCAAGACTGTACGAGCTCAAATGCACTAGGTGCGGACATCAATAATATCAAGTGGGATAATTGATAAGTAATTAAACCACTAAATAACATGCTTGGAAATAAAGTTCAAGCAATTAAGTAAACAACTTTCGATTTAACAATAACTTACTCAATATAATATGATAAGGATAGAGAACTTGCACAAAGTGAAGTTTGGAATTTGCACAATATATGAATTTGTGTAAGTTCGGGGAACTTGCACAATACTCGACGTGTGAAGTTTGGAGAACTTGCACAATACTCAACATGATAAGTTCGGGGAACTTGCACGATAATAGATTCCTTGCATAAAATAAATGCATAGGCTTAGACACTTACAACATCAAAGAGTGAAATTCTGGGAATTTCACTATAATAGATCCCTTGCATAAAGTAAATGCACAGGTTAGGACATTTGCTTACAATGTTCTTTGAGTAAAGTAAACACAAAGATAAGATACTTGCACAATATACGAGTTTGTATAAGTTTAGAGAACTTGCAAAATAAAGAAATGAAGTTTGGGAACTTGCAAAATAACCAAAGTGTGAAGTTCGGGGAACTTTCACAATACTCAAAATGTGAAGTTCGGGGAACTTTCACAATAACCAAAGTGTGAAGTTCGGAGAACTTTCACAATAACCAAAGTGTGAAGTTCGAGAAACTTTCACAATACTCAAAGTGTGAAGTTCGGGGAACTTGCACAATACAATAATAACCTGCTCAATACAATATGAGAAGGATAGGAAACTTTCACCAAAAACAAGTGAAGTTTAGAAACTCGCTTACACGGTTCATTGAATAAGGTAGTACAAGAATTTAGAATACTTGCACAATAGGGTCCGGATACTTGTACAATAAATAAGTATAAGTCAAGAAAAACTTGCTCAAATAAAAGAGTAGTTCAGGAAAACTTGCAATATGATAATACCCTGCTCATTGTAAATTTGAGTAAAGTTAGGGATACTTGCATATAATACAATAACGGGTTCAAAAGAACTTGCACAATCAATAAGTGTAAGTCAAGAAAAACTTGCCTGTTTGCTCAGCTACAATAAGTTCTAGCTTTAACTTAAACGGCGTTGGAATGACCTAATATTAACAAGTTGGTCTCTCCAATTAGTATATATAAACTAATATAAGTTCACACATACTAGAATCTAGTCGTTATATAAATCTATCACATAAGATCACGTTCAGTATCAAAGATACCATTTATAGCATCATAATATGATAACTGTTAAAATCAGACTTTAAGCAAATCGTCCGGACCTGAAAGTGTTTCGGTACAAACCTAGCATGCAACTATTGACATTAAACCAATACACATGCTTATCAAGTTATAATCTCTCATTCGAAACTAGCATGCTCATCCTAATTCAATTTCAAAGTCATACGTTTTCATGCCGGTAAACCTTAAGTTAACAAATTCATACATCAAGTTCATTTTCTATGATTAAGCATGCATATGTGAAATCTGTATATAAACAAATGAGGTTCATGTCAACCCGTCTATAGGCATAATGAAATCTTAATACTTATGCTTGTATGCTCACAACATGTCTCACATGGTATTTAACTTTCAAATCTTAAGTTCTCCTTCAAAAGTATACTAAGTCCACAAAGATCATTTTAGTATAATCAAAGTGTTTTGTAACTATGACTCACTTGCATTAGAAACACATACCAAAGCCACATTAATGCTCTCATATCACAAGACAAAATTATTGGTCAAGTTTACTTTGAAAGTTCTTAAGTTTACCTTGAAAACTCCTTAAATCCATCAATCTCGAATGCTAGTGTGTACAACACTTTAAACGTGCATTTCATGTCAATGTAAACATACTATTATGCTCATAATATCAAAATATACATATGCTACTTATATGACAAAGTTCGCATTCAAAACTATAAGCTTCATTTTCAAAACATAAGTTTTTCTTTGTAAACCTTTGAGTCTTTCAAACATGTATGCTAGTGCGTTTAATACTCTAATCATGCATTCTAGGTTCATATTAACATGATTGCCAAATTAGAATGTCTATACAATACTTTCATGCTAACGTTCACCTTTGAAACTTATATGTTTCGTTAGAAATGTTCAATAGGGGGGTTCACATGCTCATATTCTATTATGAAACCCATATACCTAAGTCAACATGTCTCCCATACAATTTTAAGTCATGCTATCATGCTTGCAAGGTCAGAATACTATCATGGCAAGTATACATATCGAGTTTGTTTCCATATTTGAAGTTAGTTTATGAAACGCTAGGTTTATTTCAAACTATAATTACTTGTGCAACTATTAGTGAATCATGCTTACATTGCCTCAATAAAACCATATATATATATATATATATCCCTCATGCTAGTATGCTTAATCCAAACTAGTACCATAAGTTAGCATGAAAAGATTGTAAAAAGGAAAAATTTTCTGCAGACAGGCACTGGCGCAGCTGCGCCGCTGGCTAGTGCAACACTGGCGCAGCTGCGCAGGCTGGCGGCCAAACGCAGAGCAGGCTGCTTCGGCAGCTTGCTAGTCCAACTCAAAAATTTTCCAACCCAAAAATTTTCCAACCAAAATCATTCCAGAAAAATTCTAACATAATTCTAACATGTATAATAACTTATATACCGCCTAACAATTATGTTCCAATCAACTTAACGATCAATCCATGCTCAATTTAAAGAATCAAGAATTAGGAAATTATACAGAAATGAAGAACTTGAATGCAATGAGTATACCTTTGTTATATGGCTTGCTGCTATCTCTCACTCTCTCAATTCAATAGAAATTCAGAATATAAGTTCAACTTAACAATAACTCAGTAAAAGATAATGAAAGGGAAGAGAGCTCTATATATATAGCCAATTCAATACACGGTTTCAAGCTTTGTTCACCAAATCAAAACAAAGGATTGCTAGATTACATAATGGTCAAGGGATGGTAGGTGAGTAGTTGGTGAATCAAATTATGAAACCCACTCCCCATCTCATGATTAGCTATAGCTTGTGAAGAAAATAAGGAGAAGATAGACTACTGTAGCATGTGAGTTCACGTGTATGAGAAATAAGAGAGCAATTGGGCACTTAATATGGGACAAACAAACTCAGCATTGTATTAGCTAGCAAGGTGTATAATGTAAGCAAATACTTAGTTAAGTATACAACTATACCCATAATAAATATAATTGGGTTAAATAATATACACACCTTTCATTTCATGTGTGCTTAGGTTATACATTTAGTTAGTGTCACAATGTTATTTCAATTTAGAAATGTAACAATACAATGTATCAAGTAAGTACATATGTACCAATCATATAATCCATGTACATTATAAAAACACCGAATATCAAGAAATTGGGTATTATTATAATAATAACTGTTATTATAATAATTATAATAACTTACTGAAAGTATTATCAATTAATAATGTTTATTGCTATTAATGTATGGTGATAGGGTATTCATAAAAGTTTTTCCTACACACATCATGTAACTTTACTAATGCAAATAAATCTTACTATATAATATATAGACATATTAATATGCCACCTTATACTATATAATATATAGTTTACTACCATTAATATAACACATGCTTGTATAAAACAATTTCACCAAGTAAATATAATATTATTATATTAATCTCTTACTCATTCATAATAATAATTAATCATCACATTATCAACTAATTACTCCCAATTGGAATTAATCAAACACGATTAAATCTCTACACTATATTCACGAAATTTGAATATATAATTACTAACACTTTTATCAATATTCTGATATAAAAGCCTCAGGTTTAATCTACTAATTTAAATAAGCATTAGTGATTCCCTTTAATAAAAATCCTTGTATTTATTCGCATAAGTTAAATCACATACGCACATAACCACATAAGGTTTAAATAAGTTTGAAAAATTAACTCTTAAAATTTTTAAATCACAGATCAAATTAATAAGGAGCTTAAAATTTCTGGTTGTTACAGTAATACTCAATATTTACCTGTTGGGGCACTAGCCTTAAAACCAAAAGTTTTCCCCGAAGTAATGACAGTCGGTCGGGAAATGCTATCCTTGGGATTCTGCCCTGGAAAAGGGTTAGGGAAAAACAGCAAGGAATCAAGAGTCCAGTGCAAATCCCTAGCAAGTCAGGAAAAGTCGGATTGGGCTATTCATCCAGATCGAACCATCGGAACCCACAAGCATCCAACGGTTTTTGCTTCCACTATCCTGCTGCCAAACTTCACTGATGTTGGGTTCGTAAAACCAATGAGGAAGATTCCTAATGTTATGTCAGCCATGCTGTTTCCTCCAATCATACCAATTAATGAAAGACAAGCCCCAAAGCTTGAGGTGAGAGCAAAAAGGGAAAAGAAAAGTTCTGGCATGAAGGACGAGACCCATTTCCCAACATGTATTTCTTATGCACTACGAGGGTATGAACGATGATATCCCAGACAGTGATGAAGAAGATCAGATCTGAATCCCTCATATCAAAAGGGATAAGGGTAGCAGTTCAAAGAAGAACCCCGACCCTGATATAAAGGATGTCTCAGTCGTCATCAAAGAGGAGACAAACGAGCACAACTCCTTTATCTTCCCCATTCATGAGGACTTGACATTGGACAATTAGAGCAGCACCCCTTGCCTTATTCAAAAAGGGTAAAAGGCAGAAAGTCCATCTGTCCTGGAGCATGGTTTTAGTTACTACTTATTTTGTTGCATAGCTATAGCAGTTACTTTTGTCATACTTTTGCTAAATACTTTGTATGTTTAAACAGTCTCATATATTAAAGTGAAAGAATTTTATTTTTAGGACTCCAGAATTGGATTTGTTTGTCCTTGCTGATGAGATGCCAAATTTTCACAGTGACTACAACTTTGATGTAGAATCGGACTTCGACTTAATGGAGATAGATGACTATGAGGTGCCCGAGGAGATTAAAGAATGGGTCAAAGACAAACCCAAACCCAACCTCGATCAAACCACCACTGTCAATATCAAAACATCAGAAAACCTTGAATAAATCCAAATAGACATGTACCTTACCCAAGACCAAAAAGCCAACCTGATTAAACTCTTAACTCAATTCCAAGATGTGTTTGCATGGTCGGATGAAGACATAATTGGCTTGTCTACTGACATTGTCATTCATCGACTGCCCATTAAAAATGGATTAAAGCTAGTCAAGCGGAAGCTCAGGCGATTGAAACTCGAATGGAGTCTGAAAGTCAAAGAAGAGGTTGTCAAGCAATTTAAAGCCGGTATCATCATGGTATCAACATACCCGGAGTGGCTATCAAACATAGTTCCCATGCCTAAGCCCGGAGGGAAGGTACGAGTATGCGTTGATTACCGAGATTTGAACAAAGCTTGTCTCAAAGATAACTTCCTAGTACCTTTTATCCACATCGTGATAGACAATACGTCACAATATGGCATGTATTCTTTTGTGGATTGCTTTGCTGGATACCATCAAATCATGGTCGCTGAAAAGGATAGGGAGAAGACAGTCTTCATCACTCCCTGGGGAACCTTTTATTACAGACGTTTTCCTTTCGGCCTTATAAATGCCGGTGCCACATATCAGCGAGCCATGATGGCCCTTTTTCATGACATGATGCACAAAGAGATAGAGGTTTATGTGGATGACATCATTATAAAATCCTAGAAGGAGGATGACCACATCAACCATCTCAAAAAGCTTTTCAATAGGTTATGCTAGTACAACCTAAAGCTGAATCTAGCTAAATGTGCTTTTGGTGTCAAATCAGGCAAGTTGTTAGGATTTTTAGTGAGAAACAGAGGCATTGAGCTGGATCCCATCAAGATTATAGCCATCACCGAGATGCCCGTGCCCCGAATAGAAAAGGAAATACGGGAATTCCTGGGGAGAATTAATTTCATAAGCAGGTTCATCTCTCAACTCACAGCAACGTGTGAACCCATTTTCAAGCTGCTAAGGAAGAATTCCTCTATGAAATAAAATGAAGATCGTCAAAAAACCTTCCTTTCCATCAAGAAGTAGTTGATCGAAGCACCTGTCTTGGTACCCCCAAGGGATGAGGTTCCCTTATTTATGTACCTGTCCGTCAATGCCAACATAATAGGCTATATGCTGGGATAGAAAGATGATTGAAGCAAGGAAAAAGCTATCTATTACCTCAGCAAGAGATTCTGCAGCGACGAGCAGAAGTACACCTAGATTGAAAGGACCTGTTGTGCATTAGCATGGGCCGCCATGAGATTACAACATTATCTGCATGGGCACACGACCTACCTCATATCCCGCATGAATCCACTGAAGTGCATATTCAATAAACCAATGTTGAATTGTCAATTGTCCAAATAGCAGTTGATCCGCCAACAGTTCGACATTGTCTACGTGACTCAGAAGTCCATCAAAGGTCAGGGAATTACAGATCAATTGGCTGAAGCACCGTCAGGGGATTTTGAACCCTTGGAAACTTATTTCCCGGACAACGGGATCATAACAAATCAACAGATCCCTCAAAAAAATACAGTCCAGTATTGGAGAGTGTATTTTGATGGAACAGTAAACATGAAGGGTGCCGGAGCTGGGGCAGTCCTTGACTCTTTTATAGGAGAGCAGTATCCTATGGCTACCAAGTTGTAGTTTGTCAACACCAACAACACAGCTGAATATGAAGGCTGCATAATGGGGTTGAAACTAGCCCAGTCCATGGGTATCAAACGGTTACTAGTCTTTGGGGATTCTGAGTTGCTTATCTGACAAACCACCGGGGTATCACACCAAAGAATTGCATTTGCTACCGTATCATCGGCAAGTTATCAAGATGTCCATGGAGTTTGAAGAGATAACCTTCATCCACATCCCTCAAGGTAGGAATGACTTCGTTGATGCATTGGCAACGTTGGCTTCCCTGATCCACATATCTGATAAGAGGGGAATTCCCGACATCAAATTCACAAACCAAAAGGCCCCATCATATGGGAATTACATTGGAGAAATATCAGGTGAAATACCTCCTATCCAACAGCATTGGTATCAAGATATAAAAGAATATCTCCGAGATGGATCTACGCCCACAGGGGCAAGTCAAGATGAAAGAAAGCGGATCCAGAAAATGGCTATGAAGTTCTATCTGAGCGGGGATGCACTCTATAAAAGGGATGTTGGAATAGGCCTTTTGAGATGCCTCGATAAGGATCAAGCCTAGAGCCTGATGGATGAAGAACACGGCGGAGTCCGTGGTCCACATATGAGCGGTCATTTGCTGGCCAGGAAGATATTAAGAACCGGGCATTACTGGATCTCTCTCAAAGCTGACTGTGATGATCACATCAGAAGATACTACCAATGCTAAGTCCATGGAAATTCCATACACGCTCCTCCAAACGAGCTGCATAATATGAGTTTGCCATGGCCTTTTTCCATGTGGGGAATGGATGTGATTGGGCCAATAGAACCCAAAGCAAACAATGGTCGTCGATTCATCTTCACTATGATCGATTACTTCACCAAATAGGTTGAAGCTGCCTCTTTTCCCAAAGTCACCATAGAGGTAATCATTGGTTTCATCAAAAATAATGTCGTCTGTCGATATGGACAACCGGAGGTGATCATATCAGACAATGCAAAAAATCTAAACAATCAGATGATGAGAGAGTTATGCAGCAAGTTCCATATCAAGCATCTTAATTTCATCATCTATCGGCCCAAGATCAGTGGTTGCAAGAGCGGTACTGTGACGCCCCCAAATTCCAGAACCGTCACGGGGTCGTTCGAATTCGGTTCATCACGTGCTCATGGTAATACATCACAATAATAATAACTAACTATCACACAATCACAGCGGAAAATCTATTCTAGAATAATTTACAATGATTTATTATAATTATTCTCCCAAGTCTCGTAACCTACAGTACTTAATAGATTACATAATAATATCAATTAACGACTTATTACATAATCTAACTTAAGCTTAAACATAATCAAATCCAGTCTTACTACATCATCTTAATACAATATTAAAATATTTGAAAACATAAAAGACACAAGCTAGTTGGTAGCCTTGCCCTTGCCCTTATCAATGCCTGAAGGTTCGCCATGCTCTGCCTTAACTGAAATGTTTTAGGGAAAGCAAGAATGAGCACAAATTGCCCAGCAAGTAATATACAATAAGGGTAAGTGATATAATTCTTAATTCTCGAAAAGGTGTAACAAGGTTTGATAATTCAAGAATAACAAGAATATCAATAGTTTTCAATAATAGTCGCTAAGGACAGAATAATATCAATGTGATTCAATAATAAATCAATTCAAGATTTCAAGATAATTGAATACTGAGCAGTCACTAAGGACTATGAACTTCTACTAGAATTAACAGTAATAAACTAAAAATCCAACAAAAATAGGTACAACAGATGATCAGCCTAAAGCACCATCGTTATGCATAACAATCAATCATACTCAAGTGTGCACCTCGGTTCTTCGACAATTATATATTCCCTTCAAAGAAGGTTGTTCTTCTCAGTCAAATACAAGATCCCGCACCAATCAATTAGTTTGGGTCGTTTTTCAATAATATAAGTCTAGCCGAATCAAATGGCATAGACACTTTCATAATATTCAAGAACAATACTAAGTTCAACATGAATAATAGCTTTAATGAAATAAGAGTTCAAGTATGCTAATTCAATTCAAACGATTAAGTAGGAAACTAGTTCGCAATATACAAAGATAGAATACTTGTACCATAAAAGAGTGTAAGTTAGGAAACTTGCACAATCATAGATTTCCTTGTATAAAGTAAATGCATCGGTTAGGATACTTGCACCGTAAAAGAGTGTAAGTTAGGAAACTTGCACAATCATAGATTTCATTGTATAAAGTAAATGCGTCGGTTAGGATACTTGCATCGTAAAAGAGTGTAAGTTAGGAAACTTGCCTTTAGCGTAGTTTACTCACGTAAAGCTAGCCAACACTTTCGAATTTCTATCGTAATACAATTACGTATATATATGATATTCATTAGTCATATAATTTAACTCCACATTTTATCTTCGAATATATGATCAACACATAAGCTAAGTTTTAGCCTAGCTACACAGTTATTTAATTTCTACCCTTGATGTTCCTCCTTTTGAGTTTAAACACATTCTCATATCATATAAGATCGTAATAATTAGCAAACATAACCTTTCTAGCACTTTACAGCATTATTGTGAGTTAACCATCAATCGGATTCAAGTAACGACATAGGATATCATATAGCATATATACATGTTAAAGGATACTTTTAAGTGTATACAACCTTTCCTCGTTCCAATCATACATGCAATAGATTCTAAGTCCACACTTTCAATAATTTTAAGCCATTCAAGGTCATGGAATTCATAAGGCCTATCATGCTCGCTCTTTAAAACACATAAGGCATTCATATACATACTTATGAGTATTCACATTTCATACATGTAACTATTACAGTTATTAGTTGAAAACATGCTCTATTTACATAAAATTTTAATCATGACATCTAGCATGGTATGTATATATGCATGACGTTAATGAAGTCAATAGTATTATCCAACACGTTCATAAACTTCAGAATTTAAACTTCAAGTTAACATGTCAAGGTGCACGTTTAAAACTTGTATTCTCATTAGTAAAGCTCACTAATAAGGCTTAACATGCTCATGCTATCTAGATTCATATGTTAACATGTTTGACACGCATTTCAAGGCCATATAACATGCTCGAAAAATCAGAACCTAGAATCCTAATATAACATGTTAGAGTCCATGTCCAACGCTTGTATTTTCAAAATCATGGGTTCTCTTTTTATGTTAAGTAAACTATGGAAATATATATTGCATAAGAGGGACTCCATAAATCATGTTAAATTTACTTAGTATGAATTATAATTTCACTGCTCTCGGACTGGACAAACAGATAGTCAAGACAGTCATTTCTGGGCTTGCCTGCACGCGGCGCTGCAGCGCGGCAACAACAGCAGCAAGCTGGCGCTGCGGCGCTGGTGGCGTTGCAGCGCGGCAACATCAACATCAAGCTGACGCTGCGGCGCTAGTGGCTTTGCGGCGCGGACAATGGTGCTGAGGCGTGGGGACAGTTTCTGCACACTGCCAAAACCGACCCAAAACCTCCCATTTCATCGATTTCAACATACCCAGATGCTATTAGACTTCTTTAGCTTACTAACACACACACATATATATATATATATATGCTTATATAACAGTCAATCGCCATTTATCAATTCCCAATTTCATGAACTCCAACCAATTTCACGAATTTGATGTTTTAGAGAAATTGTAGAGCAAAAATGGAAATGAAGGTCAAGAAAGCTATATAGTGGTTCCATCATGTATGTATGTTCATATAACAACAATATAAGGGTTCTACAAACCAATTATGAACCAATTTGGCATAATCAAGAATTTGAAGGAAACTTTAGAAACAGAAAACGAAAATGAAGAACAAAGGAAGAGGGATTATACCTCTGCTAGGATTCAAATAGAGTTTGTTGCTAATCCAACTTCTCCTACTGATATATGTATATTGCTTTCACTCACCACTTATGTAAACTCTTAGCAAATTGAAAACGAAGAAACATGGCTGCTATATATAGAAGAATCCTTACACAGACAATGCAATTGTCCATTAAATTGAACCAATAGATTGAAGCTTTGTATATCAGCTAAGGAAGAGTTGGTAGAGTGGTTGAAGAACACTGTTGTGCCCACTCCCCATATCATGATTTGCTAGAATGCTGAGTTTGAGAGAAGAGAGTAGGCTAGCTTCATGATGCATTTCACGTGTACAAGGTTTGTGTCTATTAATATGGGACAAGACATAGAAATCTCAGCATTTTCAATTTGTAAACAAACTAGTGTTAATACTTAGGTTATATATACACATATTTAGACACTTAGGTCTTTAATTGAAATGTCACAATAATTCACATAATGTAGTAAGTGTAAATTGACACATATAATCCATGTACATTTTGTTAATACCGGATATAATCTAATCGGATGTTATCACATTACACTGTCTCCTTTATTAAAACTAATAGTTTACAATATGTTCATGATATATTATACAATGTATACCCACATATTTATTGTCACACAAGCATAAACATGTAGCTTATATATTTCAATCAATCTTAATACATGGTCTCTATGTGTAATGTATTCACATTGTACTATATAACATAGTTTATGTATACTTGCATGGTCACACCTAAGTGTTTCTCTACACAATATAATATAGTCTTATTCCATATACTTTATATTTAATTCTTGCACATTTGCACATAACATTCAATATAATCTTATTATATTAATAACTTACTTATTTATTTTATTATTCATAATGTCAAATAAATAAATTATTCATTTCATTGATTAATTAATAATAATATTAATTAATCCATTCCTCATTGATTATTAAATATCATACATTGCTTATTATTATTATATTTCTCGCAATAATAATAATCACGTATTATTAATCAATCACAGTTAATATTCCATAACCGTCAATAAATATTCTACAATTAACAATTAATATAGATTAATCGTTCACTTTAATAATTCATTCGTTAATTACTATAATCATTAATAATCCTCAACACTGTGCCCCACAAGGCTATCAACGAGTTTATTATAAACTCCACATTTTCCTCAGTTATTATAATTATTCAATTTTATATAATTGAATTAATCCTTCTCATAACACAAAATCATTTATATTAAATAAATTCTCATTTCCATTAATATATTTATTTAATAATATTAGAAAATTCTCGGGTATTACAGGTACCACCAGTTGTCCCTGATAGATGAAAAGAGGGCTACAACCATCTTCCACGGGCGGTTATATCAGCAAAGGATTGCTCGATCATATAACAAGAAAGTTCGACTCTGACAATAAAAAGAGAATGACTTGGTACTGAAGAAAGTTCTGGCCAATCAAGATGAAGCCAAATGAAAGTTTGCCCCAAATTGGGAAGGCCCTTTCATTGTCAAAGAAGTATTGACAGGAGGAGCAATCAGATTACAAGAAATGGATGGGAAAGAATTTTCCCAACTCATCAATTCCAACACCGTGAAAATGTACAATGTCTGAAACACCTGCAAGCCATCATCCTGGCCCTGCGAATCAATCAAATCATTTTGGGTTTCCATAGAAGCTCAAACTACGAATGACCTGATCTACCTTAATCTGGGAGTACATAGGCAGCCATTCACGGTGCGGTCAAACCAAATAAAAAATTTAAAAACCTATCAAACCCAAGCTTAAACCCAAAGTAAACACTTTTTAAACCTTTCAAGCTAAGCCTGAACTACGAATGACCTAATCTCCCTCAACCCGGGAGTACGTAGGCAGCCATTCATGGTGTGGTTTGACCTTCAAGAAAAAACAAAACCCAAAAAAAACTAGTCTTAAGACACCGAAACCCTATAAAACCCAAATACTATTAAGCCTCCCTGGTCAGCAGGCCCTGCTGAGGTATTCTCCTACATCTCAATGTCAATCCATCAAGGAAAAGCTTATGACACATCACAATAGCAAGTCATGAAAAAGTGGTAATCACTCAACAATAACAATACATATCCAACAGGGAAGTGAATCAAAATATATTTCTCTGCTATATAATACTGTTTGATATATACAAGGTATCCTGTATATGACAAAAATGGCTGATCTAGTATGTGCAGGAAAATGAAAGCTAGTCTATGAACCCGTGGATAAACGGGATAGCAGTGCCAACATGGCATCCCTCTCAGAAGATGGAGAAGCAGTTGTAAGCTCATGTCCCACGATCTCCATACGAACAAGAAGATCCACTGCCATCTGTATAGTAATGCTGTGACCATCTATGAAGGCACTCATATCTGTAACGAGGATGTGTGTAGATGATCTGAGTGTAGTGATGTCAGCAATATAAACATCTCGGGTAGCTATGGCTTCATCCCTTACAATGAAAGCAGCATCTCTGGCGACTAAAGCCTCCTCAATCACAACAAATACTGCATCTCGGGTAGCTCGAGCCTCGTCTCTATCAACAAAAGCTGCATCCCTGCCAGAAAGGACTGTCAACATCAGCGCTCTAGCCTGATCCCTCTTAAAGGTCATCCGAGCTAGTGAATCAATAAGAGCTGGATCTATCCCGATCGAAATGCTCGGGGGGTCACTAACCAAGGATGCTGTCAAACCAGCAAATAAATTATCTTTTGTGGGAGAATCAGGATCCTCTATAGGCTCCTCCTCAATAGAATCAATGCTCAGAGCTGAATGGATAATCGCAATGAATGCAATATCGGCCTCCAACCATGCCAAATACTCTGGAGAACGATCCAGATGGCTAGTAAAGAAATCAGCTGTCTCCCTATGATTTCAACACTTGTAAGTCCTGATGAGGTCAGCTGGCGACAAAAATGAAGCTGATATCCGCTGATCCATAGCCCCCTCAAAGTGGTGGATGTTCTGAAACTGATCAAACTGGCATATGACTGCAAGCGGATGATATGTGGTCACCCCTCTCAAACCCGCCAGGGCTAGATAATCCATGCCGACTGCATGAGTAATAAAGCTGTAAGGGGAGCTAAGCCCTGAGCAAGGCAAGTTCGAAAAGGGATGATCGATCGTCGATAAAAAGGCTAACCAAGATGCCGCGTATGTACACTTCATCGGCTGAAAAGAGTAGGACATGGCTATCTCATGGGTAAAGTAGTACCCATGATGTCTGAAAGTGCCGTTAGGACTCAAATGTGTCATGGACCACACGTACAGTAGAACGACGCTACCCCTAAAAAAGCCCTTTGGATGAGTATTGCAGAATGTAGCCGACCTCAAGGTCTCGGCTAAAATCATCGGCAGGATAGTACAACCATGTCTGAGAGCACGAACCACTACCATCAAGCCAGTATCCAGGTGGTCCATATATAGTGGCATGTACAAATAAGCCGTGGCACACATTAATAGAACGTCAACACGTGCAAACTGCCACTCATATGCAGGGATGATGAAATCTATTGAATGTCGCTCGTAGCTATCCAACCGGCCAAAGCGATCGATCAAAAAATCTATGGACACCACGTGCCCCACAGTAATCTCCTCGGTGATGACTCAGCGTCTCAGACCAGTCATGGTCATAAATGGACGTCTCATGTCACTAATGGCTGTCCTGGCGCAAGGCAGATCTAATGCCAAACCCATGAGGCGCTCATACTCCTCCAGCGTAGGAGTCAACTCATGAAGGCCAAACCTAAAATCTGGCGCTCGGGTATCTAGCAGGACAATATGTTGTCCACAAAACCTGGTGGAACCTAAAAATCTAAAATGGCCAAAGAATGCCCCAACATCTGATCAACTATCCATTTGGCTATGGGGGGCAGACTGTCATACCAAAATCTCAATGACGATGTTATCAAAGAATGTGGCAGATGCTCGATATGGCTGTCGGTAGATGAAGACATCTGTAGAGCCGTATCATGAGACCATCCAGGGGTTAAATCTAAACTCACTTGTCTAAGTGCATATCCATAACATAATACATGCGTAATGACAATGATAAATGACAATAGGATGCAATAGATAGAAAAACATCGCGTAATTCTAAAATACACTATCTACTGAAAGCATCATCTCTGTCTGCTCATAAAGTGCAAAAATAAAAAGTACAGGAAAATGGGGCACAACCGCCCAACAATTAACAGAGGCCTATTAAAAGATATAACGAGAAATGGGGCACAATCGCCTAATATCTAACAGAGGCCTATCAAAAGATATAGCGAGAAAGCTATCAGAAGAAATCTATAATATCTGTATCCAGGAGATCAACTTGCTGCAGCTCCTTCTGAGTCACAAAATCTCGGCTAGTGGGAATGTCCGATCGATACAGAGGAAGATCGGCACCTGTATAGCTGCCAGAATATAGATCTGCTGAGGGACCAGCTCCGGGGCTAGAAGGATCAAACGAATTTGCCTCTGATGAATCCTTGTCAAGGTGCCTAATAAAAAAATGAGCCCTCTCCAACCGCTAGGCCAGTACTAAAATCTGCTCCAAATGAGTCGGCTCTCTGAGGCAAGCTATCCAGTCTGTCATCATCACAGACCCCGGCACCATGTCTGCCATAAACTGGGTAGCACTATTTTGAGCTCTGATAGTGCGAGGACTCCACCAGCAATGAAATGCCTCCTGAGTATGAGGACCCTCTAACAGGGTGAAGCCATTTATACTTATAAAGGGAATGTTTATGATAGTCTAGGCCAAGGGCCAATGATGCTAAGCAGAAGGAACAAAGGGAATACGGATGTCGCCCGTGATGCTCTGAATAGAGTGCTCTCCCAAGTAGAGCTCCCAACCTCCCTCAGTCAAAAGAGGAATCTGACTAGTGGACAATGTAAACTCCATCCCAGTCAAAAAGCCATCCACGAACCAGACTGTCAGATAGTCCGGGGTGTAAGGGACCAATGTGATAGAATTGGCAGTCAACAGCAATAGCTGCAAGTGGGAGTGGGTAAATCTCTCTACTACAGGGACCTCCGTCAAAGTGGAGTGATGCCAATACAGGCCCCTCGGATAGGTCTCCAGGCCCAAAGTAGTGGCAGGACGTAGGCAAGGAAGCCTCTCATATGCCCAAAACTGACAATATAAAGATCAAATGACCTCAGTGATAAAACTGTTAAACACAAGTGAGGAAAATTGAAAGGTGAAGGAAAATTACTCACTAGCAGGAAGGGATAAAAACCTAGCCAAGCCTCCGTCACGCCCTCAGAGCGTAGACGCATCGCGCAAAGAAAATAGGCAAAGGTGTAGGTACCCCAATAAAAATTCCTGAGGCGCTCCACGTATCGAGTAGCGCTAACCAGTGTGAAAGAGACCGTCGAGGAGTTATCTGCAATGAAACCCCTTAATGAACACCAAGAACAGTTGCCAAAGAATGTGATCTCTAACCCTCTGGTCATCAGGCAGAGGCTTAGTCAAAGCCCCGCTCTAGGCATCTGCACTTAAGGGACCAGAACGAGTAGTCCGACCCTTGATGGCAGTAGTAGGAACCCAAGAGGGATCTAACGGCAGCAGGTGAAATGTCAGCCACCAATGGCACTGGCTCCCTTGCAAACTCTATCCCAGTGATGAACCTCCAGTCCATAGGTGTCATTATCACCTCCCAGTCCAACAGATGGAGAGATTGAGTCTGATGGAACCAGCGCTCAGATAATGCCCTTAGATAACCCCAAGGGCAACGGTGGGGAGGAATAGAAAAGAAGGCCTCGAACCCCCAAGTGTTGACGATGGCCTGATACTCCGGATACAGAGTATGATATAAAGAGTGGACATTAAACTAGTTCCCCCTGGGATGCGTGAAGCAGGGAACCTGCATCAAATAGCAAGTCCAGATTAAACAATTGCCCTAAAATGGTAAAAGAAAGAAAAATTCAGAATGAAAACTTCAGTGACCTCATTGGTATGAAGGTATATCGAAGATGGCATCTCAAATTGCCCAGCAGCTCCGGAATCGGCACAATGATGGCTGGAAGCTCCCTACGTGGAGCATGAGCTGGTACAGAATCCACAAATGGGACATCCTCATCATCCACATCATCCGGCATCTCAGCTCGAATCTAACGACACACACATTCAGCCAAACGTCGAGGCGGCCGGGCTGCTAGCACTACCTGGTCTATCTGGCTCCATAACCTGGACAAAGTCTCCAAATCACCACAGAAAGGATGAGGTAAGCCTTAAACCTATGGCTTGTTATTGCGTAAAATCTAGTTACGCACAACACGCAAGTATACGTGGTCAACAAGTAATAAAGTGAAAGTAAAGTATCGTTCCCACGAGAAATTATTTAATACAAATCACCAAGTACTAACCCGTAATCAACTCAATCTTATTTAAACGAATGAATTTCAAATTATATAATTAAACTACTATTAAATCACCACTAGTTAAATTAAGATTACGGAGATTTAAGATCACAACTTCACTTATTGCTCATTTAAGTTAACACACTCCTCATCAATTATTCTCACTATTCTGAATTGTTAATCAAGAACACGAAAATGAATATAACCACCTCTCGATGCATCATACCATACTCACTCAAATCTACAGATGATAGAATTAAGCAAGACACCCTAATTAACTAATCCACTATATTGCTATGTGAATTACAATTAAAAATGATTTAATCACAAGTTCTCTATAAGATTACATATGGCGTAAAGGAATAGCTCTATCCTAAACACGAATCATAATTTCCATCTATGCAGAAATCACAAACACATGCTATCATGATCAGATCTAAATCTATACTCCTCAATCAATTTCATATAGATTATCACGGTAATTGTTAGCTAGGCAATTAAGCAATTAATTTCAAATCACAATAGACAATTCACAACGATAGATCACAATAATTGATAGAGAAGCATAATAAAATAAATTACACAATAAGATCCATTGCAATCTTAAACAAAGAATTAGTTCATTGAATTAAAATTAAGAATCCACACTTGAATACACATTAAAAGATAAGAAAAAGATTAAGGAAAAGAATTGAATCTGTTGCCGGCAAATTCGTCTTCTTTCTTGCTCTTGATCTGGATCTCCAATGGTCTCCCAGTGTTTCAATCTCCAAATCCCCTTTCAACTAGGGTTTATTATTTTAAATTAAAAACTAAACTAATACTATCATAATAATAATAAGCTAATCATTAATATATATCTCCATAAGCTAATATTATATAAATCTATATATATAAACCCCCCCAGCCTAAGCTGTTCCGTCCCTTTTCTCTTCCTTTCACATACTCGTGGGCCCCTTTTTCCAAATAGGTTAAGTCTCCTTTTAATTCCTTCTTACTATCATTATGTAGTAGCCCAATCCTAATAGGAAAAGGCTCCAGCAACTTGCGTTTTTTTAATATATCATGCAATACTATCCCTTTTATATCCACTAGCTCCAATGATTGAGATCCACTTCCGAATTGGAAAAGAAGTCAGCAGCTGCTGGCAATTGATTGCCCACTTGTTAATCCCATCCACTAGCAGCCTACTAACTATATAATATTTATTATAATATCTCCACTAAGCCCTTTTTGCATCAGATTAAGCACCTTATCTCTCTAGCTTGTATCCAGTCAATTAGAAGTAGAAAAGTAATAAGCAGTTGCTGTCCGCACACTGCACCGCCCCAGCGGCAGTTCCCAGGCCGAAGCCCCGCCCCAGCGGTTAGTCTTACTGTCCAGCCGAGCCTCTTTTGCATGGATTTTTTTTTTGATTCCCTTCACAGGCTGCTGAAAAAAATCGTGGGCCCATGATACTTATCTTGATATATTGCTTTCGAGTAACCTGCTAGGAGTGGACTGCTACAATATGGACATGAGCTGCTCCATTGCAAAAAACCAGACCGTGGCCCACTTAATTTACTTTAACTTTGCATGTAATAAAACCCAATTGATTTGCTTCCGAATTCTTTTTAAAATTACGGACTTCATTAATTGTACTCATTAAATTGAGCGGGTGGACCCTTCAAGTGTATTAAAAATTATCCTTTTAAGCTCTTATTGCATCCATTCCAATTCCTGCACATAATACATAAAACCCAGTAAACTGATGGGAAAATTACTTAAAAATAACAAGAATCAAGCTATAACGAATACCGATTCGCAGGTATGAAACCCACTCATCACTTGTCAAGATTAAATCATTGATTCATGCCTATTTTATATCCTAAAGTATGCATTAGTTTACAAAAATTCCCAGTAGAGTTAAAATTGCATGTTCATTAAATGCTCAGGCTTTTGAAATTTTTTTGCCAGTCTCCTTTGTAAAATGGACTTTTCGCATGCACATAGGCATGACTAGGTGGTCATTGTAATACCCGAGAATTTCTAAATATTATTAAATAAATATATTAATGAAAGTCAAATATTTATTTGAATATAAATATTTATGTGTTATAAGATGAGTTAACTCAATTACTTCAAATTGAATTTATAATAATTGAGAAGAAAATGTGGAGTTTATGATAAGCTCGAAGAATGCCTTGTGTGGCAAAGTGGTGAAAATTATGGTGATTTAAATTAATTAAAGAAGAATTAACAAGTGGATGATTAATTTATAGTATATTATTAATTAATAGTTATTATGAGTAATAGCATATTAATGAGTAAATAGTTAATTAATACTATGGGATTAATGCTGGTTCAAATTAATTGCTTAGTATATAGTTATGTAATCACATATTGTATAGTAACTACATCTATATAATATAAAGTATAGTGTGACGTTGTGATGTGATTATGTAATATAGAAACTATATGATGAAAGGGATTAAGTCACATGAATTATATAAATAAACCTATGTGAATACCTGTTATATGTACATTGTGGAATATTGAAACAAACTATATTATATAAAGTGTAGTGTGAAACCACAAGTGACTATGGAATATATAAAACTATTTAGTAAGACTGATAAATTATATGAGTTACATAAATGATGCTTATGTGACCATGTGATATGTATAGAGCATTAATGTATACTTTATGAAATATTTAATTGGACTATGTGAATAATTGATATTATGAAGTTTATGATAATGTGATGTGTCACTACCTAATTAAATCATAATTTGACATTTTCAAAATGTACATGGATTATATATTGATGTGTTTACATGTACCCCAATTTGTTACCATGTAGTATTATTATATCATTAAAATCCATGTATGTACCCAATTGAATTTAAAACCTAAGTGTATATATATATGTGTAAGTGCATTTAACCTATAGTGTATGACCTTATTTCATTTCCAACTTCCAAATGCTGAGTTTTAAAACTTGTCCCAAAATGAAAGTTACCCTTCATTTCTCTTCATGTGAATGGCCAATGGGCTATACTACTCTTCATTGCAAAACTCAATTGCCTAGCTAGCTCAATCAAATGATGAGAGGGAGTGGGTTGATGTGGTGGTTGGGCACTATTCTACTAAATCTTCTTTGCCCATTGTATTCTCCTTCATTCTAATAGTTTGATTCATAGTGCAAAGCAATTATATGGATATTCATTCTTCTATAAATAGCAAGCTCCTCTCCTCATTTGTTTTTGCTGAGATTATTGCTAAGTTGCTAGAGAGTGTATTAAGGGAGAGTAATCTGAAGTGTGAGGAAACTCTGTTCATTTGAAAGGTCAAAGGTATAACACTTGTTCATACTTTAAAATTTAGCAATTATCAACTCATAGAAAATTTCATGAATTCTTGATGTTAGTATGTTAGTAGAGTCCATATACATGCTATATATGTAATGTAGTTGGTCTCAAGTCTGTTTCATGAAGGAATTGCATGTTGGCTGAAGCTTTGCTAGTTTAGAGAGCTTTCTTGGATGGAACCGGGGTGGCGCGGCCGCGCCACTCCCTAGTATAAATGGGGAGCAGCCGCGCCCTTATGCAGAATTAGTTGGTGATTTTTCATGCCTTCTGATGTATTGAGCATACTAATTAAACTTCAATAAGACCATACAAGTCTCTGACATGCTAGTTTATATTGCCTTTCATATAATCACTCACCATAGCTTGATTTTAAAAGAGAACTTGAGTTTTTATTGCACAAACTCAATAAACCATGTGTACTTTAAATTCTAACTTGAGAACGTGCTAGTATGGTCTGATTACATTTGTACGTAAGCGTGAAAGCATGAAAGTATGATATATGTGGACTTACCTTATATGCTTAAATAAGTTTGATAGCATTCTAATAGAAACTTAGAATTTCAAAAGCGAACTTAATGAATTATATACACTTGAGTCTTGAACTTGTGAGCATGCCTATATGATCTATTTATGGGTATATGAAGGCATGATATCAGACATATGAATTTACTTTGCATGCTTGAGTAGCTTTGAGAACCCTCTAAGGAATTACTTAGAGTTTCCATTATGGACTTGATAAACCATATACACTTTTGAGCTAGGAACTTATGCACGAGCTTGTATATTCTATTTATGTGTATATGCGAGCATGATGTATAATAAGTGAAGTAGTTTTGCATACTTAGATGATGTTGATAACATGCTAATGGAAATTTAGAGTTTCACATACAAGCTTAATAAATTATATACACTTGAGTCATGGACTTGTAAGCATGCCTATATAATCTATATATGCACATGAAAGCATGACATATGATATGTGAAGCTACATTATATGTGGAAGGGTTTAACACAAGATTTTCAAGAGAAACCTTAAAGAGTTGAAAACTAGTTTTGTTGATAACTAGTTTTGTTGATAACTATATTTCAAGTATTCTGAAATTTATGACCATTGTGATAAGATATCGTATACCTCTAAACATGATTGCCATATATGCCTAACTAGTCCTATGCACGATAAACTAGTTGAGCATGATTAAGAACAAATTTCAATGAATATGCTAATATAGAACCATGAATTCGATAAGTGTTTATAACCTTGAAATCAAAATGTGATGACAAACTATGTTTCTTAATGTTATAGTGCATTAGAAACTGATTTTTTTTTTGTGTTATGTGATGATATACATATAAGATCATACGACTAAGAGAAGACTAACGTTATATGTTTGGTATTGATGAATTACACTTATGTATCATAGCAACTCAAGATAGTAGGTGTACATATTGAACTTATATGACTAATGTGTATACATGAATAGGATAAAATAAGTTCGTTGGGTGCTAGTAAACTATAAGTTGATAATTAACGCGAAAGGCAAGTATCCTATTCTTGTGTTTACTTTATTAAAGGAACATTGTAAGCAAGTTTCTAACCTTACTCTTTATTGAGCATTCATTAAGCTTGTGCTATTATTGTCGTACAAGTAAACTATTGGAATTGCGATTCATGTTTTATAACTTAAATATTTCGTGGACAAGATAAAGTCAATTTATATCCTTCAAACTTTAAATCTTGAGTATTGAACTTATAAAGAGTGGTCTATGCCATTTGATTCGGCTTGACTTATATCATGATTAGAAAGCTATCCAAACCAATTGATTGGTGCGGAGTCTTATATTGACTGAGATGAACAACCTTCTTTGAAGGGAAATTATATATTGTCGGGAGACCGACATACGCATTTTAGTACGATTGAACGATATGCATACCGTAGGGTACTTTAGGTTGATCACCTGTTGTACTTATTTTTATTGGATTATCAGTATATTTCTGTTAATTCTAGTAGAAGTTCATAGTCCTTAGTGACTTCTCAGTATTCAATTATCTTGAAATCTTAAACTGATTTAGCATTGAATCATATTGATATCTTTCTATCCTTAGCGACTGTTATTGAGAACTGTTGATATTCTTGCAATCCTTGAACTATCATATCCTGTTATACCCTTTTGGGATTCGAAAACTATATCATTCACCCTTATTGTTATATTACTTGCTGAGCAAACTTATTGCTTATTCTTACTTTTCCTAAAACATTTAAGTTAAGGTAGAGCATGGCGGACCTTCGGGCGTCGATAAGGGCAAGGTCAAGGCTAGCGACTAGCTTATCCTTTTTATGTTTTAAAATCTCTGGTGTTGTATTAAGACTATTTCAGAACTATGTTTAAGCTTAAGTAGGGTTATGTAATAAGTCTTTATTTGATATTATTATGTAATCTATTAAGTACTGTAGGTTGCGAGACTTGGGAGAATAATTATAATAAATCATTGTATATTATTCTAAATTTTCTGCTATGATTGTATGATTTTAGTTATTATTGTATTATCGTGAAAAAGTGATGAACCAAATTCGAGAGACCAGTGGCGGTCCGAATTTGGGGGCGTCACAGGTTGGTATAAAAGCTATAGTTATAAACCTTAGGAACAAGTGTCCTTAGATTATAACTTAGGAGAACTTAGAGGTTAGGAGGAGATAAAACTCATGTAGAGTTTTCCTTGAGAGACTTAGTATGTTATGAAATGTAACTTCATTTTATACAATGAACTTATGTTTTATTTAACATTCTAATGGAGTTTTTGTTTGTTTGTCTTGTGTTTGTGATTGTGGGATGGCAGACACAGGAGTACCTAGTAGAGTGGCCGAGGAAGAGCCCAGAGATATACACGTAGTATACGAGGCGCCTCTAGAGGCTGTGCTAGTGCAAGAAGTTGCACCATCCGAGTCTGACAATGAGGATGAGATTGAGGTAGAGTTTGATCCAGAGGAGGAGCCTATGGAGGATAATCCTGTTGAGGACGAGCCTACAGAGGAGGATCCCATGGAGGACTCTTACGAGCCTAACCTGGAGGAGCATATGCTGGGGGAGTACGAGGAGCGTATTCTAGAGGTGGACCGCAGAGTCCAAGAGCTAGAGGCTGAGGCCCAGGAGAGAGAGTCCGAGTTCCAGAAGCTAAGGGACGAGGACCATCAAAGGAAGATGGCCATACAGGAGTTAGAGGTGGAGATTGCATACTGCAGGAAGGCAGGGATCTAGATGGGAACCTTATTCCACAGGTCGGTATCCAGAAATATAGACTTGGCAGAAAAGTTAGAAGAAGTCAAACAGAGGGAGCTAAGTGAGAAGACCGAGAAGGAAGCACTCCGTACTTAGCTAGAGTTAGAGGTTATGGATAGGATCCAATTCGAGGAGAAGTGGGAAGCGGCTAACGAAAGAGCTGACGACTTGGAGGATGAAGTTAGATGCAAGAAGAGAAAGATGAACAAGATGGGGTATGTGTTCCGTTCAGCTTTCGAAAGGGTGATCGATGGTGTATACCACTACCCAGCGGAGCAAGTACAGACCTTACATACTTTGAACTGAGAGTTGATGGCGTACATAGCGCAAATCGAGTACAAGAGCTGCTGTGGAGCGTGGGATGATGGGATGAGATTTCCTTAGTCAGTCTAGTCGTAATATTTGTAGTATTTACCTTATGTGATGTATATATTGTGTTGTAATCCCAACTTTTTGTGTAAAGTGTGGGATAGATATGTAAACCCCGAGTAAGCTTTTGTTAGAGGGGTAGTCTGTTAGTATTCCCCGTCTTTTGTGATATTAGGGGGTATATGCGATAATATTTATAGAAATATGCTAGGGATGATCAAGTAATGAAACGATTTGGCATATGAATATAAATTAAGTTTATTTCATAAACGTGTTATAAATTTTATTCTTTTAGTATTAAAGAAATACTTAAGTGATATGATTGAGTAATAATAAAATAAAAATTTGTGATGCAAAAAATGCCGCCCAGACATAGATTGATTACACCTGAGGAGTCAGTAAATAATGAGAGGGAACAAGTAGACCCGATCCAAAAGCTAGTTGATCTGTTAGGAGAGGCCCTTAGAGGAAGGAACAACGAACCCGTTCGCCCCAACCCTCAAGCTGTTCCAGTGACAAGTTTTAATAACTTTAGGAGTGTAGGACCCCCAGAGTTCGAGGGTACTACCGACCCAATTATTGCACAGACTTGGATCAAGAAAATCAAGAAGGCTTTCACCATCGCTCGAGTGGGGAAAGACTAGAAGACTGTATTTGCTATGTACATGATGAGGGGCGAAGCCAACTACTAGTGGGAGGCTAATCAACAAAGAGCGGGGGAAGGGATAATCGCATGGGAAAGATTCAAGATGCTATTTTTCGAGAACTACTTCCCGAAAAGCATGAAGAATAGGATGGAGGTTAAGTTCTTAGAACTGAAGCAAGGTGATATGATGGTGGCACAGTACGCGGCTAAGTTCAATGAACTAGCGCAATTTGCAGAACACCAAGTTGGAGATGAGGAAAGAAAGGCGAGACGTTTCGAGTAAGGACTAAAGCCGTGGCTATTTAAAAAGGTATCAGTTCTTCAAATTGATTCCTTTGCAACATTGCTGGAGAAGGCGATCATTACTGAAGGCGGCAGTGAGGCCTTGAGTCTCTACAATAAGGAGAAGAAAGGAAAGAGTACCGGAGGAGAGAACCGCGGAGGAGGAAGCAGCAGTGGAGGAAGCAATTTGGGTAAAAGGAAGTGGGAAAACAATAACAACAACAACAACAACAATAAGTCGGAAAACTTTCGTGGAGGTTTTAAGAAGAGGACTGAGGGAGGCCTAAAATGTGGGAAGAATCACCAGTGCGAGTGCTGGAAGGGACGCGGCACTTGCTACAACTGCGGTCAGGAGGGGCACATTTCGCCCAACTGTCCGAAATCGAAAAAGATACAAGGATGCTTTGCATGTGGCTCAACAGAGCACTGGATTAAGGACTGCCCAAAGAAGGGAAGTGGCGGAGGTAACAGCAAACAAGGGGGAAACAAACTGATGATTAGCGGTCCGACACAATCCAACCAACCAACCGCTAGAACCTTTAACATGACCGTCCAGGACGCAGTGGTTGCGAAGGACGTGGTGTCAGGTATAATCCCAATCAATGATATAAATGCTTATGTATTATTTGATTCTGGTGCCACCTGTTCTTTTGTATCTGAAGAATTTTCTTATAGACTTAATACACCCCGAGAACGACTAGAAGATCCCTTGAACATAGAAGTTGCGAATAAGGAAGTAATCCCTGTAGAATACATTTATCAAAATTGTCGCATAAACATTAGAGAACATGAACTGAGCGTAGACTTGATTCCTATTAAATTGGGAGAATTTGACGTAATACTGGGAATGGATTGGTTGTATAACCATGAAGCAATAATTGACTGTCAGAATAAATGTGTAAACCTTCAGACTTCGAGTAAGTCTAAGGTAGTGTTTTATGGTAGCTCATTGCTTAAGCAATCATGTTGCTTTACGATGATGCAGGCCAAGAAATTGTTAAGGAAAGGATATGTAGGTTACTTAGCTTACATTGTAGATACTCGAAAAAAGGGAGTAGAAATTAAAGATATATCCGTAGTGAATGAATTTCAAGATGTATTACCGGACGATCTGCCTGGTCTTCCGCCAGATAGAGAAATCGAATTCGTAATAGACTTAGCACCGGGAACTGCACCGATTTTGAAAGCTCCATATCGTATGGCGCCAGTAGAAATGAAAGAACTGATGATACAATTGCAAGAGTTATTGTGACGGCCCCAAATTCGGGTTCCCTAACCTCGGGTTTAGTGCTCACGATCCATCATATATATCACATCTAACTACCTATTCATTAATGGAAAACATCATTCATAATATTACTTAATACAACTTATAACAATATCCTAAGTTAACTAACCTTGACATAACTTACATACCCTTATATAACCAAAAGGTTTACATAATTAATTTACATAATAAAATATAACCATTAAAAATTTCCACTAACTACTCCTGAGTCTTGCCTTTGCCTTTATCCTTGTTAGAACCTTCTGCTACCTCGGCATTAGCTGAAATGTTTTATTTAAGCAAGGGTGAGCAACGAGTTTGCTCAGCAAGTTAAAGTATACAATAAAATATATATATATATATATATATATATATATATCATGAATAGAAGAGTCTAGCTTCTATAGAACTTCAACAATAATCAAAGGATTTCGAAGTAGCTGAATAATAATTCAATCTCAATAATAAAATTTTCTCAAATTTCATACTGAATAACATATCAGGGATGAAAGAGTAAAATTCTTTTAAAGATTCAATAATATTCAGTTGAATAAGAAGAATTAACAATACTGCAACAATATTCAATAAAGTGGGATATACCCAGATTTCATGCTGAGTGATCACAAAAGGATCATGAACTAATAGAGGATTCATTAGTTATTAAAACTAAATTATCACAGGAATATAAGTTAGTTATAAAAACTAAACTATACTCCTTTGTAAGTACCTAGAGCGGCCAACTCCTTTGTACCCTATATTATGCATAATACTCAATAATAGCGCATAGGTCGATTTACGACAATAAAGTTTGTTCATCTCAGTCTTACATCACGAGTCTGTTGATAGTAGTGTGCATACAAGCCAATCATGTATGATGACAAAGCACATACTTTGTAAACAATCTTATTTATTTATTAATAAAATATTCATTTAAGGCATATAATTATCTACATGGTGCTGTTTTTATAATATGTAAATAACCCATAGTTTTAAGCAATGCTTTTAGAATCATGATGAGATCATGATAATGAGATCTAAATTCTTAGAAAGCTTAAAAACTAAAATAGTTCCCAATTGTGGGATTACTAAAATGGGGATTAGTAAATCCGGATAGATTGGTACATATGTTGCTTGCTCATTGGATGAGGATGACTAATCTCATGGTCATTTATGTGGAGACACTAAAGCAAGTATGTAGGTGCTTATTGGAGAATAAGTTCACTGAACGTGACTCGCTATGGAATACCTAATGGAGTTTTACTCGCCTGTCAATAGGAATTCCTAATGTGATAGTAGTACATGTGATCCTTGGACTTGAGATCATCATAGTATCTTGTATGTAACAAATTATACTTTGACTAATTCCTTAAGGCCTTTTAAGGCATATATAGGGTATGCTTGGGTATAATGAGTTACATATGGAGATAATGAATGATCAATAAAGAATCTACCACCTCTAGTAAAAGAGGAGATATGTCCTATGTGATTCGTTAAATGACAACCTAGGAATCCTTGGCCAAGGTAGAATGAAATTAGAAAGAGGTTTCTAATTTGCATTATTTGGAGTTGTGCATTTTCTAATCGAAATACATATGATTAAATAAATTAAGACTTGACAGTAAATCCATGTCTTATATTTAATTGGGACATTGTATGGTGGAAGGATTTAATTGTACGGTAACTATTAACTCACAGGTTCTTTTATGATTAATGTTGAAATCTATATTATCTAGAAAGTCGTTGATCGCTAGAGAGGCTTATCCCTATTGTAGAATAAATGTTATTTATTTAAATAGATTATTAGTTTAATTTGTTTATTTAAATAAGATTAGAATTGGTCTAATTGATTTATTCACAACCGGTTTAATATGAAGAACCTAAAGGGTCACACCATAAAAGGAAGAAGAATTATTTAAGAAGATAATGGCATGATAGTAATAATGCATTAAGTATAATTAATTTAATCTATGATGATAGAATAAATTAAATAGCTTAATATTTATTATTTAATATTTTAGAAATATTAAATATAAATTAATAAGAGGAGTCTTATTAATATTATTATTATTATTATTATTTTAATTCTAAAGGAGTTTAGGAATTAATATAATATCAGTACTCTCTCTCAATCCTAATAAAGATTAGGATATAAATTAATTAAAAGTAATTAATTAATTAATTAAATAAAACCCTATTCTAATTGGATTAGGAGGGTTAACCTAATATCTATATAAGAGAGTCTTATATCAGAAATAAGGTACGTGAATTTTTCAAGAGTTGGGAGTACAAATATTCTATAGAGATAGAAACAAGGGTTAAGCCAATAACCCATCTTACTGAGTTCTTCATCTTCCTTGGTGGATCACCGTTAGAGGCCAAACATTTGGGTGGCTGACATTGATCAAGGCAAGGAGCCACTATAGAGGAATCAAAGGAGTAGAACTTGTACCTGAGGAAGCTTGGATCTTCAAAGGTATAATTCTGTTTTTCTCCTTCTTCATTCACTGATAATTGATGCACAAGAATGATCATGGTAATGGGTTTGTATAAATTTTTGAAAACCTAGTTTTTTACGCTTCCGCCCTATTTATGTGATTTGATTGCATGATTGTGTTACGTACAAACCCAACATCTGTACAACAACAATATGGTTTGGATTGCTTTTAAAGAAATACTATGATTTCAATAAATAAAATCAATATTGTATAGCCGAAATCAATGGCATAAATCTTTCAATAATAAATCAGTTCATAAGATATAGAACGTTTCATGCTTTAACAAATATTAGTCTCGCCAAAATAATTAGCTGAGACATGACTTATAAACAGTACAAACACTAGAACAAGAATCAATTGCACTATGTGCTAACAACAATAATCATTATAGATGTGAATAACTAACAATAATTATTCACTATCATGCTTGAAAAATAATAACTCAAGTTGAATTAGGAAACTTACCTGATTCATTGACTACTGCTACGCAATTTAAGTTAACTTCTTTTGTAAGACCTATCATTAATAAGATTGATCTCTTAATTAGCATCATATATCTTATTCATAATAATTTATCTAACATGTAAACACATAATCATCATTAAAGAGTACAACTATACTACCTTAGACTTAACACTATTATATCATACAACTTGTGAATTAACACTTAGCCTTTCATTTTATAAGTCCTTTATAACTAAGTAAACCGAATACCTAATCTAGCAACCTAGATTCAAATAACTTGTTGTTTCAAAACTTACTTAACTAATCCAGCAACCTGGATTCAGATTGAATTTAAATTTAGTAAACTATTTTCCAATCCAGCAAACTGGATTCAACTGACCTCCAATCCATTAAGCCTGGATTCAACTGTCATCCAATCCAGTAACCTGGATTATCTAACAGACCAATCCAACATCCTGGATTATCTAAACATCTCATCCAACAAGCCTGGATTCATTAATCCTTCAATCCAGCAAGCTGGATTCCCTCTTTCTAACCAAATTATCTTATTATTTTTTTATCTTTTGTCCACACATAAATACATTTATTCTATACACAAAAATAATTTTTCAGTTTCTTTTAGTATTTTTCAAAAATCTATTTCTAGTTAATTCTTTAAGAAATTAGCTACCTTACGCTTAACTCCAGAAATTCCCAACTCTTGGAGGGATCTTACACATGTTAACGTGACCCTCCAGTTTAAATTTCGTGGCTATCGGAGTTATACAACTCCGGTTATAGTGATTTTTGTCGAAAAAAAGCAAATATTGAAATAGTCATAACTTGCTCATTTTAAGTCGAAATGAGCTCATTTTTGGACACAAGCTACTTTATCTCATATATTTTTATGTCCCAAAAGATTGGATTTTATTACATTAATTAAGTTGCCAAAATTGCCCTTACAATTTCAGGACAGCCTACTTTTTTAACTTTTTTAGATTTTGCTTCCTTTACTAAAATCAGTCCATATGCAAATCTACAACATATTTTTCAGTGATTCCACTTGGATCTATTAGAAGATTCATATATCTAACTCCAAAAATTGACCAAACTCAAAAATTCAAAGTAGAACGAGAGATATGGTCGTTTCCATTTCATACTTGGCTTTCCCAAAAACTGATTTTTCAATCTTTGGTGATTTTTAATATAACTTCCATATTTTCACATAAAACCAACATAGCTCTTCATAATAATTAAAATAACTCATATACTCATAGATATACCATGATCCATGATCTATATCATCAAATAATCATCAAACACAAGATCAAACATAATCAAGGCTAAGAAAAATTAGATTTTTATCTTTTGAAAAATCTAACTTCTATTTCTTAGTTTAGATTCAACTTTTGATCCATAAAAGAGTTGGATCTAAACATAAAACACTTTTAAACTTATGGATCTAAGGTTTTTAATCTCAAGATCATAAGTTTACAAAAAATTAAAACTTAAATAAAACCAAAAAGAAATTATACTATATAAGTAGGGATTTTGTTATACCTTAGCTTGTTTTCCTTCCCTCTTCTCCCTAAGATTTATTAGAGAACTATGAAACTAACACAAGCTCTCCCTCTTTCTCTTTTTTCTTGATCGAAAATATCACTCACACTCTCTCTATATCTTGCTTGCTTTGTTTGCTAATGAGGAAAGAGAAAAGAAATAAGATGAAATTTGATTTTGTGGGTTAGTAGATTAGATAGATATATTTTGTATATATCTTATACATCCCCCATCAACTCTCTCTTTCTCATTATTAAAAGCTTACTTGCACACTATAGATTACTTGCAAACTTGGTTAAAGTGGTTGGGTAAGTGATAAGGTGACACATAAGAAGAGTATGTGAGAGTGGTTGAGGATAATGATGAAGTCACATGCCCAAATTCTTCTCCCCTTATTCCCTCCTTGCTATTTTCGGCCAAGAGGCCTTCTTGGGCTCCTTTTACTTTCCTTTTCAAGGCCCAAATAGCTTGTTTAATGTCCAATGAGTCCTCTCCCAATTGGGCTAAGAGTTGGGCCACTCAATTAATTCTTTAGGCTAGCAAATTTTAATTCTTGGGCTTGCAATTCAACATAGTTCCATACTTTTAATTTTTATCTTACCCTAATCATTTAGTTAGGATTTTCATTACACACCTAAGCATCCTTAGTCATATATCTTTAATTTCATAACCCAATTAGACTTGCTTTACTTAGGTTATAAAATTAACTAATAGAGATGTATAAAATAAATCTCTTAGGATTAGTATATATTTTAAAATACTATCATTCTCTCATATTATAACTCATTAGGTTTTTAATTACTATACCTAATATATGTATTAGGTTACATAACTTTATTTTTAATTCTATTAACCAAATAAATGTATACACATTATATAATGTATATTTATTCAATCACGTACATAATCCACATAAGTCATAACATATTTATCAGTATTGATAAATTCTTGTTATATTTAAATACTCACATAATCATATAATCACTTCACATAATCCATATCGATAATTAATTACTTAAAGATTATAATTCTTTTTAATATAATAATCAAGGCTAACATTCAAGCTATATTAATTTCTAACATAACTTATATTACTCTTCCTTGAAAATGATTAAGTATACTTCTTAGTTAATAAATTAACTATCTAGCTTAATTCACATATACACTTATATGGTTCAAATACTTTCTTAAAAAAATTATTCGTAAAAATTGCACATATGATCTTGTGAAATTCTCGATCCTTACAGTTATTGAATAAGGGTTACGTACGACCAAGTGTGTCTCCTTGGGGAGCACCAGTGTTGTTCGTTAAGAAAAAAGACGGATCGATGAGGCTCTGTATCGATTATCGAGAATTGAACAGAGTAACAATCAAGAACAGATATCCGTTACCGAGGATAGACGACCTATTTGATCAACTGAAAGGAGCAAAGTGTTTCTCGAAGACAGACCTACGGACAGGTTATCACCAACTGAAAGTACGGAAAGAAGACATACCAGAGACTGTATTTCGAACCCGTTATGGACATTACGAGTTTTTGGTAATGTCATTCATATTGACTAATGCTCCGGCAACATTCATGGACTTGATTAATCGAGTTTTCAAGCCATACTTGGATAAATTCGTAGTAGTTTTCATCGACGAGATCTTGATCTACTCGACAGAGAAAGAACACGCCGAACATTTGAAGATTGTTTTGGAGGCACTAAGGAAGGAGAAGATGTATGTGAAATTTTCTAAATGTGAATTTTGGATGGAGAAGGTTCAATTCTTAGGACACGTGGTGGATAAGAATAGAATCTCAGTAGACCATACAAAGGTCGAAGCAGTGAGCAATTGGGAGCAGCCGAGAACACCAACGGAGGTGAGAAGTTTCTTAGGGTTAACTAGGTACTATCGAAGATTCATCCAGGGTTTTTCTAAGATAGCAACTCCGTTGACAAATTTGACGAGGAAGACGATGAAATTTGTATGGACGGACAAATGCGAAGAGAGTTTTTAAAAATTGAAAAAGAGATTAAGCAAGGCACCTATGTTGTCATTACCAGATGATGCGGGAAATTTTGTGGTGTATAGTGATGCATTGCACAGAGGACTTGGCTATGTGCTCATGCAACACGGCAAGGTCATTGCGTATGCATCACGACAATTAAAGGACTACGAAAAATGATACCCTACTCACTACTTAGAGTTAGCAGCAATAGTTTTTGCGTTGAAGATTTGGAGGCATTATTTGTACGGAGATAAATATGAGATATACACGGACCACAAAAGTCTGAAATATATCTTCACACAGAAGGAGTTGAATATGCGTCAGAGAAGGTGGTTAGAATTGATCAAAGACTATGACTGTGATATTCTTTATCACCCGGGTAAGGCAAACGTGGTTGCTGACGCTCTGAGCAGAAAAGGAAGGGAGAAACTATTTCACTTGATGACTCAAAAGGAGTTGATAAGAGATATGGAGAAATTGGAAATAGAGGTGAAGGGACCGAATGTTGGGTTTGTACGTAACGCAATCATGCAATCAAATCACATAAATAGGGCAAAAGAGAGAAACATAGGTTTTCAAAAATTTATACAAACCCATAACCATGATCATGCTTTGTGCTAGTTATCAATAAAAGAAAAGAGAGAACATGGAATTATACCTTTGAAGATCCAAGCTTCCTCGGGTACAAGTTCTACTCCTTTGATTCCTTTGATTCCTCTGTAGTGGCTCCTTCCCTTGATCAATGTCAGCCACCCAAATGTTTGGCCTATAACGGTGATCCACCAAGGAAGATGAAGAACTCAGGAAGATGGGTTATTGGTTTAACCTTTGTTTCAATCTCTATAGAATATGTGTACTCCCAACCCTTGGAAAAATTCGCGTACCTTATTTCTGATATAAGACTCTCTTATATAGATATTAGGTTAACCCTCCTAATCCAATTAGAATAGGGTTTTATTTAATTAATTAATTAAACACTTTTAATTAATTTATATCCTAATCTTATTAGGATTGAGAGAGAGTACTGATATTATATTAATTCCTAAACTCCTTTAGAATTAAAATAATAATAATAATATTAATAAGACTCCTCTTATTAATTTATATTTAATATTTCTAAAATATTAAATAATAAATATTAAGCTATTTAATTTATTCTATCGCCATAGATTAAATTAATTATACTTAATGCATTATTACTATCATGCCATTTTTTTCTTAAATAATTCTTCTTCCTTTTATGGTGTGACTCTTTAGGTTCTCCATATTAAACCGGTTGTGAATAAATCAATTAGAACAATTCTAATCTTATTTAAATAAATAAATTAAACTAATAATCTAATTAAATAAATAACATTTATTCTACAATAGGGATAAGCCTCCCTAGCGATCAACGACTTTCCAGATAATATAGATTTCAGCATTAATCATAAAAGAACCTATGAGTTAATAGTTACCGTACAATTCAATCATTCCACCATACAATGTCCCAATTAAATATAAGACATGGATTTACTGTCAAGTCTTAATTTATTTAATCATATGTATTTCGATTAGAAAACTCATAACTCCAAATAATGTAAATTAGAAACCTCTTTCTAATTTTATTCCACCTTGGCCAAGGATTCCTGGTTGTCATTTAACGAATCACATAGGACATATCTCCTCTTTTACTAGAGGTGATAGATTCTTTATTGATCATACATTATCTCCATATGTAACTCATTATACCCAAGCATACCCTATATATACCTTAAAATGCCTTAAGGAATAAGTCAAAGTATAATTTGTTATATACAAGATACTATGATGATCTCAAGTCCAAGGATCACTTGTACTACTATCACATTAGGAATTCCTATTGACAGGCGAGTAAAACTCCATTAGGTATTCCATAGCGAGTCACATTCAGTGAACTTATTCTCCAATAAGCACCTACATACTTGCTTTAGTGTCTCCACACAAATGACCATGAGATTAGTCATCCTCATCCATTGAGCAAGCAACATATGTACCAATCTATCTTGATTTACTAATCCCCATTTTAGAAATTCCACGATTAAGAACTATTTTAGTTTTTAAGCTTTCTAAGAATTTAGATCTCATTAGCATGATCTCATCATGATTCTAATAGCATTGCTTAAAACTATGGGTTATTTACATATTATAAAAAAAACAGCACCATGTAGATAATTAAATGCCTTAAATTAATATTTTATTAATAAATAAATAAGATTGTTTACAAAGTATGTGCTTTATCATCATACATGATTGGCTTGTATGCACACTACTATCACCGAAGAGGTCTGAAGAAAATTTTTTCGTAATGGAAGCTCGTCCGACATTGTTGGATAGAGTGAAGTAATCACAAGAGAAAGATGAAGAGTGTGAGAAAATTAGAAAGAGGATCGCAGAAAATGGAGAGGAAAGATTCAGAATGGATAAAGACTGTATCTTGAGATTTGAAGGGAGAGTGTAAGTGCCAGAGGTAACCGAATTGAGACAAGAGATTTTGCACGAGGCACACAATATGACGTATTCCGTTCATCCGAGAGGCACAAAGATGTACCGAGATTTGAGGTAACATTTTTGGTGGCCCAATTTGAAACGGGAAGTCGCAGAGTGCGTTAGTAGATCTTTGACTTGCCAACGCGTTAAAGCAGAGCACTGGTTTACTACAACCGTTAGAAATACAAGAGTGGAAATGGGAACACATTATGATGGACTTCGTGGTGGGACTTCCAGTCACGCAGAAAGGTTATGATGCCATTTGGGTTATCGTGGATCGACTAACTAAGACCGCACATTTTCTACCGATCAAGATCCGCTATAGTTTGAATCAGTTAGCGAGTCTGTACGTAAAGGAGATTGTTTCACGACATGGAGTGCCGGTGTCAATTGTCTCTGATCGAGATCCGTGCTTCACATCAAACTTTTGGAAAAGCTTGCAAGAAAGAATGGGAACATAGTAGAGGTTGAGTACCGCTTATCATCCTCAGACAGATGGACAGAGTGAGCGAACAATACAAACGCTAGAAGACATGCTTTGGACTTGCGTAATGGACTTCAAGGGAAATTGGGACGACCATCTACCTTTAGTAGAATTTGCATATAACAATAGTTACCATGCGAGTATCGGCATGCCACCGTACGAAGCTCTTTACGGAAGAAAGTGTAAAACGCCCTTATGTTGGGACGAAGTCGGAGAGCGACGAATGCTAGGACCAGAGTTAGTATAACAAACGTGGTGACAGTGATAAGAGCCAGACTGGTAGCAGCTCAAGATCGCCAGAAAAAGTAGGCAGATTTGCATCGGCAGGACCGAGACTTTAAAGTTAGCAGTTTCGTATTCTTAAAGGTATCTCTATGGAAGGGAAAAATCCGATTCGGTAAGAAAGGGAAATTGAGTCCAAGATTCATAGGACCGTTCAAAATACTGAAGCGAGTGGGCGAAGTGGCATGCAAAGTTGCATTAACCCCTGAGTTAGAACACATCCACAACGTGTTTCACATATTCCGTACAAGGCCGACTACAAGCACGTGATTTCTTATGAACCTATTCAAGTGGAGAAGAACTTAGCGTATGAAGAAATTCCTGTCCAAATACTAGATAGGAAAGAACAGACATTAAGGAATAAGGTTATTTCATTTGTAAAAGTACTTTGGCGTAACCACGATGTCGAGGAGGCTACGTGAAAATTAGAAGATAGAATGATGAGAGATTATCCCCATTTATTTGTGTAACCTTGTAGCAATTTCGAGGGCAAAATTTTTATAAGGGGGGAGGATAATACCCGAGAATTTTTGAATATTATTAAATAAATATATTAATGAAAGTTGAATATTTATTTGAATATAAATATTTATGTGTTATGAGATGAGTTTACTCAATTATTTCAAATTGAATTTATAATAATTGAGAAGAAAATGTGGAGTTTATGATAAGCTCGAAGAATACCTTGTGTGGCACAATGGTGAGAATTATAGTGATTTAAATTAATTAAAGAAGAATTAACAAGTGGATGATTAATTAATAGTATATTATTAATTAATGGTTATTATGAGTAATAGCATATTAATGAGTAAATAGTTAATTAATACTATGGGATTAATGTTGGTTCAAATTAATTGCTTAGTATATAGTTATGTAATCACATATTGTATAGTAACTACATCTATATAATATAAAGTATAGTGTGAAGTTGTGATGTGATTGTGACAACCCGAGAATTTATAAAATTTATAAACTCTTAAATGATTAAATAAAGGTTAAATAATAAGACCTAGACTAGAAATAGAGTATGGATTTAAAAATTTTATGAAGGACTTATATGGTTTTGTGTATGTATAATATTTGATTTCTTATATTTAATTATTATATAATAATCAAATAAAAGAAACTAATGTAACCTAATATATATATTAGGTATGTAAATTTAAATAACATAAAGGTTATAATAGGAAAGGATGTTAGTATTTAATTTTTTTTACTAACTGTACGAGATTAAGTTTATTATTTTAATTTATTAATTTTATAATCTAAGTATAGCACGTCTAATTGGGTTATGAAATTAAAGATTTATGTGTAAGGAATTATTTGTGTAGTCCAATATAATATTTTTAAGACAAGTATATTGATGACCCAATTTATTTATGGGTGAAAGCCCAAGTTTAATTTTGTTAGTAAGTAAACAAGAAAACGGTGCAAGCCCAAGTGAATTAAAGCAAAGCCTAAGCTTATCCCAATGGGAGAGAGAAATTATTGGATCTTTAGTAAGTTAAGTGAGGAATTAAGAAAAACAAAACTTGGACCAAAGAAGACCCAAGTGGCTGGCCCAAGCTAGGAAAGAAATGGAGAGATTTGGTGAGATATGCTTAGATTTGCTAAAGGTTATGAGAGAGAAAGAAAAGATATTGGATAGATTTTGTAAAGATATGGAAAGATATGGAGAGATTTGGTGAGATATGCTTAGATTTGCTAAAGATAAGAGAGAGGGGATTGAAGATATTGGGAGATTTATTATTAGATATATAAGTTATATCTACACCTATTGCTAGCTTATAAATAAACCCATCTCATTTGCAAATAAAGAGTTTGCTCATTTTTATTTCATTCTCCGAGTTAGCTAGCAAAAGAAAATCAAAACTTAGAGAGAAAAGAGGGAGAGATTTTAGGCCAAGAGGAAGAAGAATAGAGGATCTTGTGCTTCATGCATGCCAAGTTTGTAAGCTACTTTGGCAAGATAAGGAAGATAGCAAGAAATATTAAGTATTGATTCTCTTTATTTTTATTTTTTTTAAGCTTGAATTTTTATTTGGTGGGGTTTTGATGAAACAAAAGTCTTAAGTTTGATCTTTGATAAACTCTTCATTTATTGGTGTATAAATATTTTATTTGATGATCAAAACATTTTTTTGAAGTTGAATATAAGATCAAAAGGGAGATTTGTACCAAATGAGTAGAGAAAGGCACATGCATGCATGCACTAGGTGATTTTATGATAGATTCTTGTGATGTATGTTGAATAAGATTAATATCATGATTAGAGTGTTAGATCTTGAGTTTAACAAATGAGACTGGTAGATTTATATGAGTTCATATGGTGAGATTTGGAAAAAGAAAGTTAAATGGATTTTTGAAGGAATTTTTGTTTAACTAGTATGCTTTATCATATGCATGTTGAGATCTACAAGTGATATTTGAGGTTTTATTTCTTAGTATGCTAGATGCATGAGTTAAGGGCTAAACCCCTTTGGAATCACTCAAATATATTTTAAAATGAGCAAGATATGGATTAAATCCCAAACTACCCAACTATTGAGAACATGCTACTGATCAGTCACTTGTGGACTATTCTTGGTAACCAAAACAAACTCAAATTTGGTGTTTGATAAATGAAAATGTAGTTCGGGAAAATAGGAATCCAACAATACCAAATGGACCCAAATCCGAGGTGTAGATCTCGAGATATGAGCGTTTCCGTAAAGGATCTTAAATCTGAAAAACGACTAAATTGTTGAGAATGTTCCTGCTGATCAGTCACTTTGGTACTGATTTCTGGGACCTAAACAAAATAGAATCTGATGTTTGATGAATGAAAATTGGAGTTCGGGAAGATACGAATCCAACACCTCTTACGGAACCAAAATCCGAGTTGTAGACTTCGTTCTACGGGCATTTCTGTGAAGGACCCCAAATCTGGAAATTTTGGGCGAAAAATTTGAGTATCATTATAGAACGAAATGAAAGCAAGATATTGTAATAAATAACTTTAAGGCCACTAATGGGCTATTAAGTTAAATACATATAAAATGAAATATAATTAATTATTTAATTATTATTTAAATGATGTTAAGTAATAATTAAAATGGGTTAGTGTTAGTAAGATAACTACTTATTATTTAACTAAGCTTAAATAATAAATTTTGTTAATCAATTAATTAATTATTATTTAATTAATATTAAATAACGATTAAAGTATAATTAAGTAAGAATAAGTAAGTACTTACTTACTTTGACATGAAAGTTTATAGAATTAATTATTTATTGTTTGAATAATAAATAAAGATGAATGTTAATTAATTATACTTTTAAAATAATAAGGAATAATTAAAGAAGAATGAAGTGAATAAATCAAATATTATTTATTCAAAGATGAGGGAGTTATTAATTATTATTTAAAGACAAATAATAATTTATTTGTCCATTATTTAATTAACATTAAATAATGAGGAGTTATAATTGGTTATTTGTAAGTAATAACTAAAGGTAAATAGTTAATTACTATTTAACTAATATTAAATGGTAATCGAAGGAAGAGGGAGTTAACAATTGAACGAAATTAAATAACTCCTTAATTAAACAATTAAAAAAAATTGTTTACAGATCTAATAAGTGTTTATCCCTTAAGGAAAACCTTATTAATTATTAAATTATTAACCTAAGATCAATTAAATATCTTATAGGATTAATGATAGTACATTAGATGCATGTACCCGGTGAATGTATTATTGGTGAGATAATAATACGAGTTAGCGTATTGATGAAATATATGCAGTATTAATTGACATATCTACCTTATCAATGATAGGTCATTCAAAGATTGTTAATTAAAGTTAGAAAGTTGTAGCTCGCTGAACAGGCAAGTTTTCTTTAACTCAACCTTGAGTTATATTTCAAAACATGTTCGTGAATAATTATTGTTAATTATTCACATCTATACTGATTATTTATTCGCACTTAGTGCATGTTGCATATGTTCATCAGGTATGAAAGGCTGATCACTTTCATTACCATTTGGTTCAGTTAAATTTGTTCATGTTCATTATTGGCCATTCATCATTATTGTATCGGTCATTCAATTATGTAAATTGATTCATGTTCTTTCACCAATATTATATTATTGAAAGTTTGTTAGCTTATTATTCTTTTCCATCATGATATATCTTCTTTTGAACTTAAACTTGCTGGGCAAACTTGTTGCTCACCCTTGCTATATCATGATAAACATTTCAGATTAAAGATGAAACTTCGGACACAGTCAAAGACAAAGACAAGTTCCAGGATGGAATTATTATACGGTTAAAATGGTAATAGTATTGGATATAGATGACATTGTATGTCATGTAGTCTATTGAATGCAGCTATTAAGTTAAGGTTACAGACCTTGGAAATTATGTTGTAAAAGTTATTGTATAACAATTTATGTTTATATCTTCCGCAATAATTATAGAAATGATGTATCGTAACGTACCAGGTCCGAGGTTCTGGGGACCCAGATTTGGGGGCGTCACAGTTGGTATCAGAGCTGTAGGTTATAAACCTTAGGTAGGGGTGCCTTAGGCTATAACCGCAGGGATGAGGAATATGAATAAACTCAAATAGAGTTTAAGTTCTAAGCGATGAATTTGGGCAAGGTATTAATAAGTCAATAAGATTCAAAGAAGAATCCTGACAAGTAATAAAGATCCAGAGTTACATAACTCTGATAATAAAGATGAACAGTAGTAATAAATAGATATAGTTTAAAAGACTAAAAGTATAAAGGGAAAGAAGATCGTAAAACAAAACGATCATAAGATAGGAAAGAATCGTAATATAATACGATTATAATATGAGATCACAAGGTGATCTGATGAGGTCATAAGAAGACAGATGATCAATCAAATGATTGAAAACTTTATAGTAGAATTGTTGTATGACAGTTGTACTATGAAATTGTACTATTAAAACTCAGGAAAGAGTTGTGAATTGTAGATACGGATTAAATGAAATTCGTATCGAGTATTGAGGGAGTTAGGATTATTTGGGATTTCAATTGAGGACTCAGGTGATTGCTAAGTTGTACAAACCTTTGTATAGGCGGGGGTTTTGTGCTTGGTCTAACGACTGCTTAGTTTATCACATTGATAATCATTGAAATGTCAGTGTCGCGCTATTCGCTATATGTATGATGACAAGGCGATTCTTTTCTCATGTGTATAACGGATAGGTAGAGAATATAAGATTAGGTGCGAGTTCTTAAAACTCATACGTAGGGTAAGTTCGTGACTCATAATCGTATGGTATGTTTTTGAACCCCTAAATGTATGGACAGTTCCTAATTGGTTCTTGAACTACGTATTGCTAGGATATGTTCCTAAACTCATATTATTATGGTAAGTTCCTGAACTCATAACGTGTGGTATGTTTGACGAACTATACGGGGGTATAGAAAAATTGTGAATGAAGGATTGAGGATAATAGAAATAGATAGAATTATTAAGCAATGGATCATTAGAGCAATTGAAGTTGATGGTGGAAGCATAGGTATTCCAAATCTACTAGATGTGCTAGACTTCGAAATTTTTGACATCAAGCTAAATTTGCACTGATGTGCTTTTCGAAATAAAATAAATTTTTTTTATCTTCACAACATAGTGACAAGGGTGTGGAGATGGACTTTGAGCCATTATCACATCGTTACCTGTTACGGCATGATAACAGCAAAAATGAATTTTTGGTTATCTTCAAAATATGGTTACAATTGTGTATGTGTGGACTTCAAGACCCTGCCACATCGTTACCTGTTGCGATATGATAATTCCAAAAATGATTTTCAATAGTTTTGAACGGTTTAAAGAAGAGTCTACGCTAATTGTTTCGGCTAGACAAAAATTATTTAAAATATCAAAATATATTTTATATATCATCAATGCATCATGGAACTTGGTGCAAGGATGATAAAAATGATGGAGTCATTAATGCAGTATTGCCTAGTGTTGGATGTGATCTAAAGATCGTCAGCCCACTATGGTATATTGTTGTATAACAAAGTCACAAAAATGACAGAATCTTCAACGGACTGTAAATGTAACGACCCCAAAATTCTTACAATATAAATCTCATTCTCGATCGTTAACAATACAACTTTATTCTAACTTTACATCATTATTCGAAGATACAATCATTAAAAATGCAGAATATTTAAAACTTTTATCCAATCTTCTTTCTTTATTGTCCTGAATCACAACCTTTACCTTACATCTCTTTGATTCAAATCTATATCATGAATCGTTACAACAAAATATCTATACAAGTCTTACATCATAACGCAATATCCATATACATCGGATAGCTCAACTTACAATTCAACAAACGTGTTGCCTTATAATCAAAACAATTAAATACATTTCTCATCTACATAAGTAAACTTCTTGAATTACTGTTGAACTCTAACATTCAACTAGCACATATCATTACCTTGCATCCTTGACCTGCAAAAATGGTTATTTGCAAGAGTGAGCTCGACAACTCAGCAAGAACTAACAGTTTTCATGCATCACGTAGCACATAATAACATGCTCAACATACATCTCATAATCATTAAAGTAACATGGCATACATGCTTTAATTCACGTAACAATATAAAGATTGAGTTTATTACTCAACTAACATTCTTTAATCAATCAATATAGTCATAAATTGACTTTAACCTTTCATGCTTATAACGTATATAACATGCTCTTTGCAATACAATTTAAATAGATCATAATATCATTAAGTTCACGTAGAAAATAGGAACCGAAAGACTTGCCTGGCTCGTAGATTACCAATTACTGAAAAATAGCTTATAGTAATCTGCTTCATCAATCCTACACACGTATTACCATACACATCAACTATTAGTCACCTAGCAACACTTATCAAACGTCTAAGTACATTCTACTTTATACTTTCTAATTCTCTCCCATTTATTTGACACACACTGTCAAATTATATGTATAATTAACAATATAAGTTAATTATCACATTATTACTTCTCATTGTTAGTTAACCAATTTAGGTTAACTCATTCCTCTTTAACTATTAAGTTAATAATTAATCATCACAAAATTAATCACATCACATAATCATATTACATGCTCACATAATTAATCAATTAATAATTACATACTCATATTAAATTATAATTTAAACATCCATTTTAATTATAATTAATCAAATTATAATTACATCTTATGTTAATCAAATTATAATTAAACAATTTAAACCATTACTCTAATTAATTAAATTATAATTAAACAAATTATAATTTATAATTAATCAAATTACATCATGCATTAAATTATAATTAGACCAATTATAATTTAAATTAAATAATTACTTAGATTACAATTAATCAATTTTAATTCATGCACTCATTAAATTATAAATAAATAAATTATAATTTAAATTATACTTTTACCTCAATTATAATTATTCTAAATTATAATTACATATCATATTATAATTTAACAAATTATACTTCAAGTTAAACATGTACTTTGATTTAAAACTAATCAAACTATATTCATTATAATTTAACAATTATAATTTAAATTAAACCTTTACTATAATTATAATTATTTCAAATTATAATTACACATTACATTTTATTAATATAACTCACTACTATTATTTAATATTTTAAGGCATGCTTATCATGTCATCAATTATCACATAAACTTAGTTTTTCAAAATTCACAAAAAAAATAAAACTTTCTTTTCTGCATACCCCCCGCCGGGGCGGGGGTTTTAGGCTTAGCAAGGCCCGTCGGGGTGGCCCCCTCCAGCGGTTCAAGTTTTGCTGGCGAACTGTGTAGAGAAAAAGTCAATTTGGCTTATTTCTCCACACCAAATTCTACTTTCAGTCAATACAATCATAACCACTTTATAGAAAACATAAATTCTAACTCGTAACATGTTTTAACACATGAAATCATCAAAACACACAATTTAAAACAACCAATTTCATGATTTTTGAAGAAAAACCATTGATACGTGTTCTTGATGAAATTGAACACTGTAATTTATTTTTAAAACAAAATACACAATTCAAAACATACTTGAATACGTTCCTTGACAAATTAACAAAACCCTCAATCAATTTGTACAACAATCCACCATAAAACTTAAATTTTTGATTTTAAAGAAAACCATATAGTTTCAAAATGTATTCACTGTAACTTCTTGATGAACATGAATCCCTCATGTTCATCATATACACATGGATTAAACATCCTAATTAGCATATAAACTAATTATAAGCATATTTGACACAATTCATATATACAATTTAATGTTTACACTAACTTTTCATGATAACTTAATTTACAGAGGACTCAATCATGAAGAACATCAATATAAAATCTCTAAATTATAATATAAGAGATTATACCTTGGCTTAGTGAGTAAGAAGAAGATCATGATAAAGTTGAACAAGGACTTTCTCTCAAAGCCTTCCTCCTTTCCTTCTCTTCTTCTTCCTTCTTTTCTCTCTATCTCTAGATTTTTTGTGTTTTCTTTCTACACAGACTAATCTTTTCTTCAAACATCTAACTCTTTTGTTTTCTAAAGTGAGTTAGTTTTTTAACATATAGCTAATATAATATATATTATATGTATAATTATATATTATATATAACTCCCAAGCAATTAAGCCACCTACTTAATACCATAATTACAATTAATATAATTAAGTTACAATTTGAATTTTAAAAGCCCTAAGGCTTGTTTGGCAAAATAACATTATTTTAAAAAACTAATTTTTTTTAGTAGTTAAGACCTTGTTTGGTAAAACATGATTAAAACAAAAAGTAAGGGCCTTGTTTGGTAAAACCTTTTAAAAACAGTTTTAAGGGCCTTGTTTGGGTAAAACTAATTTAAAAGTCCTTTTTATTCTTTTAATAAATCCTTTAACATATCTTTTAACGTTATCCTTTAATTAATCAAATCTTAACATTCTAATTTAATTAATTAAAAGTCTAACATCAATTAATCACATAAAATTATCACATAATTATAATTACTTGCTAATTATAATTTCATGTAACACATCACATAACTCATCTAATTTAATTGTCCCAATTAAATTAGAACTATAACATAAAATTATTATATATTAATTAAATTAAATATTAAATATTCATTTAATTAATATATTACACTTAATTATATTATTCCATAATAATCACATAATTATTTATTTAACTCAATAAATAATTCATTTAAAATATTTATTTACTTTAATAAATATTAAAATTAATATATACAATTTTTTTCACATCAATTCACATATTTCACAATATATGACACGTATACACATACTCGTACTTGAACATCTTAAAATAAGAATTTTATTTATTAAATTCTCATTTATAATGTCTTAAAAAAATCTAGAATGTCACATCCTTCCCTCCTTATAAGGATTCCGTCCTCGGAATCAACGAAACCTCCCTTACTTGGTTTTCACAAAATCTCTTCCATAATTTTATAGTTGAATAACTTCAACACATTATGTTAACGACATATATATATACTACTCCATTCATCTCTTCAACGAAGTTAAGGTTTTATTACATAACCTTCAATCAAACACAATCATATATCAAATATTATATATCTTCTTTAACTCGTTCATTCCTTTGTAAGGATCATTACTATATATTCTACTCATAGAATTAATATACTACATAATTCATCATCTATAATTATTCGGGTTATCACATTCACCCATTATTCTAGGAATTTCGTCCTCGAAATTTTAATATTTTCATTCACTGGATTAAAGCGTTCTACCACTACTTTTTTCTAAGGAATATTCTTCTCGCTACATTCTCCTTCAGAATGATAAGAATCTTCCACAATTGCTCAATAATTGTGAAGCGATATAAATAACTCAGGAATTTAAAAGATTTTGAATCATGCTGAGTAGTCACAAGACCTTGAACTTCTTTCTAGGTTTAATAGTGCTTCACCCCTGGTACTTCACACTATAAAACCGTATCGGTACTCTAGGTGGCCAGCCTATCGTAACCCTACATCGGGCCCAAACGTAGTACATCGTAACGACTATATGCGTTACACTCGGAACTATTGTCTCCGATAACATGTCTCCTTTTATAGGGTTGTTCACCTCAGCTTCTTAACATCTGAATCCGCACCAAAACAATTTCGTTTGGAATAGTTTGACCAAGAACGCTCGAATTTCGTAAACATCTTTCAATATTTGTCTAGCTGGATTAAGTAGCATAGATTTCTAGCAATAATTCGGACATCAATTGAAATATATATATATATATATATATATATATCTTTAACCAACTCAAAAATAATTTTTTTTTGTTTTAGGAAACCAAAAATAAATAAATCAATCTTTTCATAATATCCTGATACCGTACCGTAGAAATGGTACGTTGAGGATTTCGTCATTATATGACGTCATCATGCTACAACATACCATAGTGGGCTGACGATCCTACGATCACATCCAACACTATGTTCAACTACATTGATGACTTCCTCGATTATTGTTTCTACATCATATCAAATGATGCATAGAATATATAAAATACATTTTAAAATTTTAAAATTATTTTTGTCTAGCTGAAGCAATTAGCATAGACATGTGAATAATAGCACTGTTTTAAAAATCCATTGGTTTCATCATTTGATCCAATATTTTTCAAGAAAACAGAAGTGCAATATCAGCATGAAGTCAATAAATTTTGAAACTCTATCAAAGCTAGGAGATTTATAATATAAAAATTTTCTCCATCAATTAAATCTTTACTCCATTATTACTTAAACATTCTATCAATCTTAAACAACATCAATGCTTTCTATACCATAACCTTTCTATCCCAGTATAGTTCATCGAACTTACCACACTTTGGAAGTTCAGAAACTTACCACAATAATATGAGTTTAAGAACTTGTCCTAGCAATACATAGTCAAAGAACTGATCAAAGACTGTCCATATGCTTAGGGGTTCAAAAACATACATACGATTATGAGTCACGAACTTACCATAAGTATGAGTTTTAAGAACTTGCCTAATCTTAAGATCATGTAATGTAATCTTAATATCATCTAATCTAATCTCTATTGTTTCTAAATATCAAATATAAATATAAGAAAAGAATCACCTTCTCATCATATATATATCGATAGTCGACATCAACCTTCCACCGATTATCAATATGATAAGCCAAGTGTAAGCACAAAACCCTGCCCATACAAGATTTGAACAACTCAACCACCACATGAGTCCTTAGTTAAAATCCCACTTAACTCTATCTTACTTATAACTTCTCGCTCTATACTCGATACAGACTTCTGTATCTCATCATTTATAACTCCTCGTGAGTTTATCTTGTACTATATCATAGTACACTCTCGTTATAGTCTCAAACTATAACTATTCAATTATTACAGACCATCTGTCTTTTACAACTTTAAAAGATCACGTCGTGATGTTATTCTATAATCATCTTCTTATGATTCTTTTCTTATCTCATTATCATTTTATTTTAAAAACTTCTTATCTCTACCTTTCATCATGTCATACCATGATTTCATTATGCTTTTAATCTTATAGATTTCATCTATTCATCGTTATTCGTCATCTTGATTATTGGAGTTAGGAACTCCTGATTCTTATCTTTATATCTCTTCAAGATTCTTCTTTGAATCTTCTTGTTTATTAAACAACTCTTCCTTTAAGAATTTTTAATATCATTCACGTTACTCAATATTTAATTCGAGTTTTATTCCTCGCCATTCTAATCTTCTTCTTATAACATTTCTAGGACTTAACTCATCCTATACATCTATGTATGTGAAAAGAATCACATATTCGTTGTACGTAACTTAAACTTAACTTCTTATTCTCTAAGGTCATAGCCTAAGGTACTCTTACCTAAGGAGTATAACCTATCAGCTCTGATACCAACTGTAACGACCCCAAAATTCTTACAATATAAATCTCATTCTCGATCGTTAACAATAAAACTTTATTCTAACTTTACATCATTATTCGATGATACAATCATTAAAAATGCATGAATATTTAAAACTTTTATACGATCTTCTTTTTTTATTGCCCTGAATCGCAACCTTTACCTTACATCTCTTGGATTCAAATCTATATCATAAATCGTTACAACAAAATGCCTATATAAGTCTTACATCATAACGCAATATCCATATACATCGGATAGCTCAACTTACAATTCAACAAACGTGTTACCTTATAATCATAACAATTAAATACATTTCTCATCTACATAAGTAAGCTTCTTGAATTACTATTGAATTCTAACATTCAACTAGCACATATCATTACCTTGCATCCTTGACCTGCAAAAATGGTTATTTGTAAAAGTGAGCTCGATAGCTCAGTAAGAACTAACAGTTTTCATGCATCACGTAGCACATAATAACATGCTCCACATACATCTCATAATCATTAAAGTAAGATGGCATACATGCTTTAATTCACATAACACCTATAAAGATTGAGTTTCTTACTCAACCAACATTCTTTAATCAATCAATATAATCATAAATTGACTTTAACTTTTCATACTTATAACGTATATAACATGCTCTTTGCAATATAAGTTAAATAGATCATAATATCATTAAGTTCACGTAGAAAATAGGAACCGAAAGACTTGACTGGCTCGTAGATTACCAATTACCGAAAAATAGCTTGTAGTAATCTGCTTCATAAATCCTACACACGTATTACCATACGCATCAACTATTAGTCACATAGCAACGCTTATCAAACGTCTAAGTACATTCTACTTTATACTTTCTAATTCTCTCCCATTTATTTGACACACACTGTCAAATTATATGTATAATTAACAATATAAGTTAATTATCACATTATTACTTCTCATTGTTAGTTAACCAATTTAGGTTAACTCATTCCTCTTTAACTATTAAGTTAATAATTAATCATCACAAAATTAATCACATCACATAATCATATTACATGCTCACATAATTAATCAATTAATAATTACATACTCATATTAAATTATAATTTAAACATCCATTTTAATTATAATTAATCAAATTATAATCACATCTTATGTTAATTATAATTAAATAATTTAAACCATTACTCTAATTAATTAAATTATAATTAAACAAATTATAATTTATAATTAATCAAATTACATCATGCATTAAATTATAATTAGGCCAATTATAATTTAAATTAAATAATTACTTAGATTATAATTAATCAATTTTAATTCATGCACTCATTAAATTATAAATAAATAAATTATAATTTAAATTATACTTTTACCTCAATTATAATTATTCTAAATTATAATTACATATCATATTATAATTTAACAAATTATACTTCAAGTTAAACATGTACTTTGATTTAAAACTAATCAAACTATATTCATTATAATTTAAATTAAACCTTTACTATAATTATAATTATTCAAAATTATAATTACACATTATATTTTATTAATATAACTCATTACTATTATTTAACAGTTTAAGGCATGCTTATCATTTCATCAATTATCACATAAACTTAGCTTTTCAAAATACACAAAAAAAACAAAGCTTTCTTTTCTGCATACCCCCCGCCGGGGCGGCCCCCTCCAGTGGTTCAAGTTTTGCTGGCGAACTGTGCAGAGAAAAAATTAATTTGGCTTATTTCTCTACACCAAATTCCACTTTTAGTCAATACAATTCATAACCACTTTATAGAAAACATAAATTCTAACTCGTAACTTGTTTTAACACATGAAATCATCAAAACACACAATTTAAAACAACCAATTTCATGATTTTTGAAGAAAAACTATTGATACTTGTTCTTGATGAAATTGAACACTGTAATTTATTTTTAAAACGAAATACACAATTCAAAACAATATATTTGAATACGTTCCTTGACAAATTAACAAAACCCTCAATCAATTTGTACAACAATCCACCATAAAACTTAAATTTTTGATTTTAAAGAAAACCATATAGTTTCAAAATATATTCACTGTAACTTCTTGATGAACATGAATCCCTCATGTTCATCATATACACATGGATTAAACATCCTAATTAGCATATAAACCAATTATAAGCATATTTGACACAATTCATATATACAATTTTATATTTACGATAGTAGTGTGCATACAAGCCAATCATGTATGATGATAAAGCACATATTTTGTAAACATTCTTATTTATTTATTAATAAAATATTAATTTAAGGCATTTAATTATCTACATGGTGCTGTTTTTTTTATAATATGTAAATAACCCATATTTTTAAGCAATGCTTTTAGAATCATGATGAGATCATGGTAATGAGATCTAAATTCTTAGAAAGCTTAAAAACTAAAATAGTTCTCAATTGTGGGATTTCTAAAATGGGAATTAGTAAATCCGGATAGATTGGTACATATGTTGTTTGTCATTGGATGAGGGATGACTGATCTCGTGGTCATTTGTGTGGAGACACTAAAGCAAGTATGTAGGTGCTTATTGGAGAATAAGTTCACTGAACGTGACTTGCTATGGAATACCTAATGGAGTTTTACTCGCCTGTCAATAGGAATTTCTAATGTGATAGTAGTACATGTGATCCTTGGACTTGAGATCATCATAATATCTTGTATATAACAAATTATACTTTGACTTATTCCTTAAGGCCTTTTAAGGTATATATAGGGTATGCTTGGGTATAATGAGTTACATATGGAGATAATGTATGATCAATAAAGAATCTACCACCTCTAGTAAAAGAGGAGATATGTCCTATGTGATTCGTTAAATGACAACCAGGAATCCTTGTCCAAGGTGGAATGAAATTAGAAAGAGGTTTCTAATTTGCATTATTTGGAGTTGTGCATTTTCTAATCGAAATACATATGATTAAATAAATTAAGACTTGATAGTAAATCCATGTCTTATATTTAATTGGGACATTGTATGGTGGAAGGATTGAATTGTATGATAACTATTAACTCACAGGTTCTTTTATGATTAATGTTAAAATCTATATTATCTGAAAAGTCGTTGATCGCTAGGGATGCTTATCCCTATTGTAGAATAAATGTTATTTATTTAAATAGATTATTTGTTTAATTTATTTATTTAAATAAGATTAGAATTGTTCTAATTGATTTATTCACAATCGGTTTAATATGGAGAACCTAAAGGGTCACACCATAAAAGGAAGAAGAATTATTTAAGAAGAAAATTGCATGATAGTAATAATGTATTAAGTATAATTAATTTAATCTATGGTGATAGAATAAATTAAATAGCTTAATGTTTATTATTTAATATTTTAGAAATATTAAATATAAATTAATAAGAGGAGTCTTATTAATATTATTATTATCATTATTATTTTAATTCTAAAGGAGTTTAGGAATT